>JARHVA010003437.1:0-600000 GCA_037957365.1 Torreya grandis
GGGAATCTTGGTACCCTTTTCATGTTATATATTTATATTACCATTCTATTTATTATATTGAGGTACTCAAATTATTTATACATGACTTTCTATTGTTCATATATTTATTATAATACTATTTACCATGGATATCATGCTTGTTATACTAGATGGTGATACAATTAATTATGCAAACTAACATTTATTTCTTTCTGATTATTCGATGCTAATGATTGTGACATAAAATGATTTTTTTAACGCAACACATTTTTATTCTTAATGGGTAAATTGACTATGTATTTCTAATTTTTATATAATTTGTGATATAAGATCCTTTATTCCATGTCATATACCTATTTGGTAAGAGTCTATTTATGTTATATATGCTTCAGTTGTTATGATTTTTTCACTATGATCACTTGGTGTATTTTCTATATTTTACCATCTTAACTAGGTCATAATTATATAAATGAGTTATGTATATTTAGATGTACTTAATTAGTTATTTTTAATTTTTATTTCATCTAGTAACCTTTATCTAGGAATTAATACTTGATCATGTTAGTTTTATCCCTTTGTATCTTTAACTAAAATGTGCACTTAATTAATACCTATTTTTCCACTTAACCTTATCCTAAGCATAAGAGATGACCTATTTTTATATTAAAACCTTCACTTTCATGTCTATAAATGTTATAATCACTAAAGAAAACATTATTCATTTGTATGCCTTAACACATATACAAATCCTAACACTTTTCCCTAGGGAAAATCTAATAGGGTAAATTATGGTAAACATATTTGTCCCTATCCAATGTTGATTTTCTTCTCTCACCAATGGTCATATTTTAAAGTTAGACCATCTGTCAAGTCATCCTCCATGTTTTAAGATTTATAGCATATGGTTATCCCTTTTGAATGTTTATAATGCACCCTCAAGTCACTTATTACTACACTTGTAAATCTCAATACAAAGGCATATTTACACAAGTTCACACTGAGAAAAACTCTATATTTTCCCCCAATTTAGATTATAATCACTTGAAGTAGTTTTTAGCCAAGTCACAAGCCTATTTTATTCAGCCCTAAATAAAGCATTATTAGTTATTCAAGTTGATTCTATATGCATTCATATAACCAAAGGAGTACAATTGAACAAATCACTATAAGAGGGAGAACTAAATTCAATTAAATTTCCCTCCTTGGATTATAGGATATGTAGGTAACATTCAATCATCATGGGGGTGATTGGGGTCAACTCATCCCAATTACACTCATTTTCTTATTATGTGTTTCAATCATTGCATAATCTTTTGGGGTTGACAAATTGAAGAATATTCATGAAAATATTTTTCACACTTTCGAAGGAAAAATCAATGCACATATATCTAATTTCAATTGTCACATGTGATCATGCCCTAACTTATAATTTTATTTAAAAGTAAATAAATGCTTCACATGGTCAATAATGATAAGAATTCATGTCCTTACTTAGTGTTCCCTTCCTTGCATAACCTTAGATCCAATTTCTAGGTTTGTTCCTATTTTATTGTTTATACATTATGTCAATCAACACAATAAATAAGATAGACAAATAAAAATAAGTTTACATTTAAGTTCCATAGTTAACCTTGTTTTCAATAATTCCATTTTGTCAAATTTGGCTATTTTACTTCATTATTCTTGTTGAAACTACATTTACAACACCCAAATTTATTATATTATTTATCAAAATTATAGTTAATTCAATTGAAAATAAAAAAAATTAGTGAACTTGTTCATTTTTTGATAATTGTAAACACTAAGTTTTCTATAGGGTCCCAACCTTATACGGTTTCAAAAATTTAGTCATTTTTTCTTTATTATTGATTGCAATTAGCTTTCCCATGCTACCATTTACAATATATTTCCTTTTAGGATTTCACATTGTATCTTTTTGTTTATTTATTTTCCAAAAACTTGTGACTATAGGGGATTAAAATTACTTGCTTCAAGTTTTTTTACAAAATAACTCAATCACAAGATAAGATACAAATATCATTAATGTAAAATTTTGCAAAATCAATACATATGAACAAGATTAATCAAACATTCAAAATTATATAGATTTTTCTCAAAAGTAATCTCAAATGTTAATATCTCCTCATCGATTCAATATTCAATCAAAAATTTTACTAGTTACAACAAGATGGCAAGGGGCATGTATGAAACCTTTCATTGGTCCTCCTAAAATTCAAGGTTATAATAATTACCATCCTAATCTCAATATTTTCCTATGAATTATATTATATTTTATAGTCCATCCTATTAATAATTGATTAAAAAGGACATAAAATCATTAATGGAGTCAATATATTCCTCCTCAACCCCCTCCTCCTCCCATAAGATAAACAAATCGATCCAAAGAGTATGCTATTATAGATAAATTACCAAATACCCCTGCACAAATTTCAATTTTGGCTTTACTAAATATCTCATCAATTTATAATGACACCTTAATGTTATATTGAGGGATAATACTATTCCTAGTGATACACAACCTATTGATTTTCCTTCCATCATGAGTGTTTTTAAGGATACTGAGATAAATATTACTTTAAAATTTTAAGAATTACTAACATAATATATAATTATGCAAAATATCCCACTATTCATTATAATAACACAAAATAAAGGAATTAAGTGAGTATTGATTGATGATGGGTCATATATAAATATTTATAGTAGTAAAATTTTACAACAATTGGGTATTAACATTAGTATTATTCAACAAACATATCAAACTATTAAATTATTTAAATATTATCCAAGATAAGTTTTAAGAATGATCACTTTATATATAACATTGGGGCTAAAAATAGTGTCTAATCGATTTCATGTTATGCCTAATATTTTGCATTATAATTTACTATTGGGGAGAACTTAGATACACATGATGGAAACAATCGCATCTACATTTCATAAATGTTTTAAATTCATGAATGAAGGATACTCCTATGAATTTTCTATATATTATACTCCTTTATGATATTTTAGGGTTTAAACATCTCAATCACAATTGGAGAATCTAGTAATTATCCCTCCTCAAATTATTCCTTGGAATCAAAAATTCATGTATGAAATTGGAGAGTCAAGTACTACCAACAAGAAAATATCTCAAAAAAATAATGCAAATATCACCAATAAATATATCAAACATAAAAATAACTTGACCAATCACAAATATAAATATCAAAAGTGCAAAAGAAACTTCAAAGATGACAAGAACAAGCAATAATGCATAAATAATGTCTATAGAAACAACAGTTATGAAGTCAAAAACTATAAACAAAATAAATTGAGAAAGATAAGGTATAAAAAGAATAAATAAAGCTAGAAGTGGAACAATGATATATCCAATAAGAAAATCAAGATAATGAGAACCAATAAGAGGCTATACTTGATCTTCCTATATTGGTTATTTAAAAAGTGTGAGATGGTCATGTTTCTAATTATTATGATAGTGATGAGGATGAAGACAACATGATTAATATGATAACTGATCAAATATGCAAGTTAAAATTCAATACTTTAGATGATTATTTATCTCATAATTTGTTTACGCCTATTTCTCTAGGAGTTTACCATGATGTATCAAATAAAATTAATTTAAATCAATTAGATTAAAAAGGTAATCAAACTTAGGTATGCTTAAAGAGGATAACAAGAGAAATTATTTCAATAATAGTTATTATATGGCATTTATGAATAACTCAATCAACAATGTGTAAATATTAGATACAAATGTTTCATAGTTATTAAAATTCATGCCACATCAAGATAAAGCTAAAATAATTTTTGAAATGTTATTATAAAATAAGCTTATAACATTATGTGATCATATAAAAATGACACTTAAATGCTAAGAATGCTACTTGAGACCACCTATACCTAGCTTATCCCTAGACTTATCTTAGGGCCTATTTTTCCACTTTTCCAATCTTTGTGCAGGCCGCAGGCATCCCTAGACATACCAAAAGTAGTCTTAAACCCTCATCTTGACATCCTGGTGCTTTGTCCCTTAGGTTATACCACCTGGACACTAGTGCCATAATAGGGGTAGTAATGACACATGGCACTAGTGTCCCAATTTCGGTTCTACTATTCATTCCCTCCTTATTTCTAGAATATCCTTAATTTTTTAGTTTTTAGCCTATCATCATGATTATCATGACATATGACATTTTTTTAATTTTTAGCACAAAGTCTTGTGGTTTGTCTAGCATGATTATTACCCACCATTTGTATAAAAATGCATATTTATGTCGCTTCTATCATGGATCATGTCAAATATCAATTTATTTTACACATTGGTCCTCCCTCTTTTGAGTCCCATTCTTATGAGGATCATTGATAAATGGATCACTTTTAGTTACCTCCAATTAATACTCGATCACAAAGAGCTCAAAGGACTCCTTTTTTATCAATACTTGGGAATTTTAAGGGTCCTAGGCCCTTTACCAAAAGAGTTACAAAAAGAAACTTTAAAATGGTCTAGCTCAACATATTTTCATGCAAAGGCATATGACCAATCATACAAAAATAGGTTTTTAACAAAAACCATTCTTTAGATACTAACATTTACAAACCAAATCAACTAGAAACATACTATAACTAACCACAATATTTCATCCCTCGATTATAGACATTATTCTAAAATTACCAACTCTATCATCTTCTACTCACTAGGTCGCTACTTCTCCTTCTCAGTCACCTGAGCAGACCCACCTACATTGTTAGCCAAACCATCCTAGTTCTTACCTTCCTTTATACTACCCAAATTTACCTTATTCTTGATAACCAATTCTCCTATATGTTGATTGATGGCAAAAAAATACAACCTTTTCTGCACTCAACCTAAAACCTCATAATGTTGAAGTTGCTTACCCTTCCACCATGGAGGATATTTGAAATATCCCCTCACCACACCTTTTCCCAACCATTTGATAGCTTGGATCCTATCTAAAGAGCACTTGGTATCCCTCCATTCTTTAATCCTAGGAATAGGTTGAAGTAGGTCTTCAATAAATGGTATACTAACTCCCTAAAGCTCTACGACATTCATCTACACTACACAATCCACTTACACATCCCTCATAAAATCTAATAAGGCCTGAAAGCAAATATCCAATTCTCAAAACATAGCCAAAGGGATGAAACTAAAGAAGTATTTATTGTAGAATGGAAGTTGTGGAAAAGACCCTAATGGAAGAGCTTCCAATTCTTCTACCAACTCCAATCTATACTTAGGCCAAATGAAAAATTCAATCATAGCTAACACTTGCTCCTTATCCAACATTACTAGGCACAAATTTGTAGCAAAAAAAGAGTCCAGGTTTGAGTTAACTCTGACTCTCCTTAATTTTATAAAAAAATATACCCCTAGCACCTGTTCTACCACCTCCAGAGAAGGAAACCAAAAAACATTTAACAAATATGTTTTTGACACATCTGACAAAACCATTTCATGACTCTTTACAACAAAGGTTAAGGGCCAACTTGCAAACTCCAAGCTAAAATGATCCATCCCACCAAGTCCAAGCAAAAAAAAACTCTTCCAAACAAGAAATAAAATGCAACCACTCAACATAAATTCCACTCACTAAACAATGTGTTCTATTAATAACTAAGCCATAAAACAAAAAATCCATCATCATAGGGAGTGATATATCCAAGCAATAAACACCCCTGATAGTAGCACCATCAAAATATCATCCTACCAACTCCGATCGATGTCATCCATCATACCTGAATGACCCTACCACATGATTATCCTATTGTCCATGCACTTGCAAATAATTTAGCAGATTTGATAATGATTTACAATTTCAAAAAATCTTATTCTTTTCATTTAATGATTAATAATAAACAACTAGACACATTTATGTTATTTTTTAAAATAATGTAGGAAAGAATTTTAATAAAACCTAAAGTTTTATTAATTATATTAATATTATAAAATTATTTTATTTAAAATCATTTTAATATTAATATATTGGATCAAAAATCAATCTAATCAAAAACCATGCAATCCTCCCAACTCTTGTTGACATTATCCAACCTTTCCTCCTCACACTAATCAATGGTCGTATTAGCCAAAAATTTGTCAATTTTATTACTCTCTCTAATATAATGGTTGACTTTCCTTCCTTCAAACAAATCCTATTTAGGCCATAAAACATCTAAAATGTTTGTAATATTCCAAGATTTTACCCTCTTACTAGATAAAGCTAGTATAATCACCTATGAACCTCCTTCAATTTCTAGGAATGTAATTCCACAATTCATATCCATATTAACCCCTGCTACTAAAGCTTGAGATTCAAATTAATTATTAGTGTCATAAGTAATATTAAGAGAGAGAACTCTTATTAATGATCCACTACAGTATTTTTTCACACACACTGCTCTGGAGGCACCTGGATTACCTTGAAAGCTCCATCAAAGTTCAATTTAAACCATCCAACTTTAGGAGGAATCCAAATTGCTTCTTTTCTATTTTTCTTATCAACTATTGACCCTTGAATGGGAATAAAGGACTCCTTTTTTTCAACCTCTACCTAGACCAATTGATTATCTCCACTCACATCCTACCTTTACTACTCACCCTTGGAAAATAGTAGATCCTATAGTTTGAGATATTACTAGATGAAACAATATGCCTCCTCAACCTATATATGAAAATCATAATCCTGCCATCCCTCCTCATCCCCAAAACACTAGAATGGGACATAGAGATCAACATAAAGAATTTTATAGTGTAGATTAGTTGAGAAACACACTGGCTAAGATCTCCATATTAGAATTATTTCAATGAGCAACTATTTTCAAAGATATTCTTTTTCAAACACACAATCATACATCTTTGCCTCATAACATAGAGCCAACTTAATTTACATCTATCATGAACACTATCAAGGATATTGAGGATGTTATATCTTTTTCCAATGAGTATTTTCCATCACAATCATTTATTGATTATAATTTATTGCTCTTCATTTAAATAATAATCAATACCACTACGATTAAATGAGTTCTAATTAATAGTGGTTTAAGACTTAACATATGAAACCTCACATTTATATAGACTATTGGGATTGATATAACATCCATTCAATATATATATATATATATATATATATATATATATATATATATATATATATATATATAAGAATATAATAGGCTTTGGTGACAATCCTAAACAAACATTGGGTTCTATTACATTGGCTATTATGGTTGGGCCAAAAACCCTACCTACATAGTTTCAGGTGATTCCTAATCATTTTCACTACAACTTATTACTTGGGAGACATTGGATACATGTTATGGATACCATACCCTATACCTTTCATGTATGTATCAATTTTTTACATGAAAAATACTTATACACTTGTCTAATAGATAAATAACCATTTAGATATTTTAGATTCATTGAGCCTATCACCTCGAGTACATATTTAGATGGGACACCTCATGTTTTTATAGATTCCCCACCTCATAAGATTCTAATTGAGCATATGCATACATATGAGGTTGGGAAATACAACAAGACTATTCCCACACCTATTTTATATCCTCCTAAAACATAATTACCTTCACCCATGATGGAAGAAGATTATCCCATAGTACAAATTTCTCCACCTAGGGTAGATGATGGGATACTCATAGCACTATTACCATTACTTAACTCTAAATAAGTAGACATCCATAACTTAGATACAGATTCCTAGGCCACCATAAAGGATAATCCAACACCTATTGACATTGATGATTATTTATTTAGATTGATTTTCACACTAGCAGGCCTTGGAGAGTATAGAGATGATTCTAAGGCACTCATGCTTTTTCCTACACTAACACCACCACTAGTTCATAATCCTACAACTACAGGATCACCTACTCAATTATAGTTAGAGGTATACCCCTCCATTCACTCTATATATATGGTTACATATATGGATATGGACCCATTTATAATAAATTAGGCACATAGTTCATATGATAGACCACACTAGATTCTATAGATATTACTTGATAGAGGATTGATAGTATTACCCACAGTTCATCATAGATCCATTAGCAAATTATCATAGTAGGAAGGTCAACCCTTTTAACATTTTCATAAGCTTATAGGAAATTATACAGATACATGCTTAGCATTATAATATAAGTTTAATAAGTTTAAGGCTCAAGGTACTATTCATATTATAAATCCTCCAGCTTCATAGGTACAAGCACCACAACAAAATTGTCATCAACATTGATACTCATAGAATGATCTATTAACTATCCATATTTTTATTATGGATAGATACATCCCCCATGTTTCTATATTTGAGGATACTGATCCTAATACTTGTACTTTGATATTCTTATAGGACATAAACTATTATGAATATGAGATATAACATGCCATATATTATTAGGATTCCATAGGACATATCACACTACCAGTTGCATGTGGCCCAAAGGTGGACAATAAATTATTCTTTATCATGAGTAGGGGCATGCATATATAGTTCACACTTGGTAATACATGGTTATAGGTGATGGATGCCATAGTTGATTAATCAAATAGATTTTGACATTCAAACATAAGGGACACATGGTCTATATTCTACATGATGGCATAGATGAGAACCACAAGTTTCGTACAGACACTTCATGGTCTAATGTGATTTACCCTAGGACCACATAGGAGGCATATTACATAATAGAGTAGCACATTATTTAGATGCATAAAATATAGAGTAACACCAATGATAAAGATAAACTGATACATATAGAATGGTATAAATATCACAATGATGAGGACTTATTTGAGTTTGGACATATCTAGTATCTGATATTGGATATACTTCTACCTAATCCACTATTTGATTATCCACATCCCATGGATGTTCTCTTAGTTCTATAGAGACATTACACTTCAGTTGTACACTATCTCACTTATTTCAAACATTTACTTATACATACATTCCTTATTTCTTGCTCCTTTTATATAATTTCATTTTCATATTGCTTATACATATCTGATGTCTAGAAAATACAAAAATAATATAATATGCTAAAACACAAAAACATATGAATATTTACTCAAAAAATGAAAATTATAGCTTGTATACATTTCCATTTTTACATATCTTACATTTTATAAACACTACATATGTTATCTATCTTAGTTTAGTCAGTTTTATCATACATACATGCTTCACTTGTTTTTATCGAGTGCTTGTAGATTACTCCAGGACTCAGGTCTACCACACCAATCTAGATTTGTTATCATGTACCCATTGGGGCCATATACACAAATACATATGTTCCTAATTTGATACATTCACCTATTTGGGGGAACCCTATACATAGTTTTGATTACTAGGATACATCTTTCTAAACTCTAGATCATAGATTTAGCATTGTTATATCTTGATATTGATCATGCTAAACCTACTTAATTTTTTTCCAACTACTAAAACTTTAGACTCATCTTATTTACATCTTATCTCTTATACAAATTTGTATCATATATTCATACATACTATCATTTCTATCTTTCCTATTTTAGACTTGATTATGTCTCTATGCTTCTTTTATTCAAGTGTATTTGAATATTCCATTGTTATATGGATCTACACCACTTCCTTTCATTATATGCATGGCTTGGATATGTGCCCATATCCTTGTGTGTGCCTTATTTATTGTGTATGTGGACATTTTAACATATCCTTCTATGTGGATCTAAGCCAACCTACTTGATATTTGAACATATCCTTATACGTTTGGATTTATCAAATTTAGTGATATGTACCCATGTCCCTTGTATTGTGGTCATTTAGCCTACTTCATGTGCCTCATGTATATTGTATGCATGCTTTCTTGTATGTATCATTGTCATGAAACTTGTCTCTTGCTTGTTACACAATTTAGCTTTAGATTCCATGATGGACCTCATGCATCTCCCTTTCCTACTTGGGTGCCATGATGGACATAATGCCTCATCCCCCTAGGTAGTTACTCAACTATTACTTAGATTTTCCATTAATATACATTGTTATATCTATCTTGATATCCTCATGAATTTTATACCTAACATACATTTCATGTTACACACTTATGATCAGATTATCTTACATTCTAATGCTATGTATGCACATTATATTGGTTTACTATGTATATATCATATATGCTTCTAATAACACACATTATGTAGATCTTTTTATTTTAAGGATAGTTATTGCAAAGGTATAAAAAATACCTTCAAAATAGGGGGAATTCATAGGATTTTATCATAGAGATCAGGATATCTACATGCACTCAAAGTAAAATTTTCTACACATAAGCTTAGAATATAGAAATCAGACTCATGAAAACATAGTGGGAAATAGTGACATGGAGATCAATTATAGTTACATAGAAATTATAACAACCAGACATTATCACCCAAATCAGAACATGAGAACAACATGGAGCTACTATCCAAGATATGGCACTAGTGTCTAATAGCCTCAATTTCACAAAAAACTAGATTGGCTAAAAAAGTACGATAGGTGTAGTTTAGGTTTGCATCAATTTAGTTATAGTTTACTAGTTTTGGATTAGTTTAGCTTAGATTCATACTAGCTTTCTTATATTGGGGACATCATGCACAACATTATCATTTCCATTTTGGTTTAGATGCTCAAATACATATTATTATCACTCAATCTATAATCCATATGCTCAGATATCAAATTTGGGGGCATGTACACAACACATTATTTTTGTATGCTCACTTATACATTAGTTGATTAGATAGAATGACAAACTCTATGCCATTTTCTACACTATACACATTAGACACCATGTTCTAGGTTACACACTAGATTCATGCCTTTATCTATATTTTTTGGCTATCCAAAGTGGCCCTGAGCCACATAATATACCTAAGTAGATGTAAAGCCAACATCTCCATTTAGACATATCTAGTTACACATTTCCAGTTACATCACGTAGTTTTAGTTTCATATACATATACAACACATGGGTAGGTAATGATGGAGTCATAGTCTCCTTGAGTTATTAAGACACCTACATGAGAGGGTTGGACACACATCAATCCATATTCATAGGTCATGATCCACCAAGCAAGGGTGGGCAATGATGGATTCAAAATCAGATTGAGTTATTAAGACACCCACACATGGGGATTGAGAAATCCATCACCTTAGTCTAAGATATTCACTAATTGATCATTATCTACATGCACACATAAGTTGTCACTAGGTTTATGCATTGACCCACATACCCAATGAGGTTTATTCATTCTTTTCCTCTCTCTTATCTTGTTACTTAGTTTTATCCCATTACTTAGTTTTATTTCTTTAATCAATTTTGTCTTTACTTTTGATATATCTTATGTAAGGATTTATCTACACACATTTCATTTATAGGACACACAATAAAGCATGCTTCACACATTCAGATCTAGATTCATGAGTATTGCCTCTTAGGTAAGTATAGGTACACTTATTTTTCCTTTATCCTAGTCATTTTGCTTTGATGCATTTATATATTAAAAGGGGGGCAAGTTTAATCACTTAAAAGTGACACTTGAGTGTTAAGAGTGCTACTTGAGACCACATATCCCTAGCTTAGCCCTAGACCTATCTTAGGGCCTATTTTCACACTTATATAACCTTTATGTAGTCTATAAGCATCCCTAAACATCTCGAAAGTAGTCCCAAACCCTCATCTTGACATCTTAGCCCTTTGTACCTTAGGTTCTACAACCTAGACACTATCACCATAATAGGGATAGTAGTGCCACATGGTGCTAGTGTCCTAATTTTGTCACTACTATCATTCCCCTCATTTTTCCGTCAACAAATATTTTTTAAAATCTAAGACCACTTAGGGTTAGTCTAGACCTTTTTTAACACCCACACAAGTACCAAAATAGTATATATACATGAATTTTATCCCTTTAACCACTAGATGGAAATCAGATATAAATTACACATACAAACTTAGAATAAGTTGTGTGTAATGAACGTTATCAATCCTATTCTACCCTACTTCTACATACAACCATCTACAACATTCCTAAGCTCAGATTACTCAGATTTATAGTCTTAAGCACATTCAAAGCACTCAAGTCAAAAATCATATTAGCTTCACTTGCACCAGTACTTAGGTGGGGATAACTACATTAGGATTGATCCCTCTTTGAAGTATTGGTATGTAGGCAACTCTCATCACAACCTAGTGTTGAGGATTTCCAACCTCCCCACTAATAACACTCTTTATTACTTATATCAATAAAATGCCCTAGAAACATAGAGGATTAGGGTTTGTACATAAAATCAATCAAAATAGGTCACATATAGAGATTTATACCTCATGTATGTATGAATAGGCTTGACAGACCTAAACATAGGTGCACCCAAAAGTTTAAAACAACTCTGCATAAAGGACACTACCACCAAAATATGGACACTAGTGCCACATGGCACTACTATCCAATTAGGGAGATAATGTCTAGGAGAGGTTTTGAAACCTATATCCTATTTATGACTCTCAGACCAACCTCTATCTCAATTTTCAACCTCTAGATCATTTATTTCAATCATTTTCTAGCTAATTTCTCATTTACATTATTTATTACTATTTTTATAAAGGTCAAATTAAGTCAATTTTTTTATAGATTAGTGGATGTATTTATTGAATTTTTTTACCCTAATTTATGATACTCAGGACTTTAACAACATATGCTTTACATTTAACTAAGTCATAAAAGGTTAAAACACATTACCTAATACTATACATCCATCAACAATGTGTCGTTTACATGCAAAAGGTAACTTATTTTATATGTATCATATAATCATAGGATATTATACATCTCATTTCAAGATATTGCAAGAAAAAATTCAAAATTATACACATCATGGATTTATCAGTTTAGTATAGAATCAACTAACCTATCCTAATATAGATATTCAAAAGGCATTACTTGAAATTGTAACAAGTAAAAATCATCCAATAAAAAGTAATTTAATCATCAAAATATATATGCAAGGATATAATTTCAAGAATAATTACATTGATCCTATACAAAAATAAACTTTTGGAAGTGTGAGAGGATTGTCACAAATTGGGTACAATACTAATGACTTACATCACATTACACATTAAAAATAATCCCTTAGATACATCATATACCTAATTGCTTGTGAGACCAAAAATTATCAACACAAAGGTATCGATTATGCCTCATACACATAAATAACTAGTTAGATTGGGGAGATTAAGGTTACAACAAATACAATCTAAAATAGATTATAATCAATGAGGCATTATATTTTCACATGAAGGATGAATAATCTACATACAACATGATTGTAAAAATGACTAAGATATTGATGAACAAGAAGAACATGATATGTAAATATAAAACTATAACTTCAAGATTGATGAGGATGATTTAATAGATGAGTGTTATTTTTTTAAAACATTAAAATAATTAAAAACTAAAAATAAAAATCTGATTGTACATAGCTTTTGGATTGTTTCATCTCATTCTTCTATTTGTTTGTATATGTGATTGATTGATCAATTATTTTAATCCCTTGGAACTTATTTATTTTTTGGCATCTTGGATCTTCTATTTCACTTTCTAGATTTGAATAGTTTAAAACAGTGGCTAAATCTTGCTAAAACATGCCTTTTATATATCTATTTTCATAATTAGCATTGAAAAGTGATCAATTTTCCTCCAAGATAGAATCAAATAATATAGGATAGAAGTAATTGCCATTACTATCCAGGTTGGTCAATCCTATCCTTTTCCATTATTTTTCTACAAATCATATTTTTAACAAACATATACTTAATTCTACCAGTTTTTAGATTTCTCACTCAGTTTCAATATGCAAATCACTATTTTTCATGAAAACATTTTTTTTCCAAAGCCATATTATTCATGCATGCAACATATTTTTGAAAAATGTAAATATGATGACATAAGGATATATAATTAGTATTATAGATATAATTTTTATCATCCTAAAAATACATCAAACCTAAAATTTCAATTCAATGGGGGCATATTGGTCATGTTTGGCCATACAATCATTTTTAATGCATATCTACCATTGAAACATGTGAACTATTCATATGTTTCTAACTTATTCTATTTTTTATGCCTTGAATAATTATAATTTATAATGTTTCTATTTTGAATATTTAAAACATAAATAAATAAATCATATATTTCAAGATGTACAAACATTTAAATATTCTAAAAAATTCAAAATCAGGACCTGAGCATGATTAACAATCTAGTTTACATATTTTCATTATGTTATTTATCTCATGATTAGTAGATATCATATTATTCCTATATAACACATGAATTTCACTTGTATTCATGATTTTTTTGTATTATATAAAAAAATTTATAAGGACTAAAATGTTTGACTTGCATATACCCACCAGCGTTGTTAAGCTTGGGGCATCTTATTCATAGGTGATGCAGGAGCATCACTTTAGATGCAAAATTTTGGTGTGTTTCAATGTTTGTAAGTATTATGTGGATATTATTAGTCTCTAATATTATTTATTATTTCATTTTAGGTATTATTTAGTCTTAAAATTTTAATTTGATCCTTCTAGACATTTTCCCATGAAAATGCCAAATTTAAATTTTTAAATGCATTTCTTTGGTTTTTAGGTATTTAGCTTGATTTTTTAGGACATAATGTTTGATATTGGATGGTTTAGGTGTATTATAGGTATTTTAATTTCATTTATAGTTTTTACATATTTTTGGTCTTATACCATTTGTTCAAACTTTCTTGTATCGTTCAAGAATGCATATGTTCATGCATAAGCCATACATGGGAAACCATCAAGAAGTATTTATAGTAATTATAGGATTATATAAATTTTGAAAATGTTTGAATGAATCATAATTAAATGTATTAATAATGTTTTATCTCCATGAAATAAATAAATAAATAAGACTCAGGTTGCATCAAAGAAGACTATTAGTGAAGAATTATATGCATGCATGAGCAAAATATGAATGTTATGAATAAAATAAACTTTTGAATTATTATATGAATACATTGGAGATTTTTGGTAAGTTAATTTAGTAATATTTATTTATTATTTAATTTTGTGTGGACTCTTTTATTCATTTACAAGTGAAAGAGAGTGAAACTTAGTCCTTAAGAACTTTGTTTATTGACACAGTCAAGTGTTTTATCTTGAGGAAGGTTCCATTGATTGAATTCAAGCATTTGATGAATGAAAAAGTTAAATAAGGTTTTAATTAATTTTTTTATACTTGTATAAATATTTAAATATGATTTAAAATAAAATACTCTCACCCAATCCCATACTTAATAACTCACAGTCCAAACACCCTATTATCTATGTACAACCAAGATGCAAAAAGTGATTTCTGAGTTAGTTTGTGAGCAAGTGGAAGTATATTTTAATTTAAAGGGTTGTATTAAGTTATAACATACCTTATACAAAATATTTTATTACTTAAAAAAATATTTATCATTTTAAAACATCAAGTATGTAGCTCTTGGCCTGTTTTGATAAACCTAATCTAGGGTTTGGCCATTTCTTAGTTTGCATAGTTCCACACCCTCAAATTTGACTTGGTACTTTTTTTTAATGAAATAAAGTTTAATAAAACATTTACATATATTTTTTTCATGTGTGGATATTTTTATAGCAAAAACTCAATCTTGAAGGTAAAGAGACCTAATTTAGGCATAATTAGAGAAAGGTCAAAAAGAATTTATGCATCTATCTAAAGAGTTAGTTAATGAAATTTGTTATGGAGTTGTAAGACATTAATGGGTATCCAAAAAATTTAATTTTTTTCCTTTTTAACCTTTATATACTATTCAAACCATCTAAAAATGTGTATGAGGAGGGCTACAAGAAGAGGCCTAATTTGTGAGGTAAAGTGGTAAGTTAAAGTACTTCCATTGAGAGTTGGAACTTGAAACTTTATAAATAAAAATATTAAGATAAATGATATCTAGAATAGGTATTATTTTGAATATAACCCCTATGCATGTATAAAAATATCATGATTTATTATTTTGAAGGGCTACAAGGAGATAGTTTAGAAGAAATCAAGTTGTAAAGTGGTTACAACATGCATGTGTTATCATTTTAGGATCCATATAATTTTGAAATTTATACTATTTAAAAATGTCTTGCTAACATCTCTATATTATATAGTGTACATGGATATGTTATTTTCTAGGATATGATCACATTACACATGCATAGTTTAGACTACCTTTCTAATTCTATATTTAATTAATTATTTTTACTTGTACACAATATATTACTGTTTGCTTATCTATTGTGTTGGATCTTTATCTTTATGTGTAAAAAATTGATTGGTGCATCTC
The DNA here is from genome assembly GCA_037957365.1 of Torreya grandis. Lineage (NCBI taxonomy): Eukaryota > Viridiplantae > Streptophyta > Pinopsida > Cupressales > Taxaceae > Torreya > Torreya grandis. The sequence continues at coordinate 16,446 of JARHVA010003437.1, forward strand.
TATGATATTTTTTTGTGTTGTGTTTGATATTTAAACATGTCCATTATTTTTTTCCTTGGCCCTATGTTGTGTGTGACATTTCAGCATGTCCCTTGTATGAGGCCTTTGGCCTTATTATTTGAAATTTATATCATTGTGTTTGTTTTGTGTGTGTTTGTTGATCTTGTTGAGTTTTATAAGTGTCATGATCCATATCATGCACTAATAACATAATTTAATAATTATAAATTATAATTATATGAGTTTCATTAATACATTATATAGGCCTTGCCTCATGAGTTACATACAAAATTTTAAATCTTTTTATGCTAACACACTTTTTACATATGTTACATTTTTAGGTGATTATTTATTTACTACACATATTTCAAGTTAACTTTTATTTTGAGATAAGTGACTTTCAGGGTTAATTATTTCACCTCAAAATAGGGTAATTTTAGTGGGCTTCTCATACATGAGATAAACCTTTTCAAAATCAAACATCAGTTTTGACACAAATATAATTTGAAAAGTTAAAAAATATTTCAAAATTAAAGTATTGACACATATAATGGGTGAATATGCCTTTCACATGCACTCATATTTTAGTTTCAAATTTTTAAACATAATTTACAATGAAAATCTACATACAAATTCAAATTCTATCATTATAATGGGGGCATGATACACATTCATATAACATTTTTAAAATTTTATTTTTATAACTAAATATATGGTATGAAAATGGGTATACTTCATTATATTTTTATAATGCATTTAGGAACACATTTTTAATTGAATATAAAATTTATATGTAGTGGTTGATTTAGTTTAGGTGTATAGTGCTTAACTTGGAGATTACTATGCATTCTAACATTATGTGTGTGAATTCATTTTGTATTTTAACCCATTTCATATCTTGGGTTGAAAAAAAAAGTAGAATTAAATTAAGGTTTCAACATCCCTCAATGGGTGTTATTTATATTCAAGTTAGGGTTTGATCACCCCCAATCTTATCTAATGGTTTAGGTAAGAAACCATATTCTTCAAGTGTTCCATGGAGAGGCACTAATCCTATAATGCTTTAGTGAAGCATCATATTCAAGTAAAGTCACATAAATAAACATTGGTTTTACACATACATGTGTATTCATTTCATACTCTCATTTCAAATTCAAATGTACAAAGTTTTAAAAAAAAATTAAAAGTTCAAACAAGTTTCAAAGTTCAAAGTTAAGATTTTCATATTTTTATTTCCAAAAGAACAAAGTAACTACTTCATGTGTTTTTCAAGTTTTACCAAATATTTTGGTGCCTTTCACTATTTAAGTAATAACTCAAATAAAAAGTGTGTATTACACACTAAGGTATAACTTTCCTTTAATCTAAAAATTGTGTTTTAAGATTTAAGGGCACATGCAGGGGGGAGCACTAACCTAAATTTGGTCATGAATACTTGATCATGTCATTTTCAATAATTTTTATATTTAATTGACTTTTTTAGTTAATTATTAAAAAAAAATCCACTTCACCATATCCTAAGCATAATAGAGGACCTATTTCTATCTCAAGACTGTCATCTATTGCATATAGAAATTTTTTGGTTGCAAAAAATACCATTATGCATATATATGACTTGACATAGATATATAACCCAACACTTTTCCCCAAGGGATAAAAACCCTAATAAATTCAATTATTATAAACATACTTGTCCCTATCCAACATTTATGTTCTTATCTTACTAGTGGTCATATTTTTAATTTAAACTAGCCTTTCCATTGTCCTTTATTTTTAAGGCTTCCTAGCATGTGATGCCAAGATATTTCTATTTAGAATTATGTAATATTTTTTAACCTTAACATTTTAGGTCACACACTATTAACGTCATCAATATTAGATAAAATTATTATCCAACCCTGATGATAGTTCACAGAGTGTGATCCAAAATGTTAAAATTAAAAATTATTACATGGTTATAACTAGAAATGTCTTGTCATTACTTCATGGATAATTGAAATATTATCTCTTTGATTTACAACATGTGGTCATCCCCTTTAAATTTATATAAAGTCACACTCAAGTCACTTATTAATACACTTTGAAATTCAAATATAGAGACTTATTTACATAAGTTCATACTCAAAAAAAATTCCCTATACTTCTCAATTCATATTCTAAACATCTTAATTAGTCCTCAGCCAAGTCACAATAATAATTTATTTATTCCTAAACAAACCATGATAGATTATTTAAATTGATTCTAGATGAATTCATATAGTCAAATGAGCACAAATTCACAAATCACCTTAGGTGGGAGAACTACATTAGCCTTGATTTCACTCCTTGGAGTATTGGATAAGTATCAAATGTTCAATCATCATAAGGGTTATTGAGGTCAAATCATCTCAATTACAATCCTCCTTTTATTATTTTTAGTTATTTCAAACGTTATATGCCTTATTAGTGTTTAAAATTTGAATAAGCTATCTTCAGGTCTTCTACACACTTTCTAAGGAAAAATCAACACACAAACCCAATCTTAGCTATTGGATGTGATCATGCCCTAATTTCCAATTCTATAAAAAATAAAAAAACACTCAATAGGGTCAATATTATTAACTATTCTTGTCCATACTTAAAAAAAATTTCCTTGCACAACCTTAGATCTAATTTTAGGGTTTATTCTTGTTTTACTATTTCTGCATTTTATAAGTCAATCAAACATATAAATATAACTAAGTTTACATTTACATTCCATAGTTAGCCTTTTTTGTAATCATTCCAATTTTTATTTTAGTTATTTTCCTTCATTATACTTTTTAAAAGATAATTTACAACACTTTGCTTTATTTTATTCTATTTATCACAATTAATGTTAATTATCATAATTAATTCAATTCAAGATAATTTTTTGAGTAAAACTTAGAATTAGGGTAAACATAAATGATGAACCATAACTCTTTTAAATATTAACCTACAATTTCCTCTAAAAATTCATTTTTAAATATTTCATGACTTACTTCACCTCTAATTTTATATATGAATTCTTTTCATGTGTGATCATTTAGAAAACCCCATTCTATTTGGGTTTTTACATTATCTCAATCTCACCCAAGCTTTAATCTTTTATCTACATTTTAACCTAGGGTTTTATAAACCCTATTCCTATTAATATTTTATTAAATCATTCAAAATTATGTTATTATATTTTCACCTTCATATCATTTCATATACATTAATAATGGTGATTTTTTTGAGATAGATGAATGTGTTATGCATTTAATATATTATAAATTAAAAATTGTCACATTTCTGGAAAATAAAAAGATTCATGATTGTGTTTTCTAATATTCTATGGAAATCATGATTTCAAATATTAATTTTATGTATAAATTATTAGGATTAAATAATTAAATATTGAATACAATCCCCTTACCTAATTACACGTGTATGTCTTATGCTTTTAGAATTTAAACATTTCTAATTTGTGTCAAATATTTTAACTATTATACCTATGCAAGGTAATTTACCTCCACCCATTATCAATGGTATATCTTATTATTTGAAAGAAAATATTAAGTAAAATACCATTTATACACATAATTCACTTTATATGATGCATACTATAAGATACATACAAAATCAAGTACATATTCTATAAATTTATCAAAAAGCATATATATCAAACCTTAGGGATAATAATGTGTATTCCAATCCTATTCAAAAGGTCATCTTAGACATAGCTTTTATCTATGAATTTTCATTATTGAATTAAACGTGTTTAATGGTCATGGATGTATTAAATCCCACCTTCATATTTTTTATCTATCTATACCCAAATTTTAACATAATTCGTTAGTCATACTTAAATTATTTTTTATGACATTAGTTGGTAGTTCATTATATTTGTAGAAGTCTTTTCCTAGTGGATCCTTGTATATAATGTGTGGATTAGAAGAGATTTTTTATTGAAAAATATATAAATAGTATTTAATCTAAATTTATATCTCAAAACATTCAACATCTAAAGAAAGATCCATAAAATATTATGCCATATTATGTCCTTTGGTTTTATTTTCAAATGTATGCCCATTTTTTTCAACCATATAGCATTAAAATATAATTTGTTTCTATCAATAAACTTATACCATAATATAGAGATAGCATCATTAATTTTAAGTCATTTATTTTCCTTATAAATTTAAATTTTGACTTATAATATGAATAAAAAGATAATATCTCACCTATTAAGTAATCAAGAATGTCTATTATTAAAAACCAACTCAATTAACATATAATACTATGGAAAAATAGAAATAAATCATAGTAATGAAGACAAATGAAACTAATCCATTAAGATTTTTCAAACATAAATAAATCATAATTAAAAATATATTAAACAAGAACTTGGTTAATTACACCTATACTTAATGCATTTTTAGGTCATAAACGGATATATTACATGATAGTTTTTTTTTCATATCATAAAATAGGTGGGTGTTCAAACAATAATTTTATTGCTTTACTTGACAAAATTCAAGAGTTATTTGATCGATGAAACACCATGATTACTAAAAAATAATCCATTGAAAAGGGCATTACTTAAAAATAAATACATGTAAAGGATTCATTTTTGTTTAAAAACAATCATCAAAATAAGTGAAATCAATAATTATATTAGGATGATCACTTATTTTATGATTACAGATATTTGGGGATACTTATTTACCCCATCAAATAAAAAATAAATACCTTATGGGGCATTGAGTGAATCTATTCATACATCTTTCATAAACCTCTTATACTATAGCTTATGATTGTTTATTTTACTACATGCCTTATATTTTTTTACAATTAAATTCTAATTTTAAAAAAAAACATTGATAAAATGAAAAATATAAAAATTATCTGGTGATCATCATTAATGCATATTTACTATACCATAGTATAATATATAGATTTTATTATACTATTTTTATGCTTTACATTTACCTTCCTCTTAGTATTTCCTTTTTAGAAATTACAAGAATACAAAATCATTCATAAAGGACCACAAAAAAATTGCTTGTGTCTTGGTCATATGATGCACATCACACCTATTTTAAAATATAATATGGAATTTACACATCCATGTATACGTGGATATAGGTAGGGGGTGAGGTAATATGGATCAATATTATTAATAATAAATTTTAAAAATCTTTGGGGAATGAGACTTTGCTTTTTGTGTAAAGAAATCACATTAAGTTTTATATAGCTACCTTTACATATATCTAATTTCTTGTTCATTTAAAAAAGGTTTATATTTCTTACATGTGTCCATGGATTTATTCATGATATTTATAGTACATCATTACATTAGAGGTGTACATTTTATACATCACCTTATATGACAATTATTTATGCCTTTTTATTAAGTTTGTATGCATTCTTCTATTTTATATATTTCACGTGGTAATTGTCTTGCATTTTCATTGAAACTATTCTAAGCCACTTGTTTAATGTTTCTTGTCATATTTTAATTTTCTTCACCACTTGATTCTTTATCACATTATTATCACTCCCATTAGTCTTACTGATGATGAATTGATATTTATAATGACATGTTTTCATAACATGCATTTAGTTATAAGGGAGGCCTATAGACTCTTAGAATCCTCATCATCTCATTCTTACTCATTAGTTTCTTGTACATGCCCATGATTCCTTATGATATTTTCTATTTCTTCTAAATATAAAAATTTAAAAAAAAAAAAAAAATCCATACACAATCATATCTCATTTTCATATGGGGGAATCATACCCAAGAATCACATTTATTGGATACATCTGTATTTTTTTCCATGTGGGGGAATTAGTCCCTCATGTGTCCCTCAATGACATATTATGAGTTTATCCATAAGCATGAATTTATCCTATTCTTCCAATGGGTACATGGTACTGAGTTTCATCCTATATAGTTTACTTATTATACATATATCACTTTAACATGCCTTATTACATCATTATATTATTCCATCATCAATACACTATTCACCTAACTACACATTATTATTTGAGAGTACATGACACATTTATTTATGGGTGGCATGTTAAATCTACATGTTTTTTATATATAATTTCCACCACATACCTTGACTTTAGAATATATTATTTTCAAACAATTATTAACATATGATGGTTATCAATATTGTGTATGACTTCATTTGAGTATTTTTGCATATTAGGGAGGTAGGATGTCTTCCCCCAAAACATATCAATATCCTTAACTATTAATTCACATTATATTTTTCTTTGGAATACATTTTTATTTATCATCTATCACGACATCTCAATTTTTATTTTATAATAATTTATAATTAATTGGTATATTAACTATAATCAAGATAAAAATAATTGAAGGGTAGAAAATGTTGTAAATTGCTTGTAACTATTAGAATAAAAATAAAATAATGAAACTAAAAAATATTGAATGAATGAAATAAGTTAACAATGAAAAACACAAAGTGAAAAAGAATACATAGCTTATTTACACCTATAGTTTGACTGTGTAAGATGAAAAGATGGCTAGGAATGATTAACCAAGCCCTGATCAAGTACATAAAACTAAAATAGTAGTTATCATCATTATAGATTATAACTAATTAGAAATAGTTAGGATTGGCTGCCCCTAATATCCTTTGCGGGTCAGTCTTGACCTATATGGAAAATAGGAAACTAGTAGTAAATTCACCTACAACTTCTTGAAATATGACTATATGTTGAAATTTGACATTTGATTATGTATAGATGACCTGAAAATGACCTATTCAAGGTTAAAACCCTACTAGGGTTTTGTGATAGATGAAAACTTTAAAAATTAAAGGGGAGATTTTAATGGGGTGATATCACCCCAATAATTCTCATGATGATTTAATATTATTTACATATCCAAATTAGTCTGAAGAGGGAATCAAGACCATGTAGTTTTCCCATATGAGGTGCTTAATGAAATAATGCTCCTTTGTTACATGTATGTATCTAAATATGGATTGAATAATTGATAACACTTTGTTTAATTTAGATAAAATAGGATTGTAATTTGGCTAAGCATTAATTCAAATAAATTAAATTAAATTAAATTTTGAAATAATATGGAAGCTTTGCTTAGTGTACAATATTATAAGTGTTCCAAGATAGTGAAATTTCCAAGTGATTTAATACATGTCTTAGATGTGCATTTATAGAAATAAAATTATGTGAAACCTCATGCTACATATCCTAAAATATGGACCAAAATGCAAGGAAGGGTTTAAATTTGAAAAAGAGACATTGTTGGGGTAAGGGAAAATATCAACCTAAAAAGTTAAGATCAATTAATAATCTTGTCTTTTACGGGTAAATTTTGACTTAGGGAGGGTGACTTTTTATTTTAAGAGTTTGAAATGTCCATATAAATACTTAGATGTTTTTAATAATTAATAATGTTTCTATATGTGTAAAATAAAAAAATTTAAGGTATGGGACTGTACAAGTACTTAGGATAGAGTGAAGTGGTGGAATAGGACCAATTTAAGTGTTCATGTCAATTAAGATAAGAGTGGGCCAAAACTAGAGTTATCAGGTATTCATGACCAAATTTGAGTATCTAAATTTCCCCCCATTTAATGTGTAAGTGAACTTATTATAGTAAAATAAAAGATATATCTAATTATGTACAACACACTTTATCTTTGGGAGAAAACTCTAATTATGTGAGGTATTTTGTATTAAAAATTAGAACAACATAAAACTAGTTAATGGCCATATGTGAAATTGAAATGTAGCTTGAATTTGAAAATATTTTAAATAAAAAAGGAGTACAACTATATGTGTGAAACTGATGTTTTTCTTATAACTTTACTTGAAGATGATACTTTCTTGAAGTATTGTAGAAATGATTCTTCCCATGAAACACTTGGAGGGATTGGTTCCTTTGTTGAAGCAATGGAGAATTGAGGGTGATCAAGCCCCAATTCGAAGTTAATGTGTATATAAAATAGAACCCATTTAGGGATGAAAAAGCCTTAATTTGTGAAGTTGGTATTTGTAACCCCAAGACAAAAATGGGTTGAAATTCATAATGGATTCATAGGCTATAATGTTGAAGGGAAATTGATATCCAATATGCATTATGTAGTTTTACTAAATCAGCCACTTAAAATGGCATCTAGTACTTGTAATTATTAGGGTGATTAATTCACCATTATAAATAAATGAGTAATATTTAATTACTCATAATTATTTGTAATTAGTAATTAGTATATGGTTATTTACTGTAGATAGATTATTGGGTTATTTAGGATAGTAAATCTCAAATATCTTTTAATCTTAGTATTTTCTTACTCCTACATAATATTTGGGAGATTTTCTATTTACTACAATTTTATCTTTCCTATTTTATAGTAACTTTATGAGCTCATATTCATGTATAATTATGAATCTCTACAATGTATTTCATTTTAGAATGAATATAAATTTATTGTTCCTCCATATCTGGTATCTGAGCTCTTGAAATATCCTAAACCTATGAGGAAAAGCCCATGCACTCCCACACCAGAAGTAGCCATAGAAGTTGTAGACAAAAAGAGATAAGTAGAAGCATGGTGACCTAATCTCCTTTCCCAACATGGAATATCTACCAATATAATTATTTGTTACTAATAAAATAAAAGGAGCGGTGATATACTTGGAAACTATCATTTACAAATAAAAGGCATACATACATCTAATAAATGAGTTGGGTGTGATCTGTAGAATCCATGATATTGATCACCAAAACATAAATAACATTGGAACTAGCTTGGCATCCACCTACTATCATAAAATCATCTTTTGAAATGAGTATGACCTATCGTAAGTCCAAATGGCAAATGCCAAACATGAGCTTCAAAAGTCATGAGCAGTTGAATACATGAGCTAGGCATGATCTGTAGAAGCTTAGGGTGTTGGAGGTTTAGTGATTTAAAGAAAAAAGTGTTAAAAAAGGAGGCTGGTCTCAATATTTTTTTTAGTTTATAAATTCAAATCTGAAGCATATAATTTTTTAAATTTAAACTAAGATGCCAACAGTCATTCTATCTCTATAAACACCATCTAAAAATATTATTTTTTGCATGTTTATCCAAAAACCACTGAATATAATCAAAACCACCTTTTTATTCCTCAAACCCACTTAACAAAAAGATCCTTTACTACATATTTCATTAAAAACTATGCATTTTGATAACCTATGGTATTGGGTAAGGAGTGGTTTTACTTTCAAAAGATCCATTTATATCTTTTAAATACCTATTTATCCTTTTCAATACTTGAAATAATGCATAGGTGAGTTGGTGGGAAGATTTTTTAGTAAAGCATAGGTGAGAGGTTCAAATCCCCCAAAACTTAACCTTTTGATAGGTTCCTCCAAATTTAGTAATCTACTAAATTTATTTATAACTAACTAAATTAGAAAGAAAATTCATTAAAAAAATAAATTAATTAAAAAAAATAGAAAAGGCAAAATTTTAAAAAAAAGGTGGGGGGGTTGCCAAAAAGAGGCCAAAGAGCCCAAACACAAAAAAAAAAACCCCAAGAAAAGTGAATTTTCATTTCTAAAAGCATTGTAAATTTTATTTTCATATTGTATTGAAAGAAATTATATATTGTATTACATAAAATCATGAGTTTTTAAACTTGATGCAGTGTTAGGTCATATTTATGCCTCTGACTCATGTTTATGGGTAATGTTATCATGCTTAAATTATTGCATACAACACTTAACATATCTATAACAATGATGTCTGGGAATCAACCCTTTAAATCTTTAGGGACAATAAGGCACATACACTCATGGATTTCCCTTCCTTTACCCATTTGTTACAATCAAAAGGCATAACTTTTGACATGTGGAATTTCCAGGTATATAATGAGGTTATGTGTGCAAGTATATAAATCCATCTAAGTATGTGTTAGTGATTGGATGAACCATTTTTAGTACTATGTACCAAGTATCAAATTTTTTGTTGTATGTTTACGCATCTTTCCTATACCAGTAAGTATATAGAAAGGGTGAGTTTATTCTCTATAACGATAGGTATAAAGGAAGGGCACGTACAAAAAAAGGTCTAGTATATCAATCTGATGGTATATAGAAAGGGGTACTTGTATACTTGGAGTGATAAGGAACCAACCCATCACCTTCAGTCTTGATAATGTCTACATAGGCTCCAAAATTCTTTCTACTAGATTCATAGCTCCTCAAAGGTGACAACTACTCTACTTAGAAAACAAAGCTCAGAACTCAACTGGAGTTTGAAAAAATTTGGTCTATAGTAGATGACTCGTATACCTAACATACAATAGACATTGATTATCAATGTAAGTTTTACAAAGCCAACCAAAAGGCTAAGTTGATAATCATGTTCAAATTATCAAATGAAGTTCAACCACACATATGTGAAACCAAAATAGCTAAGTAAGCCTAGGATAATCTCCAAACTATATATGAATACAAAAATGAGAGCACTATTTTGTATTTATAAAGTCAACTCCACTCTCTCAAAGTGAGATTAAGAGAAATAGTGGAGGCCTTTTCAAGATGTGTTGTAATACTAAGAGCATCACTTCAATCCTTAGGTGAGACATTTTTAGATGACTCTCTTGTACCTATTGTCTTGAGAGCACTTCCACCCTCATATAGGATTTTTGTGACCACTTTGACTATCATAGAATAGAAACCAAGTTTTGAAAAATTGATGAATATGTTACAATAGGAAGAGTCTTTCAATACTCATGATAATTAAGAAGAACATGTATTGGTTTCTCATCAAAAGAAAGGAAAGAAACTAGTCAAATCTTCATCAAAACATAATTCAAGGAAAAATTCATAAGGAGGAAAGTCATAGAAATAATGTCTCATTTGTCGTTGACATGGACATGAACTAGAAGATTATTAGTACAATACCTTTAAAAAAGGATCTTATAGTGGTCAAAAATCCACTAACCAACAATCATCCCATATCTCATTCAATAATCCATAGGGATAGAAAAAGGGGACCTAGTAGAAGAAATCAAAGCAACAAGGCAATATTGTCAAATAAGAAGAATATGATGAGGAAGATGACTACCTATACTTTGCATATATCCATGATGAATCCACATCATGAAGTGACATATGTTATGTTGAATTGAGTGCAACCCAACACATGACAAGAAGAAAATATTAGTTTTTCACTTTGAAGGACACACCCAATAAAAATCATATTTATTTGGGTGATGATACCTCATAAAGTGTGCAAGGAATTGGTAACATTGCCTTACCCATAGGCACATAAACATATAGAATAATATATGTTCTCTATGTACTTAGTTTAACCAAAAAATTATTATCTATCAGTCAACTCTTAGACCACAATTTGAAGATTGACTTTGATTGTAAATGTGTAAAGAAATTATGTTTGATTAGAGACAAATCTAGAAACTCTAAAATTATTGCATGAGCATCCAATGTGAACTGTATGTTTCAACTTGATTTTATTCATAAAAATAATCAAGAACTCATATCAAAGGACACATACTTAGCATAATTATGGCACAAAATATTTGACACATCAATTTTTGATATGTCAACACACTCCACCACTACAAAATGGTAAGAGGCTTACCACCTCTTAAAAAGGGTACAAACAAATGTCATGATCGCTTAGCAGGTAAGCAACATAAGATTCCATTTTAGAAGAGTACCTATATATCCAATGGTAAACTTGATCTGATTCACACTAATCTATGTGTATTAATGGCACCTATCCATGCTATATTTAAGTACTTTATGTTCTTTATTGATGATTATTCTAGAAAAATGTGGGTATACTATGTGAAAACAAAGAGTCAAGCCTTTAAAACTTTTAAGAATTTCAAAGTGGTTTTTGAAATAGAATTTGTTCAAAAAAATCAAGACCCTTCACTCAAATCATGGGGGGAATTCAATGGTAATGAGTTTAAACATTTTTTACAATAAAATGGCATTCATCATCAAATGTCACCTTTGCATACACCATAACAAAATACAATTGTTGAATGGAGGAATCATACTATTTTAGAAATGGAATGATGTATGCTATATGATTCAGGCTTGATAAAGGAACTTTAGGTAGAATCTATCAAAATTGTCATCTATCACTCAATAAAGTACCCACTATGGCTCTTGATGGAGTAACTCCACATGAAGCTTGGTTATGGAAAAATCCATCTATAACACATCTTCAAGTTTTTGGATGTTAAACAAGTATGCACATTCCCAAAGTGGAATGGACTAAACTTGATATGAAATATAAAAAATATGTGTTCTTAGGGTACAGTGAAGAATCACTTGCCTATAAACTCATGGATCCAAAAATAAGATAAATCTACACCATCAGGGTTGTTGAATTCTTTGAAAAGAAAGAAGTAGAAGATCCTTCTACAAGTTCATCTGATATACAAATCAATCCAATAGAAAATATGGAAGATGGTAATCTCCTAGATGAATACAATAATGATTATGGGAATAATGGTGTAGCTCTACCACCCATAAGAACTACTCAATGTATGCCTAAATGGTATACAAATACACTAAGAGATGTAAAATTGAATGATGTTCCAAACACATCCACCACTGGACCAACACTCAAAGATGCAAAATTATATGGTGTTCTAAACACATCCACCAATAGACCAACACGTAGAGATGCAAAATTGGATGGTGTTCCAAACATATCCACTGCTAGACTAACGAATCATAGTATGGCTTGTGTTAAAGTCAATTTGACCTTAATGAGTATAGTTGTTGAATCTATTAATCCCTCTATAGTTCAGGAAGACCTATAGTTGAAACATTGGAAAGATACCATGGATGTAGAATATAATTCATTAATGAATAATAAAACATGGTAGCTTGTTTATCTTTCTCTTGGGAAAAATCCAATTAGATGCAAATGGATCTTCAAGACAAAGTATAAAGTAGATGGTAGTCTCGACAAGCACAAGTCAAGAATGGTTTTGAATGGGTATGCCAAAAAAGAAGGCATTAAATATGAGGAAACATTTTCTCCTACAACAAAGATCAAAATGATCAAGATGATTTTTTCTCTAGCCAAACAGTTTATCTAGAATTCCATCAAATGGATGTTAAAAGTGGCTTCCTTAATGGGGACTTATAGTAAGAAGTTTACATGACTCAACCAGAAGGATTTGTCAAATATAGAAAAGAATATAAAGTTTGTATACTTGTCAAATCACTATACAATCTTAAATAGGATCCCATTGCATGGTATATCAATATTGATGAGAATACCTTGAAACATGGATTCAAAATGAGTCTATATGATCTAAATCTCTACCTCAAATCGTAATGGGGAGATAGTAATTGTAGTTGTATATTTTTATGATCTAGTCATCACTGGTAGTTTAGTGAAGATGATTGAATTAACAAAGAAAGATATAAATTGATCATTTAACATGACAAATCTTGGACTTCTACATTATTATCTTAGCTTAAAATTTTTGCAGAGAGAAAATCACATTTTTGTATCTCAACTCAAATATGTTAGGACAATGCTCAAGAAATTTTAAATGATGGATATAAAACAAATTACCCAACCTATGGAGACAAATCTTCAATTATCTTGAGTAGATCCATCACCATAGGTAAATGCAACTTTATATCGACAGTTGATGGGAAATCTCATTTACCTGACTTACACTAGGCTAGACATCAACTATGATGTTAGTTATCTCTCAAAGTCCATGCAAGAACCTAAGATCAATCACTAGAAAGAAACAAAGTGAGTATTGAGTTACATCATAGGAATTATCGATTTTGGCCTAGAATATAAGAATAATGATAACTTCTTGATATAATACTCAAATTTAGATCATAGAGGGAACATTGATGACAAGAAATCCACTTCAAGATATGTATTATTTTTGGGACTTGGACCAATATCATGGGGGAGTAAGAAGAAAAATTGTGTTATAATGCCATCCACATAATTAGAATATCATGCCACAAGAGGAGCTATCTGTGAAATGATTTGGCTCAAACATATACTTGAAGGATTTGGATTACCATAAGGTCAACCAACAATTCTTCATGTAGACAATAGAGTAGTGAAGCTTGTTCACAATATAGTATTTCATGAATGCACTAAAAATATTGAGGCGAAAATTAATTTCATCCATGAACATGTCCAAAACAATAACATCCATCTCCAATATTGCCTGATAGATCAACATGTAGATGTTTTAACTAAATCACTTGCATGGGAAAAATTTGAGGCATTCAGAGAATTTTTTTCCTATTCAGTTGAGGCAATGTTGAATTAAGTGAGGAATATTAGGGTGATTTATTCACCATTATAAATAAATGAGTAATATTTAATTACTCATAATTAGTATATGGTTATTTACCATAGATAGGTTGTTGGGTTATTTAGGTAATCTTAGCATTTTGTTACTCCCATGTAATATTTGGGAGATTTTTTATATACTACAATTTTTTATTTCCTATTTTATAGGAACTATTACAAGCTCATATTCATGTATAAATATGAAGCTCTGAAATGTATTTCATGTTGGAATGAATATGAATTTATTGTTCCTCCATAATAATATAAGTTTGAAATTGAAAAACTCATAGAATAATGGAAGGGTATCCTTTCCCTTTTCATGAATTTATAATTATATAATTAAATGTACACATGAATTAGTATCATGCCCATTAAATATAAAACATAGTATAACATGCATGAATCTATTTCATGCCCCCATATGATAAATTTAAATTATATAAATTTATGTACATATACACTTTGTAATTTATGTATGAATCTTGTGTGCATATGCCCATGCATATACACCCAAAATGTATGAATATGTAATCTATTCATGTAATGTGAATGAATATGAATGTCATATGACCCCATAATATGTACCAAATAATGACTTTTGAAACATTATAAATTATATAAAATTAATTATGTACCCAAAAAAAAAAATTTCTCATAGAGTTTTATCTCTATATGAAAATCCCACTAAAATGCCCCCACTTTAAGGTGAGAGATGTGTCTTAAAAGTCACTCATCTCAAAATAAAATTTAAATATATCATATGTATCAAGATATAATCATTGAATATCACATCATATATGAAAATGCATGTCATCATAATAAGCTATGTATCATTCAAAGCATGTATGTAACACAGGCATAAAGTGTCAATTCTAGATAAATGTATGCATTATGATCATAGTAGTAGTTATAATAGAATAAGTTTGCGCAATAGTTAGGGAATTATACAAATCATGAAACTCATAAAAATTAAAAATTTAAATAAGCACTCAAACACAAAGAATTCAATGTCAAAAAATAAGACCAAATGCCATATATAAGGGACATGTTCAATTATTACACATACCAAACAATTATCTCATAAAGATGCTCAAGAAATTTTTACACAAGGTCCAAGGACCACCCATAATAAGAAATAAATATTAAGCCTATTATTCAATAAATGAAACAACATCAAAGGATCATATAAATAAAAATATGTTCTACACCATGTATATGTAATATGATCTTATCCTAGAAAATAATATATTCATCTACATAATGTAAGATAGAGATGCTAGCAAGACATTTGTAAAGAGTATATATCTAAACATAGTATAGGAGTTATACAATGGAAATGCCTATATATATATATATATATTGTATCCTACATAAAATATGCCCCTAACATGGTATGGACACTAGATAGATAAAATTCTAACATCTAAGTCCATGTGAAATTTGTATGTGTTGCATAACTCTCATAAATACTAGTGAAATACATGTGTGATAGAAAATAATTATGATATCTATCAATCATGAGGTAAATAACATATCAAAATGATTTAAAATAGATGTTTAATTATTCTCATGTCTTTATTTTGGATTTTTAGACTATTTTGAATGTTTTTATATTTTTGTCATATTTGATTTTTTTAACACTTTTTTAAATTTTGAAATAAAAATAATAGAGAGTATGAGATTAAACATGGACTTGAAAGTATAATAAATGGAAGAAATATAAATAATTTGAAACATGTGACAAGGGAATTTATGCATTTAATATGATGGCATGGCCATGTATGAGTAAATTTCCCCCATTATAAATGTGAATTATCATTGAAAGGCACGTGGGGATAGAATATGAATGTGGAGGATGGTTGTACATCCTCATCTCATAAAATGTACACTTTTTAAAGTATGTAACAAACATGTATGAGAAATGAAGTGCACAAAAAAATGTTTTACATGAATAATAATGTTGTGTAAAATAAAATTGATTATATTTTTGAAAAATTGGATGTATTAAGGTTATATTTACTCAATTTTTGATTGATTATGGGAAACATTATAGGTTGGTATTGCACAGATTATGATAGTAATGATAATTGATTTTGACTATTTTTGGTTGATACTATTTATGATGTAATAATACACTTTGGTCTATTTAGATTATGAAAACAACATACAAATTTCTAAAAGGTTGTAGTATCATGTCACTATTTTGGACTATTCAAATTAGGGAAGTGACAAAGAAGATCCAAAGGACAAAAAAGACACAAATATCTAAGGTTAAAATGATTGAAAAAATCTATCATATGTGTAAAAAGTGGAAGAATAGTATGATGAAATAATCAATAAGATATGTGAAATAAGTTATTTTTATTTTATTTATTAAATGTTTTTTAATATTGATTGTAGTCAATGGTTATCCAATAAGTTATCTTCATTAGGATTAGAAACCTTAGAGTTATGCAAAAACATGGCATGTTCCTCTTCACCTTTAAAATTTTCAGATTCTATTTTATCTATTAACTTTTAATATATTTCATTGTCATGCTCATTATTACCATCATATGGTATGTGAATCCTTCCTTCATGTTAGAAAGTGATACAGTATTTATTAGTATATATTGTAGCTTATATTTTTTGTAAACATGACTATACTAATGTAAATGGTAACTGATGTGTATGAGGCATAATCCACACCTATGTATTCAAAAAAAATAGTTAACAAGCTATTAGGTATATAATAAACCCAAGAGTTTATTACCAATTTCCACTATGATGTAATTCATTGATATTATGTCTCATTTGTTGTAATCCTCTAACACTACAAATAGTTTCCCCTTTACTAGTATTTATGTGATTGTGTTTGTAATAATCCTCATCCATAAATTATGTAATGGTTAAATCCTCTTATCGAGGACACTTTTTGTGTGATAGATGGTGTGTTTTGAACCCTTGTTATTAGTGATACTTATTGATTTTGTATTAATTTGATAATAACCTTATGTTTGTACTTAAAAATTTTAATTTTTAGTGTTTCACAATGTTTTGTATCATGTCCTATAATTATATGGTAGTCAATATATGATGAAATTTATTTATGAAAATATGTGCTTCTAATCAGTGTCAAGTAGTAGGTAATGAGATGAAATTGTACAATAACATTTTCAAATTTATTATTGGTGTACCTTGATGTTATATTATTTATAATAGTGGTGAGACATTTGTACTCTATATTTCCACATTATTCATAAAATTTATCTTAAGTGCCATATGGAACCTACTATTGTTAATATTATCATAAATACCTTTGGTTTATGACTAAGGTATATTACCTATGCATTTGGTTATGGTGTTTTTAACCACTTGGGTAAATAGGTTAATTATTTTGATGAGCTTATCTATTTTATGCTACCCAATGATTATTATTTCACCCACCTCTTATATTCTCAATTGGTTATTTTGTGCCTATTTAATAGGATCCTCAAGTATTGTTCAGTACACTTGTTAATGAATTTATTCATATTTTTTGTTAAATATAATATGGTCTCAAATCTTGTGGTGTAGGAAGCTTGGGAGGGACCATGTAGAGCAAGATAAGATGGACTTATTAGGGAGGAATGTGAAGCACCCATGGATAGTCATGAGAAGAAGAAAATTAATTTTATTTTTTTTGTGACCATAATGAAATATAAATAATTAGATAAAAAATAAGGTTTAATAATACTAAGATAGAGGGAGATGAATTCAAAAGAGAGGCTCTAAGGCCTATTTTTATTTTTTCCCTGCCCCTACATGATGTACACCACTGGAAGCCACCATAAGAGAAGCCAAAAAAATATTTGTTGATTGTTTATCCTATTTATTGTTAATATAATTTTGTCTTAGTTAGGATAACCTTCTTGAATCTAATGGCATTCAATTTGGCTAAGAATTGCATCTAGAATCAACCTCAAAATTTTTACAGGTAGGCCATTTCTCTACAAATGCACATGTGTTTTTCTATTGGTGGATTTATTTCATGTAAGTGTTTATCCTATGTTTTAATCTAGCCAAAAATAAATCAGGTGAATTTAATTTAAATTAAAATTTAGAAAAATCAATTTCTTTTTTAAACTTTAGAAAAATTGATTTTTTCATGGATATTTGCCTGGAGGAACAAAATTAATTATGTTGGGCGCAAACCATAAAGATAATTTACTTGAAATTTTCATCATTTTCTATATTTTTTATCTAGATGTTAATAGATAAGAAATTTTGTAATCAAATTTGTAGATCTCCCAATTTAATTTTTTTTGTTCATTTTTGGTGTTTTTAAAGATGAAAAGTTTAAAATTTCTCAAACGGTGTTGAGTTTTTTTCTAAAACCTAGAGGCATGGTCCAGATTGTGATTTTAGTCTATGGGTATGATGAATTTTGTGTAAAGTCATTATATTATTTATAGTAGATTCATTTTTTATAATAACTAGGTCAAAATGGCTAGTTTACAACACTTCTTGTTGCCATATTCATAAAAATTGCCAAGCAAAAATATCAATTTATGGAGTCACAAGGTTTTAATGATATGTGAATATCAAAACTTGATAAAATAATTCTAATTAAAGAGAAAAATCCTACCACTAATACTAATGACTATTATAAATTTCATCGAGAGGCTCTTATGTTGTTAAAAATTTTAGTAGGAAATAATCTAATCTTAGAGGTCAAAAATGTGACTGATGCATAAACCTTGTCAACTAATCTTACTTCTAAATATCAAGATTTTGAAGTTGGTAAGATATTGTATTTGAAAAATTTATTATTTTCCACTAAGATGTAGGAAGGTGGCTCTATTTTTGATTTTTTGTTGTAGATCAAGGACATCAATGATCAGTTGAAGGCCGTGTAGAAGCCTATTGATTAATAATAATTGATTGCTCTAGTTATGTAGAATCTTCCACCTTCATTTGAGTCATTTATGGATTCCTTACACATGATTTCTAAGACATAGACTTTGTACTTTGAAAAAAATTCCATGTTACTATTATAAAATGAGAGACAATAGGAGTAGGTAGTTTGTTCTACATCTATTTCTACATAAAGTGCATTCTTCATCAAGGGAAAGGGTAAGCAATTTGGTAAAGCTAACAGTTCTTCCACAAAACCTTCACAAGTAAGTGGTTCTGATAATAAATCTAAGTGTAAATGTTTTTACTATAAGTAACTTGGTCATTTTAATAAAGATTACAAGAAAATATAATAGGATATGGCTAACCCTTGAAATAAATCTCATCATGTGAATCTAGATGAAGATGAAGTAGAGGAAAAATCTCTTGATTTTACATTCATGGCCTCTAGTGGTAATTTTTGTCACTTGTATTTTCACCCTTTAAGGATATGACTCATATCTCCTCATCTAAGTGGCACAATGGAAACATCTCACTTACTACGGGTAGTCAATTTGGTGAGATGAATCTCTAGAATGAAGGTTTAGCTCCCTAGATGTGCCTTGAAATGATTTCACCTATACTAACTGATTATTTATGGATAAAAGGGATAGAGTTGGCATGAAATGAAACCTATTGTAAGGGGTTATGCACCAATATTTTTACCATAATACTATTGTACTCCATCACTTTGAGACAAAGCATACAACATTAATTTAAGAGTCCTAGAGTGTACTAACATCAGTATTTCAATATGAAAGTGCCATCTATGAAGACTATCCAAGGTAAGTGGAAAAATATATCATTTCATTGACTCTAATACTTATTTTTTCACTTAATACCATTTCCATACACTTCACAACACTTCATATGACTTGATAGGCATGGAATAACTTGCATCAAACGTGGAAGGATTGAGAGAAAGCAAGGATAAATGAATATCTTTTAACCATTCACTATACATCTCTTCACACACTTTAAAAAACTGATATACAAACTCAAAATTGAATTGAATTTATTTTCTAAGGAAAGTAAAATGTCAAAACTAGTAGGGCTTCATCATACCTAGTGTGGTATTAGATTATAAAGGCCAAAATGGCAACTCTTATAGAGCTTGAGAGAGAGAGAAGAAGAGATAAGTCCAAGGGTCACAAGGACACTTATCAAGCTAAGAAAAATATTTAATTATGCATGATAAGATGATATGGGACAAACAATGCAAGTTAAAGAAGAACAATTGTCCACATAAGGCCTAAAACTCATGAAAAGTGGCATGAAACTCCCTATGTTGGCAAACAAAAACTGCCTTCATGATTGGCTTCCTTTGAACACCTCATAACTAACTACAACCAGGTCAAATGATTATAAATAAGGGTAATATTATCATTCATTCCTCTCCATGAATTTATTGTAATATTCATCATTTGGAATCAATTGTAAAAGAGCTATCACTACCTGCACTCTAAAAAATTTCTCGTTCATGCACCCTACACACTTGTCCTCAAATTTGGCTTCAATTTCTCATTAAAATCCATGGGAGGGAGTTTCTAACAAGTTTAAATACCCTATATTTCCTTATAATAATTATTCACACCTTAAAATCACCCCACTTGAAGTTTTTCACCCTTCTCACTAGCTTGTCCAATATACCAGTTTTGACTAGCTAAGATGAGAGCTCGAGTTTGGATACTTAGGAGTTTTTAATTGAAATTAAATTAGTATATGTTAAGTTTGTATCCTTTTAGGGATATCACATGACCTTTTTGGTATAATTTTGGGGTCTAGAGAGCTCCAAGTATGTGGGGAGCACATTTTTCTTGTGTTCCTCATGTAGGTGAATATTATTAAATGTTTAATAATTTTCATGTATACTTCCATGTTTTTTGGAAGTGGGATTGATTTCCTTGTTCTAGGGAATTAATTATTTATTTAATATTTTTGTAATGCATTAGGAGAAAATTATTAAATGATGTATTTAATAGTTTTCCTGATGCATTAGGAGAAATTATTAAATGATGTATTTAATAATTTCTTGATGTATTATGGAAGTGGGTTAGACTTTCTCATTGTAAGTTGTACCATTTGGTGGAGAATGGCATGTTTATACTTGGTGGGGCTTATGAATAAGCATGATTAGGTGGAAATGGCATGATCCTTTATGGATGAGGCTATTTTGGATAAGTATAACATTTATCTCCTTTATTTGGTGAGTTTTTTCCTCATTTGTGATATATACAGGTGGTGATGAGGCTTTGGAGATATGATAGATACAATAGGACATGATATGTGAGATATTTTTGTAGGGTGTGGTATAGAATCTTGTGGATATTTTTTTTATATAGGTAAAGGTGTGGTAGAGAATTTTTGGATTATTATAATAGGTTTCACATTTGAATCAACAATTCAGAGAATTCATTTATGAATTTTGGAAAAAAAAATCTATCTTTGTGAGATTTCATTGTAATCTTATTTTAGATTATTAATTTATTTGAGTAATTTCTTGGTGGATGTAGCCCACATTGGGTGAACCATGGTATATCTATGTTGTGTTATTATTGGTTTTGTTCTCTCCATTTATGCTTTCATATTATACTATGGTTTGAAGGAATTATTTCCGCATAATTAAATCTAGTTTTCACACATTTAAAATTTTGTTTTGTGATTTTATGGTGGTTTAAAATCTAATTTATATTCACTTAATTCCTAACAATTGGTATCAAAGCTTTGATGGTATTTCAACTAAAGTGGTAAATCATAGGAAAGGTTATTAACTTGAGTGGGAGCTATGGGAGAAGAAATTAGATTCAAAGTGAAGAAATTTGATGGTAATAATGTTGGTTTATGGAAAATGTAGATGGAGGATTACTTGTATCATAAGGAACTTCAACTCCCCTTAGAGGGAAAAGGAAGAAAACCTATAAGTATGAGTGATGCAGATTGGACATTACTTGATAGGAAGGCATTGAGAGCCATTTTATCATGCCTTACATCTTTTGTTGCATTTAACATTGTAGATCAAACATGTAAAAAGGATCTCATGGATAAACTTGGAAAGTTGTATGAGAAACCCTCAGCTTCAAATAAAAAAAATCTTATGAAAATATTTTTTCATATGAAAATGTCTAAGAATGGTTATATTGTTAATCATTTAAATGATTTTAATATGGTTATAAGTATTCTCACTTTAGTTAGAATTAAGTTTGATGATGAAGTTAGAGCTTTGCTAATTTTATGTTCTTTACCAAATAGTTGGGATAGTTTGGTTATGGCTATGAGTAATGCAGTCCCTACCAAGGGAAGCTTGAATTTTAAGGATGTTGTAGGTGTGATTCTTAGTGAGGAGATGCAAAGGAAAAGCACTGGTGAATCATGGTCAGGTAATAATTTGTTTGTTGATATTAGAGGGAAGTAAAAAGACAAGAGCAAAGGCAACTGTGGAAAGTTAAAAGGTAGATATAAATCAAGATCTAAAGCTAATATGATATGTTGGCATTATGAGAAGAGTGGATACTCAAAGAAGGATTTTTTGTCATTTTAGGATAAGAAGGGAAACAAGGAAGAAATGAATGAGGTAAATGTGACATCAGGTAAAACTAGTTAGGATGCCTTAATTCTTTCTTTGGATAATTTTTTGAGTCTTGGGTATTAGATTCAGGGGCTTCTTTTCATGCCACCCCACATAGGAATTATTTTCTGATTTATGTTCAAGAGAATCTAGGACATGTATATCTTGGTGATGATTAACTATGTGAGATAGTAGGGAAAGGTTCTATTTAGGTGAAAATTTAGAATGGGAACATGTGGCTACTCAAGGATGTCATACATGTGCCTATATTGAGACAGAATTTGGTTTTAGTGGGGAAATTAGGTAGTGAAGGATGTTCAATTATGTTTACTATAGATTCTTGGAAAGTTACCAAAGGATCTCTTATGATTTTGAGAGGTAATAAATTTGGTACTTTATATTTGAATAGTAGTATTGATACTTATGATTTAGTTGTTTTAGATGGAGATGCAACTATGTGGTACTACAAGCTCGATCATATAATCCATAAGGGCATAGAGATTTTAAAATATAAGTTGCCTAGAATGAAAGATCTAGATCTAGACTTTTGTGAGGATTGTGTGTATGGGAAATAGAATTAGGTTAAGTTCCTAAAATTTGGACCCACAAAGAAAGAACACAAATTAGATTTGGTACATTTAGATGTATGGGGACTAGCTTAGGTATCTTTTATTGGTGGTTCAAAATATTATGTCACTTTTATTGATGATGAAACTAGGAAATTTTGAGTTTATTATATTAAAAATAAATCAGATGTATTTGAAACTTTTAAGAAGTGGAAAGCCTTGGTTGAGAATGAAACAGTTCTCAAATTGAAATGTCTTAGAATAGATAATGGAGGTGAGTATTGTAGTAATGCTTTCTTTGATTATTGTTCTAATAATGGAATCCATAGGCAAAATATGGTTTCAAGAACTCCATAGTAAAATGGGGTGTCTAAAAGGATTAATAGAATAATAATGGAATGTGCAAGGAGCATGAGGTTACATTCTAAGTTGTCTTTATAGTTTTGGGTAGAATTAGTTAGTATAGTAGTATATCTGATTAACAGAGGACCTTTTATGCCTTTGGATGGAGTCATTCCTAAATAAGCTTGGTCTGGTAAGAATGTTGATTATTCTTTTCTTATATTCTTTGGATGTGAGGCTTTTTCCCTCATCAAGAAAGAGAATAGGACCAAGTTAGAGGCTAAATCATAGAAATGCACCTTTGTTGGATATGGTGAGAGTGACTTTAGTTTCTTTTTATGGAGCATTAAAGATAAGAAAATATTTTGGTCTAGAGATGTAGTCTTTAATGAAAATTTCATGTATAAGGATTAGTTGTAGGAACAAGAACATGAACATAAAGAGTACATAGTATTAGATGACATTACAGATGGAAAAGTATCTAATGAATCAGTTCAATAA
This sequence comes from Torreya grandis, assembly GCA_037957365.1. NCBI lineage: Eukaryota > Viridiplantae > Streptophyta > Pinopsida > Cupressales > Taxaceae > Torreya > Torreya grandis. The sequence goes on from JARHVA010003437.1 coordinate 40,703, forward strand.
TCTTCTACACAAGGACCCCAAATTCCTATGGTAAGAAGATCTTCTAGGGTAAGAAAAGCACTTGAACATTTTTTTCCTTCTTTGAATTATTTGTTACTCACTGACAATGGAGAACTAGAGTGTTATGAGGAAGCAATGTAGGTAGATGTCAGGTTGAAATGGGAACAAGCCATGGATGAGGAGCATAGATATCTCATGGAGAACCAAACATGGGTTTTGTAAGGCTACCCAAGGGCAAGAGTGCATTACCAAATAGGTGGATCTTTAGAATAAAAGAAGAGGATCAAGGGAGAAAAAGGTATAAGGCCAAGATGGTGGTCAAGGGGTTTGCACAAAAATTAGGTATTGATTTTGATGAAATTTTCTCTCCTATTATAAAAATGACTTTTATTAGGAATGTTCTTGGTTTAGTTGTAGTTGAGGATTTGCACTTAGAATAGTTAGATGTGAAAACTATTTTTCTTCATGGTGATTTGGATGAAGAGTTGTATATGAAGAAGCCACAGGGATATGAGGTAAAAGGGAAGGAGAACTATGTGTGCAGATTAAAGAAGAACTTGTATGGCTTGAAATAGGCTCCACAATAATGGTATAAGAAATTTGATTTTTTATGTTGGAACAAAGATATCAAAGGTGTAATTCTAACCATTTTGATGATGGTTCCTTTATTATTTTATGCTTGTATGTGGATGACATGTTAGTTGTAGGAAAAAACATTCAACATATTCATATGCTCAATAAATATCTTAGTGACTCCTTTGCTATGAAGGATTTGGGTGTTGCAAAGCAAATCCTTGGTATGAGGATTACTCATGATAGGAAGGAGAGGAAGCTATTTTTATCCTAATCATAGTATGTGAAGAAAGTCTTACAAAGGTTTAGTATGTTGGATGTTAAATCTATTGGTACTCCTTTGTTAGGCCACTTTAGATTTTCAAAAGAGTAGTGTCCTAAGATAGAAGCTAAAATTTTTAAGATGCCCATGGTACCTTATTCTTAAACATTTGGTAGCTTGATGTATGCCATGGTTTGTACTAGGCCAGATATTTCCCAAGTAGTGGGAGTTTTGAGTAGGTATATGAGTGATCTAGGTTATGAGCATTGATAGGTAGTGAAATGGATTCTTTGATATTTGAGAGGAACCGTTGATGTTGCATTATGTTATGGTGGCTTAGATACCACTTTTCATGGTTATGTGGACTCAGATATGGTAGGGGATATTGATAGCAAGAGGAGTACAATAGGTTGTATATTTACTATTGGAGATATAGCTATTAGTTGGATTTCTAGGATACATAAGGTTGTGGCTTTATCAACCATAGAGGTAGAGTATGTTGCTACCATAGAGGCTAGCAAGGAGATGATTTGGTTATAGAAGTTGTTTTAAGAGTTGGGGCATGAGCAAGAAGTTGGGAGACTACATAGTGATAGTCAGAGTGTTATTCATTTGGAAAATAACTTTGTTTTCCACTCAAGGATGAAACATATTTAGTTATGCTATCACTTCATCAGGACAACTTTGGAGGAGAAATTGGTGAAGTTGGAGAAGATTATTACTAGCGAGAATCTTGTAGATATGATGACCAAGGTGGTTACATTGGACAAGTTGAGACTATGTTTAGATTTGGTTGGCCTTAGTGGTCATGGAGCAATGATAGATTATGTTTAGGAGAAAAGGTCTCCAAGTGGGAGATTGTTTCATGTGGATCCCTTTGGGGCTATCACATGACCTTTTTGGTATACTTTGGGGGTCGAGAGAGATCCAAGGATGTGGGGATCATGTTTTTCCTTTGTTCCTCATGTGGGTGAATATTATTAAATGTTTATTTAATAATTTTCATGTACACTTCCATGTTTGTTGGAAGTGGGATTGATTTCCTTATTCTAGGGAATTAATTGTTTATTTAATATTTATGTATTGCATTATGAGAAAATTACTAAAAGATGTATTTAATAGTTTTTATGATGCATTAGGATAAATTATTAAATGATGTATTTAATAATTTATTGATGTATTATGGAATTGGGTTAGACTTCCTCATTGGAAGTTGTACCATTTGGTGGAGAATGGCATGTTTATACTTGGTGGGGCTTATGGATAAGCATGATTATGTGTAAATGTAATGATCCTTTGTGTATGAGGATATTTTGGATAAGTATATCATGTATCTCCTTTATTTGGTGATTTTTCTCCTCATTTTTGATATATATAGGTGGTGGTGAGGCTTTGGAGATATGACAGAAACAATAGGATATGATATGTGAGATATTTTTATAGGGTGTGATATAGCATCTTGTGGATGTTTGTTTTATAAAGGTACAGGTGTGGTAAAGCATTTGTGGATTATTTTTTATAGTTTTTAGATTTGGATCAGTAATTTAGAGAATTCATTTGTGAATTTTGGAGGAGATTTTTCTATCTTTATGAGAGTTCATTGTAATCTTGTTTCAGATTACTAATTTATTTGAGGACTTCCTTGGTGGATGTATCCCACATTGGGTGAACCATAGTATATTTGTGTTATTTTTGGTTTTTTTCTCTCCTTTTATGCTTTCATTAAACTGTGGTTTGAAGGAATTATTTTTGCATAATTAAATCTGATTTTCACATATTTAAAATTTGGTTTTGTGATTTTATGGTGGTCAATAAATATGATTTAAATTAAATTAATTCATAACAGTATAATGAGTTATAAAAAGTCTAAATATTTCCCTCAAACTTTATTTCACCTCTTGAAACCTCCTGTAGCATAAAAACACACACAAAATGGTCAAAATACCCTATTTTTCACCTTTTCCATACAAGTTTGTATAGCCAAAAATCATGTGGAGTAGATTGAGAGATTCATATACAACTAAAAATATGTTTCATGACCAAATTGTGTCATTATATCATCTTTACAATTCCATTTCTCCAAACTAGTCCTAACTGAGGGTTTGCAAGGGTTTTGGGTCTATTTTTAGTCTTAAGCGTTATTCATTAAAACTTGATGTTGAAGTTTTAAAAAAATTAAAAATTAAGGTTTTTTATTTACCTATATAACACCTCCAAACATCTCTGGCCTACATGCAAATCCTCCTAAAAGATATGAGCATCTAAACTTGACCTATCGAGCTATTTTATCCATTTATACAGGTCTAACATTGATCTCAAGCCAAAATTGACTCTCTTGATTCTTTATCTACAATATATAAGATGAAACACACATTTATTTACCTTATTAACATGTTTTAATAGGTTATAACTCATATCTAATGCTATAAGTATTACTGGATCTTCATTTGGACACTAGGTCTAGACATGTCCAATAGGCGTACTTGCAACCTTTGCTCAATATGAATTTCCTAATGGATTTCATAAATTTAAATAGATTTAAAATATTTTATATAGTCCCTCAAACATTTTTCAAATTTTGTTAAAGTTTAATTCATGCTAAAAATCATTCTGACCTCTCATTTAGGCATTATGCCAAAATTTTCCTAGTAGGCTTGACTATAACCCTAAGGTTTTAGGCCTCCTTGATGAAATTACTGATTATATACTTGATTTCACATGTTTTATTTTGTATAATTCAACCTATCACATCTTTTTTGAATGTTTATTTATCTCCCTACCTCATCTTATCACCATTCTTCCCCAAAACTGATAGTTTGCATTCTAGGGAAGTGCCCTCTGTCTGAGACAAAATAAAAGGAACTTCCCATATTTTTGTAGACATAAAAATAATTTTATAAGATTATCCAAATTATAATTATTTTTTTATAAAAAATTGGCTCTTTATCATTTCATTTTATCCCTCAAAAGCATTGAAAACCCAAGCAAACTATGAGAAAAGGACTGTGTGCAAGCTATCCACAAATGGACTATATGTTGTCCAATTTGGATCTATCCTACCCATATTTTCATGGTATAAATGTCCCTAAATATTTTTATAATCATTATTTTTATTTACCATAAAAAATCATTACCCTAAACTATCCCTTTCTTCCTCATGGACTTTACAAATAGTAGGGGTTTAGAGTAATGTTGACTATGTTTACTTAAAAGCATCATACATGTAGGTGAATTTACATGATTTAAGCCTTCAATACAATTTTTATAAGTTATGTATACCTTATAAGATAATTTATTAATTATTTGTACCAATTATTTTCATCTTTGAGCTATAATCACCTTAATAACCTAGTTTACTTATTCCTTGCCTGACTATATTTCTTATTTTGAGCTCAAAAATGGTTCCTATAGATGTTAATAGCCCAGTTAGAATTTTTTTGTCAAGACCTTCCTTACAGGGTTTAATGTTATAAAATTAATTTTTGGACCTATTTTCACTTTCTTAAGCTATAATCACCTCAATAATCTCAATTCACTTGTTCTCTACCCCTCATTGTCAATTATAATTGACTGTGAGGGGTCATATAGGTGAGGATGCTTAGTTTAGACTTGGTACAACATATAAAACCTTTTGTATCCCATTAGTGTCATTTGATACTTTTCTTCATTAATTTTTCTCATCCCTTGAGCTATATACCTATTGAAACACTACTTTCCCACCTAGCTGCCTATAACATTCAATAATAGACTATACTTTTGCCATGGAAGGGAGTCACCTGTAGGTTATCATGTGTGATTTAGCTTGAGATAAGCATATAATAACCTCCCCTAAGTATCTTTAAACATTTATTATTTATTTTCATTTATGTTCATGCAATTCAAGTATCAAAATATCACATCTAGCTTACTATCTAACTGATATAGCTAACTATACTTTTGCCCTCAGGGTACTATATTTGTAGGTGCATTATGGGCTCAAATCATGAATATCAACCTATTTGAATAGTCTTATAAACCAAAAATTAAATTTTTAACTCTTTATAACCAACAAACATTAATACATGGTTTATCTTATCAATTTTGACAACAAGGTTATTCAAATTCAAAATCCTATAGATTTAACTACCTAAAAATAGTGTTTCAAGGGCAAATTTTAGGCCTTTTGATAATTAACCTCCACTAATCTTCTAACCTCAAAAATTTTCAAGGATATTTTATATGCTAATGGATAAAATATGAGCATAATATGATGCATCATAGGTTCTTATAACCTTGTCATAAGACTCAATCAAAATGACCCTAGGTCTTTATTTTGCCCTTTTGGGGACAAAGGGCCTAAAACTCAGTCATCATCCTTTAGAGGTAGTTTACAACTTGGTTTAGCCATATATCACTCTACATAAACCTGCCTTGACTTGACCAACACACCAAGGCTTAAAATCAAGATTAAACTAGTTTCAATTTCCATTGACATCTCAGCTTTTTATGGTACCACTTATAGGTGGAGAATTTCTATTATAGGTCGTAAGTGTAGAGTTATAAGTAGTGCAAGGTACATGTGTTGTGATCACATTTAAAAATTTTAAAATGCACTTTTATCACCCCAAAAAAATTTAAACCCTATCAAACTCTCATTTCACCATCACATCACCTTTAAAATCTCATGTAGGTGCATACTTGTAGGCTACAAATAGACAGTGAGCAGAAACATGGGTTGATTAGAAGCATTAGTCATCATAGTTTAGTATTGTATCATTTAGAGCTATTTAATTTGATTAATAATGTTTTTATACTATTCCCAACATTTTATGGACCTCTCAAACAACATTATGAATGTTTCACACCTTAAAACATCATGGTTATAGTCAGGAACAAGTAGAAAGTTGATTGTGCATGTAACAAGACTAGGTGTTTGATCAAAGTATGGATATATGAGAATAAAACATGAAAGGAGGTTTCCCCAATGGAATTGTATCATGGATAACATCATTTACCCTTCATATATATCCCTTGTAGAGAATACAACCTTCTTTAAGTAGTGAAAATGATTACCATTCCATGTGTGACATTCACCTGCAAACTAAACCCAAAAAACCTATGAGATATTTGCCAAACATGAAAATAATAATGGAAATCATGAGAATAGTTATTCAACATCATCTAGAACCAATCTCAGTAGCTATATTATATGGACTCCTCCAAACCAAGACAAAACTTATAAGGAGCACAAATTAGTAAGTGAATTGGAAAGGTCAACTTCTTAGGAATGGTTCATGAAGCACATGTCACCATTCCTATGCAACCAAATTTTAAATTGGAGATAAATAAGTGTATAATACACCCCTACTATAATTTTTCCTACAACCTTTCATGATATCTATACCAAGTACAAACCTAAAGACTGATCTTGTTTGCTAAGCCTAATAAAAGGAGAGATAAGTGGTTTTATTCATTTTTTGAAGTTTCTAATAAAATTTATCACTAAAGTGAGTGTATGGAATACCAAGGGACATTCCTTAAGTGTTAAAAATTATAGTAGACTATAAAATTATGTACACCTCATTAAATGCTCAAGTTTTACAAGAAAATTACCCTTTTTCTGAGTAACCTACTAATTTTCAATTAGTAACAATTGCCAAATACTTCCTAGGACACATGGCACATCATAACACCTCTTAAAAACTTCACACATCCATTTAAATTTATACAAGTCATTAAATGTTCAATTTTGACCCCTAAAATGACTCAAAAGGACATGTTGGCTAATAAAGTTAATGACCAAGGCTAATATAACATTAAATTACCTATGATATATCTTATGACCAAATATTAAACCCCCTAAAACACTTAAAACTAAATTTTTTACCTAGGGGTACCCTAATTTGACTTAAATGTCAAATTTGGTCAATATTAATTATGTGGTGGATCAATCTTGGTAATTTGATTCAGGGGCATCTCACCATTATACATGCCATAAGGACTTGTATGTGTATTTTATTGAAAATAATATAATTAATGAATCATATCTTTAGGAGATGGTAGAATTTAATTTTTGAAAGGGGATGGTAATGTTTAGCTCATTTTTAATGGTAATGTGTAGTATGTATTTTAGAATGTTAGGTATGTGCCTGATATAAACAAAAATCTACTTTCAATTAGTGATATTACTAAAAAAAAATTGATTTTTTTTAAGTATAAAGGACAACAATGTTTATTCACTACCAAATATAATTATATTATTATAGTTGGGATTAGTGAGAAAGGATTGTATAATCTCACATATCCATAGGGGAAAAGGAAAGTGGAGTTGCAACAGTTGATAGCACAAGTTCACTATGGCATGGAAGGTATGAGCATTTGAATTTCTAGTATTTGAATAGATTGATTAAGACTAATATGTTTAATGGGATTCCTTATATTTAGGATAGTCATCATGTATGTACTGAATGTTAGTTAGGGAATCAAGTTAGACATTCATTTGATAGTGGTAAAGCTTGGAAAGATAAGGGAGTATTAGATCTAGTTCATGCAGATTTTCATGGTCTAATGTAAACACCTACTCCTACTAGAGCCCATTATTTTATGTTACTAGTCAATGATTTCTCTAGGAAAAAGTGGGTATACTTTTTAGTGAAAAAATATGATTGCTTTTCTAACTTCACATCTTGGAAATATATAGTTGAAAAATAGGTGGGATGACCAGTGAAATATCATTGAATGGATAATGGGGGTGAGTTCACCTCAAAATAGTTCAAGGATTTTTATGCCATTAAAAGCATACACAAACATTATACTGCCCCTTAAACTCTATATCAAAATAGAGTTGTGGAAAGGAGGAATAGGATAGTGATGGAAATGGCTCATTGTATGGTTCAAAGAAAAAAATGTCTCATATAAGTATTGAGAAGAAGCAATTGTTATTAGTCTAGATTATAACCTTGAGGCAGTGGTGTTTCAAACCTGCCTCATCTAGTTGATACAATGGGATCACCTCTAGGTTTGGATAACCTAGTTAGTGAAGTAAACCTCTAGTTTTAGGGATATCTCCCCTAATGCATCATCTATTGGCTCAATTCATAAACCTACTAAGTTTTTTATGAAAAGGTATATAAAATGAATAAAACAAACCTAAGCTATGGTAGGTGATGCACCAACATATTTTATCCACTCTAACTGGCCCTTCAACAACACTTGTGAATAAGACAAGGACTAGTGACTAAACCACTCTCTCTAAGAGACTCTTAAGCATTAGTAATTCACATGAAGGTTATGTTAGATGGATGTAAATTTAGGGTAATGAATGAGAGGTCTTCTTCAAGACATTACCAATCAAATTTCACTTCATGCATAGTCACTAGAATTTTCACACATCATATGACCTATTTAGGACAATCTCCTAGTAAGTAGGTGAGAACAAAGACCTGTAAAGGAAGATAAAACTCAAAACTTATGTAAATAAACAAGTATGAAACATAATAATATATCATAGATAATCTAAAATAGTCCTTATATTGATTCAAAGGTTACAAGGTAAAATTTGGGTAGAGTTTCTTCATACCCAGCAAAGGGATCCATACAATGGTTTTTTAGCCTCAATTTATAGAACAAGATAATGGGATAGAAAGTAATATGGAATGTAAGTGTGGAAAAGATTCAATTATTATCCTCATTTACTCAATAATTAGTTACAAACATGCGTAAGTATTAGTAACAACTCCTTGACCTCTCCCATGCTTTGCCTTGGTTGCATAATGCCTTTCAATGAGAGTATGGCATAGGCAATAGTAGAGGATCCTTTATTTTTGGTTAATCCCATTGAAATAATTAAAACCCTAAAATATTTAAACACTTCCTCTATTGGTATTTATAATGGTGGCATTATGGTCTGCTTGGCTTCCATGAAATATTACTTAGCCTACCTCTCTCTTTTTCATGTTAATAAGGCTTAAGAAACTACCCCATCCTCCATAATGGACATGGAATTTTCTTGATCACCTCCATGAAGTAGTTAAAATTATTTGTATGTCCATTAATTTACTCCATTAATATCCCTCTATGCCAATAGATATCTCCCTTAGTTGACCAAAGAGGTTTACTATGCAACTAGGCCTAGTTACTCAATGCTAGTTGCTTGGATGGACATGAGACTTGAATATAACATTAATAATGGATAAGTGAGCATCTATAATGTCTAAAAAATCATATAACACCATGAAATATTACTTTTAAATATTTCACACTTTCAACTCTTACTCATTTAGGTGACTAGGTCACCTTTCACTAACACTTCTAGACTGCCTCTTTAGTCTAGGCATGTAGAAGAATTTCCAAAATGAATTGAGAGTTTTTTTTGGCCTAATAGGTTGTAATAAACTTAAAACCATATTATTTAATGGTATTAAATTATTCATCTATCTTTGTACCTTAAATCCATCATTAAAACTTGTAAAAATAGGGCTCCTAGTGCATGTGTATAACTATCTATACAAACCAATGCCATGAGTAAGACCTTCTCAGAGTGAACAATGTGTTTAAATTATCTTCAAGAATAATTCAATGTATTTAATTCAAAATTTCTTATGATCTTTCCCATCAAGATTATATTAGGGTTTTAGAGGGATTTAGGGAGGTTTAGACTCTTAACAATAGTTTATAAAGGTTAGGCCTTCAACCTATGAAATAATACCACTAACTTATATTATACAAGGCCCCTCAACCTTCCCTACATTCTCATAAATCCATGAAAATTTTTCATACAGTTATATGCACAAGAAGGTGCTCCTCAGGTGACCATTATGTATTTTGTGCACTATTAAGGCAATTTTAGGCTAAAATGGCCAATTTTGAGTGATCCTATCCAAACCATTGATTATTTAAAATATTTAACACCCTTATATACACTTACATGTTGGTTTTATGTCATATTCAACCCTTTCTTATCATTTTACTTTAGTCTCCAAGTATTAACTCTTTCAGAAGGGCATTAGGCCAATAGACCTAATAATAGTATTTCTATGTTTTACCCTCTAAGGGAGTTAAATAAGCACTTTTCCACATATTTGAGTATGTAACCTACCCCCTATATCCCATGTATCACTTATGTTTGCTTGGTTAATCCACTTGCTTCCTCCTTCATAATGTACATAGTCAGCTAACTAGATATTTAGGCATAGTTGTAATTCTACCATCAGATGAACTAGTTTGAAGATTGTAATTCTACATTGATACCTCTAATGATAAATTAATGGGAATTTTACCATGTCTCCCTAAGGAAAAAATTTCTCTAACACACTCCCTAAGGTGTTACCTAATCCAATTTCATGAGAAGCCTTTAAAACTACACCCTCTAGGCCTGATCCTTACACTCTACATGTGCCAACTAGTGGCTCATTTAGGTGCCCATGAGACATAATAAGACCATATAAACCATTTCAAGACTCAAATATATAATTTTAATGCATTTTATGGAAAAATTATTTCATCAGGTCACTATCTAAGTTTTGAAAGGGTTTAAAGGGACCTAGATTTTTAAGAATGATTCACAGAGTTAAGTGGTCAAATATCAAAACCAATGCAAAGGATAATCAATATAAAATATCCCCCTTCTTCTAAAAATTTCACTCAATCCCATAAAACTTCTCCTTCAAGTACCAATTGAAACTACATCCTATTCGATCTCTAAAATAGTGCAAATAGAGTTTCTAAAGGTGGTTGGAGGTCTTAATGATGATTCATAAAGATAGTGGGTTTTATGAGGGAAAAAATTATAAGAGTATTAATTATAAATCCCCCTCCACCTTTATAATGGTCTCATATCCCCATGCAACATCTCCATATAGTTTTAATCATTAGAAGATGACTAAAGTTTACTGTTAGGCCAATTTGAGAGCCCAAGAAGGGTATACTTGCTTGAGGAGGTGTGAAAGAGTTTGGGTTTTAGTTATAACACCTATTATGGGTATGTGTTACCCAAAATTACCTATTATAATTCTCCTCTTTACCATTCCTCCATATATCTCTTGTAACCCCATTAGCGCTTGCTTAGGGTTCTTGGGTCTCTAGGCCAATTTGACCCTAGAGATCTAATTCTTGAGCTTCCATCTCAACTTCTTAAGTTTATACCCCATTGACCATATCTGAACATTATTATTTATCATCTATTATAATTCCAATCCTCATCATGCTCCCAAAAGATTAATTTGTTTCTAATTTCCATATATAGGCTCGAGTTTACCTATTTAGGCCTATTAGGCCTAATTAGCCTATCAAGGCTCTTGTTTACTTTAGAGGACCAAAGTGTTCAGTGGAGACTGATAAAATTGAAATATTATTTAATATACCTCCTTAACTCTCTTTCACTTCTCTTCTATGTGTGGTTCATCACACTCTCCTCTTCATGACCCTGTCTATAAGTGGTAGTTTTATGTTTTCTGACTATGTGAGAGAAGGTGAGTCTCATCTTCATGATAACTCTCTTATGAATTAAAACATATCTCATCCTTTATATGAATTTATCAACCTTATTTAACCTTTTACACTTTAAATACACCCTAAAATGGACTCTTTTACCCAAATTGCCCTTCTTCTATAGTCAAGCTTATAGATGGCAACTCTAAGTTTATTAACTATGAGTGCTCATTTAAGATGTGAGTTATTTTTTTAGCATATTATATGATGCTATCACTTAGTTTATACTTATAATTTTTCTCTCCAACCATGTGTACCTCCTCAACTCATCACCCTATTATTTTTTCTTCAATCTTGTAACCACAGTCTTGTGTGTGCAATAGGAGTCTTGACTGATCCTATTATCTTAGGGTGAGTTGATGGTGTTTATCTTTGTTTAAACCTGATAGATACATATCCCATGATTATTAATATATCCCTATGACTCCCCTTGACTCCTTAATTCCTTCTATACCCCATCCCAATAGCCAACACTTCATTTGCTCAGTTTGCATAATAGGTCTATAAGAACCTAAATGAGAGCCTATCTCTCTAGGTTATGGAATGATTTGTTAGCATGAGTGAGTAATAAAGACTCATTCACATGTTTTACTCACCATATGAATACCTATACATGTTATATAGTTTCATAATGATCCTCAACAACCATCAACTATGAAACACTTTTCTCACACTTGTAATGGAGGTCAAACTACATAGGCAATAACATTTGAATATAGGATCTTGAAAGAGTTGAATTTTCATTGATGAATCCATTGTGATTGGGATGTAAAAAATAATTTAATGGTTCTAATAAACCCATACACTCATCAAACCACTAGTCACTTCTAGATTCATGCATTGAAAGCTCTGTAACATCAAGAATCACTACTTGCAACCTAAAACTTGTGACAACATGAAGGTTTATTATTCCCATGAGCTCACACATGTTAAATATGGGTGTATAATTAATTAAATGGATTTTAATTACCTTTATAAGACACATACAAAAATTTATTGCATCAATCAAACCATAAATACACTAAAATTATTCTAAGTTTGACCTGATGTAGATGCAAAAGACCAGTTTGACTACATGAGTTCTTAACCATTATTCATAAATCATGTGTCATCAATATGAAATATAATTAAAATAATTGAAATTTCATGACACCCCCTTATTTTTCCCAAAATATTATATCACCATTTTCTCTCTCCTATACAAACTAAACATAAACCTAAATGGCTATCCAAGGCTACCAAGAAGAGCAATGGAGAGAAGGGGTTGGTTTTTTAATTCATTGTCTCTAAAAATCATGGATTATATTCTCTAATGATTACAATGAGTTTCCACTAAAAATACCTAACCTCATCTAACTCTGTTATGTCTGTACAAGTTTGTAAACCTAAATACACCTATAAAAAACTATTTTTCTATATTTTTTCATGGTTAAGATCTTGAAAGGATAATGGTGGAAAAAGGAGGGAAATTAAGAGTAAAATAATGATTTCAAACAAAGTGGTATGGAGGGAGGGAGGTTTAAAATTCATTTTTAAGTGTGTGGGGACCCTTTTATGATGAATAAATGATATTTAACCTCTAAAGAGACCTCTTTTGCATATGAAACCACATTCATAACTTTAAATGGCCCTTGAAGGCTCATAATTTTAATGTGACATCAAAACACATCCTATTAAAAGGTTTATAACATGGATGTTGACTTATATGATATATTTGAAGAGCATTTTGATGAGCATATGGGCCAATTTGAGCTTGAAACAATCTTGAATAAGTAAACCATGGAAGACAACCTTGGATACAGATTTAGACCTCATGTTAAGAATTAAACAAGGCTTGGACACCCTTTTCATCTTGTTAAAAAGTTCTCTCCTTAAAAAGTGGCTAAAATAGGCACAAATATTATGAGAATAAGAAAACTTAACTTCTCCAAATACCTTAATTTTTGCTAATGTACCTTATCTTTGTAAAATAAGTTTTAGATCATACTTGAGGACTTAAAAGGCACTTGACACCCTTCCACCCACTAAAGGAAAACTCATGACATCCTAACACATCATCTAAAGACTCAAAACATGATATCACATGAGGATCTCTTCAAGTAACCCATAGTATATATAATGAACTTTGAACAATGCTAAAAAGGTTTAAATACCATTTAAAGATCATGATAAGGTTTAGGAAGACCATGTACTCTTGGAGGTCCCTATGAGAAATTGTTTGACTAGAGGTGTTGATATTTGGCCTGAAAGGCCAAATTATCAACATTATTGGTGACTCATAGGGGTTAACCTGCTTGCTGGTCAAGAGAACCAGTTACCTTATTCTTTTGGGAACAAGACTCACACATGACATCATGACTTGAGATGACTACTCTGCCTGAGATTGAGAAACAAACCTATCACTTTGAAAACTTTTAAGGACTACAACAACCTCACAAGACACATAATAAGACACAAAAGAACCCAAAAAAGACACACAACCATACAACATAATAAGATAACCAAATAAATAAATAAAAAAGCATATGCCATAGCACTTGGAAGAAAGGAGACCTAAACTACTATGTACAAAGATAGTATGTGATTTATTAATAAAAACACTTAAGGAACACCCCATTAACATAAATAAGGAGTTCCTCACCATTCATCCTTGATAATTGGAAAGCATTGTGCTCCTTGTAGTTGGTAATAATGTAAAGTCCACTCCATAGGCTATCAAACATTGATTGCTTACCTAGTATATCCCAGTCTTCATCCCACTTGAGCACAATATCACCTTGTTGGAAGGTCCTTGAAGAATCTCTCTTGTCAAATTAACTCTTGACTTGATCTTTATGGGACCATATGACATGCATAGAATCATCTCTTATCTCTTTTAGCTCCCTTAATTCATTCATCCTTACCTAAATGGCATCATTCTCCATTAGTTCAAGTTGATGTGTTTATTCCAAGGCTATTAGTTCAAGTGATATGGGCAATATTGCCTCTTTTTCATATATAAGAAGGTATGGTGAATGACCAGTAGCTCTCTTGGGAGTGATCATATATGCTCATAAGTTTGTCCTTAGTTTTTCATGCCATTCCCTCTTATTTTCCTCTATAGTTCTCCTTATGATTATGATTAGGTTCTTGTTGGTGGACTCTAAAAGTCCATTACCCTATGGATATTAGTATGGGTAATTTTTGAGGTATATGTCATAGTTAAGATCCCATTTACTCACCCTTGCACTAGTAAAATCTGGTGCATTATTTGATATGATGGTGGAGGGGATCCCAAATCTGGTTACTAGGTTGTCATAGAACCCTAAAACTAAGTTCTCATTTGCCTCTTTAAGTGTTACTACCTCTGCCCACCTAGTGAAGTAGTCTATAGTATTCAAAACCCACTTGTGTCCTACACTATATGGAGGGTAAATCATGCCTACAAAGACTAAGCCCCATTACATGAAGGGTTGTTCTACTTGGATATGTTTGAGGGGAAATCCAGCTAGTCTTTACTTCCTAGTGAACATGGCACACTTTTAAAATCTCTTAATCTAAGCATGGGAGTCCTTGAAAAAGCTTGGCCAAAAGTATCTTGCTCTTATTATCCTTGCTACTGTACTCTTAGCTACAAAGTGTCCTCTTGTAGGCCCATCATGGAACTAATCTAAGAGCTTATCAACCTAGTTATTTAATACACACCTTAATATCATGCCATCAAGATCCTTTTTAAATATAAATTCATCAATTAAGACATAAGGGATTTATTTCAGCCTATAATATCCTCTTCTTGTCCTATTTAGGCCTATAGGATATTCTCTTATTTAAAGTAATCTTGCCATGTTTTGAGTCTAGTTGGAAGAGAGTATAGGTACATCTACTTGGTGATCACTTTGCATTGCCAAAACCACTTCTTTGTCCTCCTTCATATGTGCTTCTAAGTGTTCACACAATCCTCTACCCCTTACCAATTCGGTGACCTTCACTTATATGTCATATTACATGCATTTAGTCACCCAACCTAATATCTTTTCACTCAAATCTTAATTAATAATGAAGTCCTTGATGCTAGGGTGAACCACCATGAATAGATCTTTTTGTTGGACACCATGTGTCTAAATTTTTTGAGACCTCTCATGACTTCAAGCACATGTTTCTCCACATAGATGTACCTCTCTTCATATCCCTCTAATGATTGTCTAAAGAAGCCTATGGGATACTCAATCCGCTTACTATTTTTTTGAATTATCATGGAAGAAATAGTGTCATTAGTTGAGAATGCATATAAAAATAAGTCCCTTAAGAAATCAGGGTTGAGAGTGGGTGCTTGGGAATTGGCCTATTTAATGTATTCAAATCTTATCTTTCCTTATTTATTCCATGTGAATTATTTGTGTTTCTTGAGAATAAAATTTAGAGGCCTTACCAACTCAAAAAACATGGGGATAAACTTCCTAATGAAGTTAATCTTGCCTAAAAAAATTTGAGTCCCTTCTTGTGCTTGGGTAGTGATAGAGCAAGGATTTCACTTATCCTCTTAGGGTCTATAGAAAGGTATTTTTTGACATAATGTGGCCTAAAATTCTACCCTCATGGACTACAAAAATACATTTTTGTGGATTAAAAGAGACTCCATACTATCTACACCTATCAAATATTAGCCTTAGGTGTGTCAAGTGGTCATTGGCATCCTTATAAAAGACCGTGATGTCATCAAGGTAGATGAGCACCATTTCATTGATGAGTCCTTGGAAGGATACATGCATTACCCTTTAGAACATAGCCCCTTCATAGGATAAGCTAAAATTCATCTTCTTGTAAGCATATGTGACCCACTTAGTTGTGAAGGTAGTCTTGTGTTGGTCTTCCTCCACTAAAAATTGATTATACCCTAAGTATCCATCAAGCAAGGAGAAACATTTTAAACCTAAAACCTTTTGGAGAATCTGATCCATAGATGGAAAGGGGTAGTGATATCTTAGTGACACTTTTTTTAGATCCCTAAAGTCTACACATAACCTTATCTCCCCATTCTTCTTCCTTATAGGCACAAGGTTAGCCACCCATGAAGAGTATTTGATGTGGAATATGATGTTGGACTCAATTATCTTAGTCAACTCTTTCTTCATGAGGAATTCAATCTTGGGGTTGACTAGTCTTTTCTATTTTCTTACAGGCTTATCGCTTACCTCCAATTCTATAGTATGTTAGGCTAAAATAGGGTCAAATCCCTTTAAATCACTTTACTCTCAATCAAATATGTCTACAAATTCTTGACATAACTATGTGAAGGCTACCTTTTCTTCTTTTGTGTTCAGTTTACCTAGTTTGAGCAAACTATCCTTAAATATGGTGACCTTATCACAGTGTTCCTCCTTGGTAGACATGCTAACTTTATCCTTCTTTAACTGATTATCCTCATTAAATATGTTTTCAATAGTCATTAATCCCTTAGGTAATTTAATTATTCTAAATTTAATAATCTGGGCACCATATTATTATTGAAGTCTACCTTGGTTCTTTAAGTAGAATTCTACCTCCTACTTCAAGAAACATGTTATCGTATCATTTTCAAAGACTAGCTAGCTAACCTCATTATCAAGCACTAAAGGTATAAAAAATACCTTTATGTGTGATTGATATTTCATGTCCTTAACTCCACTTGGGATGTTTGTGCTCTTATAGATGCTAACCTGTATACATGTTGATTGGCCTCTCTTGGGATTGAATGGATGTTAAAGGCCTCAAAGTCTCAAATTATTCTAAGAGTTCCAAAACCCTATGCTTATTTCCCTTCAAGATTATATTCTTGATTTAATTTTTCCCTCTCACCTAATGTACTAACAATTCACTATCTCCCATAGCTTGTAGTAGCTTAATACCATTCTTCCTTGCCCATTATAGCCTATGAATGAGGGCCTCATACTCTACTATGTTACATGTCCATCTAAATTGGAACCTCTTGGTAGAAAATTATTTTTTATTATAAAGAGATACAAGTATGACACCTACCCCACTTCCATTATTGCAATTTAAGCCATCAAAGAACAAACTCCACACTCCATCGTTGTCTTGGATTGGGTTAGTAAGAGTTGATATGATTACCTCCTCCTCATACATACAATATATCCCCAAGTCTAATTCTTCGATACTCTTATATGTATCATATCCATGGTTATCTACCCCTCACTCATCAATAATTAAGGTTGATATGCCTTCAATTGGTTCAACTAGATCTTGATCATTGGGGTGTTCATCTTCATCAATGATAGTATAGTTAACATTGGATAAATTAGGCATGTAGGGATCTAAATGGAACCTAGATATAGACTTAAACTTGATGGTAACCTTGGTTCCATACCTGGTCCTAAATACCATATAATACCAATTAGAAGAGATATAGCCTCCTATCTTGGCAATGAAATCCCTAAACAAAAATAAGGCAAAATAAGGAAGAAGATCAACTACCAAAACATCTTGGGATGGTACAATTAGGAAAAATGGGTAGGACAATTGTTATATCCTTGAGTACACCAATGAAATTAGTAGGGGACCCATCTATATGTAATACTCCCTTAGATTTAGGCTCATACCTTAACCCTAACTTATCTACTATAGACTTAAGCATGATAGATGTACTTGCCCCACTATCTATCATATATTTATGTGTTAAGGAGTCTCTTATTATGATATAAAGATAGAAAGGAAGGGGATTTTTTACCTTTGCTAGTTAGGGATCATTATATTGATTGGTGTTGGTTAGGACTACACCCGATTTTTTTGCCTACTTGTCCAAGATGTGAAGTTTGGACAACTCTTCTTGGAGGAGATATTTTTGTCCTGGAATGAGTAATGTGTCCCAAATTGTTATGCTAATGTGATCCTTCTTCATATGATCCATAATACTAATATGAGATATAGAAACCTTTAGTTGCAACTTAGGATCTAAATTACTACTTGGATCTTGAGTGAACTAAGATATGAATGGATCTTTGTAATTTTGCCCCTTCCCATCTTAAACCTTTTGAATTGGTGGAGTTTTAGGGGTTGCATTTTATCCACTAGTCTCTTGATATGGTTGATATGATGGAGAATATGTTCTCATAACTTCTACATCATCACCCACTACTCTCCTTTTATCCCTTATATGGGATGCAATAGGGTTATCTACCTTGGTTGCACCCCCAAGTTGATTGGTTACACATTTCTCAAAAGAATTTTCTCCTTCTTGGAAGTTTACAAAAGTAGTTTTTATTATTTCTTACTCCCACTCATTCCTAGTTTTTTTGGCATTTCATATTGAGTTATGAAGGGGGTCTCTCCATGTTACACAGAAGGACCTTCTTTATGTTATGTAGGAGGTTGATTGTCTTGCATAGGAGGAACTTGATTCTAATACATAAGAGAGGTTTGAAAAATCATATTCACTTAGATTGATTGACATCTCATGATACTACCCCCATTATGTATACCATTGACCTTCTTGAGCATATTTGTTTTGAGTTGGAACTAGTGCTCTAAAAGTGCTATTAAAATTGGGATTGAAACTAGTATAGGGCCTTACTTGAGTGATTTTCCCTTAACCTTGAAGATTAGGCTAATATGGAGGCCTATTAAATTTATAAGGCTAATAGATATCTTGATAAGGGGCTTGGTATGGTATATGATGTGGAACTTGTTGCCTCTCTAAGGCCACTATCTTATTGCTTTGTGCATTGAGTAACCCTTCAATTTTAACCATTCTATCTACCTGACTAGCATCTATATAATCATGGTTAGTTGGCATTGGTGGTGGAGAAATGGTAGGCATACGAGGTTCTATCTCTAAAAACAAAGGCATGAGGTTCCTTGGGGTAAGCTTTCCTTTTTATCTTAGACAATTTTTTCCCCTTATTTCCACTTCATAGGCATTAGGTAGTGTGTTCCCTTCCATGGAATATATCATGCTTGCTACATCATAATTGAAAGATCTCAAATAATATAAAAAGTAATAGTTTGGAGTGGGTTTAAATATTGTTGGGATCCTATCCCAAGTTTTCTAAAACATATAGTTAAATTCCACTATAAACTTTTGAGGATTCCTTTTTATTGTGGTCAATTCTTCCACTAGAGACAAGTGGTAACTTCTATCCTTAAAATGCTTGCATAGTGTTCCCCAAAATCATCCTTAGTTTTGATATACATATTTGTTAAACCTATATACCATTTAAGTGCCTTACCTCTCAATGAACAAGCTAGTAGTGTCATTACTACTTTTTCTTGAGTCACATTATGTACTGATCAAAGGTTGGCTATGTCTACAATGTGTTCAATAGGAGTGGTAGAGTTTTCTCCTATGAATTATGTAAGGGTATTAAGTTTAGGAGAAAGTATATCATAAAATTGGCTTAGGTTCAGAGGGTTTCCACTATTGATGGTCTCAAAAGCTTGGTTTTTAGGCCTAGTCATTGGAGGTGTATGGGTTGTAGCAATACTTTGTTGAGAAGGATTAGGAGAAATAGGGGGTGTAGGATTTGAATTAGACATAGGGTACCTCTTTCTCATAGAAAAATACAAGAATAATTAAACAAACTTATATTCATTACCTTTTGATGAAGTCCTTGTGACCACTTTTGGCATGAAATTTGACTAAAAATCTACCACTAGATTGTTTGAAGCTACTTGATATCATCAAATGATGCAAGTAGTTACTCCAATTTGATTAAATTCTTATCCCACTAGGCATGCCAAAAACTATTATCAATATATATTATACCCTTGAGGAAATTATATTTTAAACCTACCTCATCCAATTGATACAATGGGTTCACCTCTAGGTATGGGTACCCTAGTTAGTGGGGTGAACCTCTAGTTTTGGGGCTAGTTCCCCTAATGCATCATATATTGGATTAATTACTAAACCTACTAAATTATTGATGAAAATGGATTAAAAAATGCATAAAACAAACCTAATATATGGGAGGTGATACATCAACATATTATGTCCACTCTAACTGACCCTTAAACAACACTTGTGAATAATACAATGACTAATAACTAAACCACTCTCTCCAAGAGACTCCTGAGGATCAATACTTCACAATAAGGTTATGTTATATGGATATAACTTGAGGGTTATTAATTAAATTTATTATTTAAGACACTACCAATTACATTACACTTTAATCACAATCATTAGCACTTTCACACATCATATGACCTATTTAGGATAATCTCCTAGTAACTAGGTGAGAACCAAGACTTGTAAAGGAAGATAAAACTCAAAACTTACATAAATAAACAATTAAAAAACACACTAAGATAATATATATAATATAAAATAGTTATTATATTGATTAAAAGGTTACAAGGTATAATTTGGGCAGAGTTTCCTCATACCCAGTCAAGGGATCCATACAATGGATTTTTAGCCTCAATTTATAGAACAAGAAAAGGGGAGTGAAGTTAATATGGCATGAAAGTTTGGAATATATAAAAATATGATCCTCATTTAATCAATAATAAATTAAAAACATGCATAATGATCATTAACAACTCCTTGACCTCTCCCATGCACTACTTTGGCTACATAATGGCCTTCAATGAGAGTACGACATAGGAAATGGTCTAGTAGAGGCTCCTTCAATTTTGGTTGACCTCACTCAAATAATTATCACCAAAAATTATTCAACAAAGTCCTCTATTTTTATTTACAATCATATAATTATGGTCTATTTGGCTTCTATAAAGCATTAAGTAGCCTACCTATCTCTTTTACGTATTAATAAGGCTTTAGAAACTATCCCATCCTCTATAATAGACATGAAATTTGGATCATATCCTCCATGAATAAGTTAAAATTATTTTTATGGCTCTTTATTTAATCCTTTATCATCCCTCTATGCCAATTTACATCTCCCTTAGTTGACCAAAGAGGCCTAATAGGCGACTAGGCCTTGTCACTCAATGATAGTTGTTTAGATGTCCATGAGACTTGAATAAAACCTTGAGAATGGATAATTGAGAATTTTTAAGGTCTAAAAAATAATATCACACCATGACATATGCCTTTGAAATAGTACACACCTGTAACTCTTGATTATTTAGGTGACTAGGTCACTTTTCACTAGCATTTCTAGACTACCTCTTTAGTCCAGGCTTATATAATCATTTCCAAGATAAATTGAGATTATTTTGTGGTATAATATGGTTTAATACACTTAAAAACATCATATTTTATGGTTTTAAATTATTTACCTAGATGTGTACCTTGGATCCATCATTAAAACTTACAAAAATAGGGCTCACAGTGCATCTTTACAGCTATCTATACAAACCAATGCCATGAGTAGGAAATTTTTAGAGTTCATAATGTGTTTAAATTATCTTCAAGACAAATTCAATGCATTTTATTTAAAATTTATCAATATCTTTCCCATCGAGCTTCTATTAGGTTTTTAAAGGGGTTTAGGGAAGTTTAGACTCTTAATAATAGTTCATAAAGGTTAGGCCTTAAAAATATGAACTAATGCCACTAGCTTCTAGTATACAATGCCCCTCAGCCTTCCCCATGTGATCATAACTTTTTTTAAATCCTCCATATATTTATATGCACAAGAAGGTGCTCTTTGAGTGACCATTATGTATTATATGCACTCTTAAGGCAATTTTAGGCCAAAATGGCCAATTCTAAGCTCTCCTCTACAAACCAATGATTATTTCACATATAAAACTCCCTTAGATACACTTTCATGTTTGTTTTAGGTCATATTAAACCCTTTATTATCTTCTAACTTCAGTCTCCAAGTAGTAATGCTTTGAGAGGTGTATTAGACCAATAAACATAATGATAGAATTTTTATGTTTTACCCTTAAATGGAGTTATTTGAGCACTTGGAAACCTCTAATATTATGTAACCTACCCTATATATTCCTTGTATCACTTTTTTTGTCTTGGATAATCTACTTTCTTCCTCCTTCATAATGCACACAATTAACTAGTAGATGTTTAAGCATGGTTGTAGATGGCCATTAGATGAACTACTTTGAAGAATGTAATTATACATTTATACCTATCATGAAAACATGAGGGGAATTTTTAAATGTATACCTAAGACCAAAATTGATCTAACACAATCCCTCATGTGTCACCTAGTCCAATTTCATGAGAAACCTTCAAAGTTGTAATCTTTAGGCCTATAGCAGTCCTCTCTAAGCTTGAAACATACACCATAGACTTTATATATGTCAATATATGGCTCATGTATGTGCCCATGAGACCTAATAATATCATAAAAACAATTTAAAGACCCAACTATCTTATTTTAAGGCATTTGAGGGGGAAATTATTTCATCGGGTCACTAGCTGGGTTTTTATAGGGTTTAGAGGGACCTAGATTCTTAAGATTGATTCATAGAGTTAAGGGGTAAAATATAAAAAACAATTCCAAGTATCATAAATATTAAACCTCCTCCTTCTTCTCCAAATTCCACTTATTCCCATATAACTACTCCTACAAGTACTAATTAGAACTATGTCCTTTTTGATATCTAAAACAATACAAATAATGTTTTTGAGATGGTTGGAGGTCTTAATGATGATTCATAGAGTTGGGGGGTGTGGGGGTTTTATGAGGGAAAAAATACCAATATTATTAATTATATTTCCCCCTCCACCTTTTCTGATGGGCTTGTATCCCCAAGCAACATCTTCGTATAGTTATGAGCATAAGAAGATGATTAAAGTTTACTATTAGGCCAATTTGAGAGCCCGAGAAGGGTGTATTTACTTGAGGAGGTGTGAAAGAGTTTTGGTTTTTTTGGTTTTGGTTATAAAAAATCCTAAGGTTATATTCCAACCCAAATTACCTATTCCAATTCTCATCCTTACCCTTCCTCCTCCATAAATCTCATGCAACCCCATTAGCTCTTGCTTAGGGTTTTTGGGTCTTTAGGCTAATTTGACCCTAGAGTCTAATTCTTGAGATTTCCTTTAAAATTTATGAGTTTATACCAAATTTAACATATTTTAACATCATTATTTATCTTTTCTTATACTTAAAATCCTCATCATGCTCCCAAAAGTGCAATTTGTCTCTAATTTCAATAGATAGGCATGTGACTACCTATTTAGGCCTACTAGGCCTAATTAGCCTATCAAGGCTCTTATTTACTTCAAAGGACTAGATTTTTCAATGGATAATTATAAAATTTAAATAAAATTAAATATACATCCTTAACTTTTTTCAATTATCTTCTATGCATGGTTCATCACACTCTCCTCTTCGTGACCCTACATGTAAGTGGCAGTTTTGTGTTTTTTGACTATGTGAGAGAAGGTGAATCCCCTCTTCATTAAAAATTTATTATCACTTAAATATATCATCATTTATATGGAGTTTTAAAGCCTAATTCACCTCACACACTTTAAATACATCCTAAAATGGACTCTTTTACCCAAATTTCCCTTCTTCTATAGTCAGGCCTGTAGATGGTAACTTTGAGTTTCTTAACTATGAGTGCTCATTTAAGAGGTGAGTTTATTATTTTGTAATAATTTGAGACCACTTAGATGATTTTACAAATTATTTTAAAATTATAATTATTCTCTCTAACCCTATGTACCTCCTCAACTCATCATCCTATAAGTGTTTCTTCAATCTTGCAACCACAATTCTATGTGTGCAATAGGAGTCTTGACCGAGCCTATTATCTTAGGGTGAGTTTATGGAGTTAATATTTGTTTTAAATTGATCTATAAATTTACCATGATTATTAATAGGTCAATATTACTCCCCATGACTCCTCAATTTCTTCTATACCCCATCCCAATAGCTAACACTTCATTTGCTTAGTTTGCATAATAGGTCTACAAGTGCCCAAATCATAGCATGTCTCTCTAGGTTATGGAATGAGTTGTTAGCATTAGGATTGAGGAAGATAATATTAATTCATAGGTTTTACTCACCATATGAATAATTATGCATGTCTTATAATTTCATAATGATCCTTAACAACCATCAACCATGAAACACTTTGCTTACACTTGTAATAGAGGTCAAACTACATAGACAATCACACTTGAAACACTTTGCTTATTTTGAGGAAAATAAGACCTAAATTATTTCAATAAACCCATAATGTCAGCAAACCACTACTCACTTCTATATTCATGCAATTAAAGTTCTACAACATCAAGAAGTCATTGCCTGCAACCTACAACTTATGACAACATCAAGGTTTCTTACTCACATGAACTCACACATGTGAAATAATGGTGGATAAGTAATTATATGTATTTTTATGAAATATATAAGACAAATACAAACATTTATTTAATTAATCAAACTAGAAATACATTGAAACCATTCCAAGATTGACTCTATGTAGACGCAAAAGACCAGTTTGATTACCTAGGTTCTTAACCATTATTCATAAAGTATGGGTCATAAATATGAAATATAATTCCAATAATTGAAATTTAATGATACCCACTTCTTATTCCCAAAATATTATATCACCATTTTTTCTCTCTTGTATGGAATAAGTATAAACTTGAATGGTTATCCAAGGCTGCTAAGAAGAGTGATGGAGATAAGGGGATAATTTTTTACTTATTTGAATATAAAACTCATGTATTCTCTTATTTTATTCCTAAAATTATTTTCCAATAAAAATACCTAACCTCCTCTAAGTCTTCTTTGTTTATACAATCTGTATAACCTAAAAACACCTATAAAAAAACTATTTTTATGCATTTTCATGATTAAGATATTGAAAAGGGAAATGAAGAGTCAAATAATTATTTAAAACCAATGGGTATGAAACTACCTTAATGACTTGAAATGGCCCTTGAAGGATCCTAATTTCAATGTGAAATCAAAACACATCCTATTAAAAGGTTTATAAAATGTATGTTTACTTATATGACATATTTTTATAGCATTTTGATGACCTTAAGGGCCAATTGGAGCTTGAAATAATCTTGAATAAGTAGATCATGGAAGATAACCTTGGATACAACTTTAGACCTCATGTTAAGACTTAAATAAGACTTACACACCCTTTGAATCTTGTTAAAAAGGTATCTCCTTAATAAGTGGATAAAAAAAGCACAAATACTATAAGAACAAGAAACCTTAACTTCTCCAAATACCTTAATTGTTGCTAATGTACCTTAACTTTGTCAAATAAGGTTTAGACCATTCTCTATGCCTTAAAAGGAAATTGATGCCCTTCCACTCACCCAATGATAACTCATGACATCATAACACATCATCCAAAGACTCAAAACATGTTATCACATGAGGATTTCTTAAAGTAACCCATAGTACATATAGTGAACTTTTAGCAATGTTAGAAGGCTTTAAAGACCATTTGAAGATCATGACAAGGTTTAAGAAGACCATGTACTCTTGGAGAGCCCTATGAGAAATTTTTGGACTATAGGGGTTGATATTTGACCTAAAAGGCCAAATTATCAACAATAGTAAATATAATAGTGTACATCCTAAATAGAAGTCTTACATAATCATTGGATAATATGACTCCATAAGAGGCTTTATCAAGTCAAATTCTAGATGTAAGTGATTTTAGAATTTTTTGTTGTGTACATTCTATAGTAATTCTTAGTCAAAAAAGAAGTAACTTATATGTGAAGATCAAAACATACATGTTTTTTGGATATAGTCAGTAGTCCAAGGCCTATATGTTACTTGATGTTTCCACTAACAAAGTTTTGGTAAATAGAGTTGTCATAGTAAATGAATAGATGTCATACTTCACATCAACTGGTACAATTTTAAATATTGAGTAATTATTTCCTTCTAATGATTATATTATAATTTGTGATTTTAAAGTTGAGTGGGATTATATTTCATTAATGGAATCACATTCCAGGGAGGTAATTACTATAGGTCATTGTGAGGTTCTAAAAAAATAACCAAAGAAGCCAAAGTGGTACTCTGACATAATGGATGCACTAAATGAGGGAGACTTGCCACAAGGTGGGGAAGGAAGAAGATTGATATTAGGAAATTAGCTTGGTAATAGAGGTGATCATGTTAATTTTTCTTTAAAAACTATATTTTAATAATCATTTGAGCCTAATTATTTTTATATTCCAAAGGGAAGTCTAAGTGTAAATCAGCCATGCAATTGGAATATGATTCCTTGATGAAAAAGAAGACTTGAGAGATAATAGAGCTTCCAATAAGAAAGAAATTCATTCGTTGTAAATGGATTTATAAGGTAAAGTGTAAGGTAGATGGTTGATTGGAAAAATTTAAATCCAAACTTGTTACAAAAGGTTATGCATAAGAGGAAGGGTTTGATTATGAGGAGACTTTTTTTCCTACTACTAAGATGGTAACTTTTCATTTGAAAATTGATATTGTTTCTTAATTTGGATGGCAGGTGCACCAAATGGATATTAAGAGTGCCTTGTTTAATGGTGATCTATAGGAGGAGGTATACATTTCACATCTAGAGGGGTTTAAGTTAATTTATAAGGAACATCTTTTTTCAAGTTGATTAAGTCCTTATATGGGCTTAAGCAGGATACTCGAGCCTAGTTATGAAAATAGATTCTTACCTTAGGGATTCTGGTTTCAAAAGGTGTAATTTTGAACCAACTCTATATGTAAAGGTGTTTGGTGATGATATCTTGATTCTCATTGTATATGTTGATGATATAACCATCACTTGGAGTATTTCTAGTCTCATTCAGTTGATGAAAGTTAATATTTGTTATACTTTTGACATGAGAGACTTCATAATACTAAAATATTCTTTAGGTGTAGATTTTTGGCAAGGTAATTGTGTTATATTCATGTCACAAAATAAGTATTCTAAATCATTACTAGGAAGGTTTAGAATGATGGATTATAATACTCACACACCTATGTAAGTTGGAGTTAAATGTTTATTAGACATTTCTTCACCATCGGTCAATGAAATAATGTATCGTAAGTTAGTGGGTAGTATCATATATCTCAGTACCACTAAACTAGATATTTATTTTGTAGTAAGTTTTCTATCTTGCTTAATGTATAAACCACATGAATTAAATTAGTTTTATGAAAAACTAGGTATTAATATATGTCAAATTTACTCTTGACTTTGGCATACTATATAATAAGTCTATAGATTTTGAGCTTTTAATATATTTTGACTCTAATTTGGTAGGATCAATAAATTTAAGAAAATCTACAACAGGTTATGTATTCACTCTTCATTCAGGAATTTTATCATGGTAGATCAAAATTCAAACTAGAGTGGCATTAAATTTGATAGAAGAATATTATAAAGTTTTGGTTAGTGTAGGTTTTGAAACTATGTGGATAAAGAAAATCTTTGAGGATCTTCAGTTTGAGTCATCAAAGTCTACTCTAATTTTTTGTGACAACCCAAGTGTTCTAAAGATGGTGAATAATCTACTATTCTATGCCAAGACCAAACACATTAAATTTCACCATCATTATATATGATATTTGGCTACAAATGAAGACATCAGTCTCTTCTACTACCACATTATAGATCAACCAACTAATATAGTGACTAAACCACTTGGTTCAAACAAATTCATAAAATTTAAGGATAAACTTGGTCTTATTTCTAGTTTAGTCATTAAGGGAGTGTGTTATCATATTATTTTAAATACGTTAGGTTTTTGTCTAAGGTATATTACCAATGCATTTGGTTATATTGGTTTTAACCACTTAGGTAAATAGGTTAATTGATTTGATAGGCCAACTATTTTATGCTACTGATGATTATTATTTCACCCACCTCCTATATTCTTGGGTGGTTCTTTTGTACCTATTTAAAGGTTCCTAAAGTATTGTTTAGTACAATGGTTAACTGATTTATTCATCTCTTTTGCTAAAGCTAATAACTATTGAAACATTTATTCACATTATCATCTTTAGGCACACTTAAAATGGATTTTTTCTTTGTATTTTATTGTTCTTTAGTTATAAATTTTAAATTATCACACTAGAACCCTAGACCAATGGGTGTGAATAAAGTATGAGATAAATAATCCATTAATGGGTTATAATTTAGGTTTCATAGTTTATCATATTAACCATGTTGGGATTTTCATCATCACTATCATAATAATCAAAAACATTTCCATCTTGTACTTCTAAATTGACAACTAAAGGTAGATTAGGAATATGATTTGGTTGAAACCCATTATCTTGATTTTAGTTTTGTACACTCTATTGTTCTTTTTCTACCTTATGTAACTTTTCTTTTTAAAATTTATGTTAGGTTCACCAATATGTTTTATCAAAATTTAGAGTTAATTAGGATATTAACTCTAATTAAGATAAAATAAATTGAAGGGTATAAAATATTGTAAATGGCTTGTAACTAGTATAATAAAAGTATATACCAAAATGGACAAAGCTTGAATGAATGAAAGAAGATAACTATGAAAATCACAAAGAGGAAAAGAAAACTTATTTAATTTATTCTTATAGTTTAACTGTGTATGATTGAAATATGGCTTGAAATGATAAACAAAGAATTGATTAAGCACACAAAACTAAAACAATTATCACTATTTTGGGTTATAACTGACTAAAAATAGTCATGATTGATTAATGTTACTATCCTCTATTGATAAATATTGAATTACATGGTAAAATAGGAAATTTATGGTATAGTCACATATGCCTAATTTAAAAATGATTATATGTGGAATTTTTACCTTTAGATTATGTAGATGGCCTATAATTAATCTCTTCAAATTTGAAACCCTATTAGGGGGTTGTGATAACTAAACACCTAAAAAAATAAAATGTGAAGTGTAATGTGCTTAGCAAACCCTAATCACCACTGTGATGATTAAATATTTCCTATGTATGTAAAATAATTTTAATATGTAAAAAATCCCATGTGATTCTCTTACCTATAGTGATTAGTGCAATATTGTTCCTTTACTACATGTATGCATCTATAAATGGATTGAATACTTGATAATGATTTGATTGACTTAGATAGAATAGACTTGTGACTTGGATAAGGGTTTATTTAAGTAAATAAAATTAAATTTTTAAAAAATATCAAAGCTTTACTTAGTGTGGAATACTATAAGTGTGCTCAAATGGTGAAATTACTATGTGATAGAATAAGTGTCTTAGATGTGCATTTATAAAAATCCAAATGGGTGAAACCTCATGCTACCTATCCTAAATATATGAACTAACATGTAAGGGAGGGTATAATTTTAAAAATATTATCTATTAGGGTAAGGGGAAAGATTTACTTGTAAGATTAAAATAAACTATTGATCTCATCCTGTGTGAGTCAATTTTGACCTAGGGAGGGTGGTTTTTTATTTTAAGAGTTTGAAGTCTCTTTACATATGCTTAGAGGTTTTTAAAAATTAAGAGTAATTATGTATGTGCAAAATATCAACTTATAAGGAATGGGCTTGTTCAATTAATTAGGATAGAGTGAAGTGGTGAGATAGGGCCAATTTAAGAGCTCAAGTCAATTAAGGTAAGATTGGGCCAAAAATTGGCATTATCAAGTATTCATGACCAAATTTGACTGTTTACACTTAACTATTAAATTTGTGGAGGTAAACGGTCTTATCAAAAAAAAAATGATATCTTTAACTATTAATTCATGTTATATTTATCCTTGACACTTATTTGTATTTATTAAATGTCATGACACCTCAATTCTACATTAAATTTTTTGACCTATGTTACGTAATTGGATTGTACTATTACACAGATCATGAAACCAATTATAATATTTATGTAATTTATCACATTAGACTTAACATTTTTAATTAATACATGATTCATATTTTTCCCATCAAGGGTATAAATTTTCAAAAACTAAATAAACTTAGAAAATTTTTAAAAAAGAAAAAAAATTGAGAAATTTTCAAAAATTCAAAAATATTTAATTATAAATCTCACATATATATGTATTCTAGAGGTTTTCATTATCAATAGTTTATGCATATGATTTTCCTAGTGTTTTTTGGAGTGAGTGAAATGTATACTTATATATTAAATAACTTTGGATTTCCCATGGTGTGCCAACATCTTAGATGGGCTAATTTCATAGAGAGCATGTCTTAGCTCAAGGAATTTCCAATTTAAAGTATTCTTGTATGGTGATACCTATCCTTGATTTTAATTTATCACACAATTATAGTTACATTGGATACTAAATTAAATAATATTATCTTATACATCTCTTATCACATGAATATTTTACATTGTTATATTGATTATTTGTGCATAAATGCTTGATTTCATGTGCATGTGTTTGAGAGAGAGAGAGAGAGTGTGTGTGTGTGTGTACGTGCATGCGTGCATGTTCATGTGCATGTGCCTATGTGTGTGTGTGTGTTTGTGTGTGTGTGTGTGTGTGTGTGTGTGTGTGTGTGTGTGTGTGTGTGTGTGTGTGTGTGTGTGTGTGTGTGTGTGTGTGTGTGTGTGTGTGTGTGTGTGTGTGTGTGTGTGTGTGTGTGTGTGTGTGTGTTTGTTATATTTTACTATAGGATCATTTTTTCATTTTGTTTTTTAAGTCAATGTGAGGTGAGCGACTAACTAATAGAACTTGGGTGTAGACACTAACATTGTGTGAACTTTTTTTGGTGCCTATTTTATCATGGTGGTTACCATGCATCTATTAGGTAATATTGATTGACTATGTTCTAATTTTTTTAGTTGGGACAACCTTTGGGGAATGTTTTTTTATAGGTATACTAGTTTATCCCACTCATAAATTGGAATGTGTATGATCTAATGTATCATGATTTTATGCTAATTCATTTAAAATAAAAAAATAAAAATCCCAAATAATAATTAAAAATAAATATTTGTATTTGTATAATAATATGTTACATTATTTTTCCAACATAAGAGGGTTATTTTTCCAGTTAATTTTTTTCTAGTTGATAACATGTGATGACTAAATTATTTTCCTTGCATATGGTGTTTTTAAAGTGTTATTTTGAGATGAGTGATTTTAGTAATAGGGTCTTAATCCTTCACCTCAAAATAGGGCATTATACAGGTAATTTTAAAATTTAATATATGTATGTTATGATTGAAAATAAGATTAATTATCTAATTATTTCAATAATAAGTGGATGGGGAGTGAGTGACTATGTGAAAAAGTATATTGGTTATGTTTCAAGCATTTTATGAATGTCTAGGATGTGTGCATTGGGCCTTGGTGAAAATTGTGAGAAACTATTGATCTATGTTTTTAACATATATCAAAATTATAGTGATAGAGTAATTATGGTGGCATATAATGGAAACACCAAATAGGTAAATCATCTAATAAAGTTTGGATGGAAACTTAGAAAGTGCAAGTTCAAACCCTTAATTCTTCCCTAGGTAAGTAAAGGTGCATGTTTCAAATGATTTACATGTATAATTTTCTAATGCATGCATTTCATTCACATTCCCACATCAAAGTAATGGAATTATGTAGACCCAAAAAATTAGCACAAAAACCTTATTCCCATCTTTCATTCCTAATTTGGAATATTTTAAAAAGTTATACTATTAACCTATTTATAGGATATCCCTATCCACAAAAAAATTTATATTTAATCAATTGGGCCTAAAAATAATCCTAAAATGTATATAAAATGTATTAATTAGTAACTATAAACTATTTATCACTTTTTGTCTAGCCTTACCTTGATAATTGAACCCTTATTTTTTATTAGACTAACTTGTAGATACACCAACCCATACTGGAAATTCCCATACCCCTACGTGTTATTATAATTAATTTTGGTGGGTCACTCTACCTACTTTCCATTAACACACACCTTAACCCTTTCCATTTGAATTTTTAAAAGTTAACTAGTACACATAATTCATCCATGATCATCCTATAAATACAATCCATTAGAAAACCAATCTATGAAAAAACAAGAATTAAGAACTATAATACAATTAATAGAGAGAAAATTTGTCACTCTAGGGATCTAGCCTAGAGGCAACCTTATCCATCAAATTTTATCTTAAAAATACTACACACTTTATATAATTATCCATTTCAGTTTCTCTACACAATCTCTTATGCCAATGAAAGGTAATTCGTATTAAATATTTGTATTGATCACTTATAATAAAGATGAGATTGAAGTCCTTGATTTCTATATTCCATCCTCACAAGATAGAACTATGAAAAGTTATGATTTTGAGCATGAAATATATGTAGTTACAACACTTATTCAATATTTTTCCTAAATCCATTATTATAATTTTGTTTTTGAGTGTGTAAATTAGGTCAAAGATAACATTTAGTCATACAACATATTATTCTTATCACATAATCAAAGTGATGATATAATCAAAATTAGTAAAATTAAATACACGAACCAAAAAAACCAAACTATGAAACCCTATAAAGATAATGGCATTAATAAACACATAGGATTGGTGCCACAAAGATGACATTGTTATACTAGGATTGATAAAATTAGGCATGTAAAAGATAGACCCATTCAACTATAGTTACATCTTAGATAATAATAGAGGTCTAGTGTAATACACCTCTCAGGTTCATCAACATTCTCTTGATGATGTGTCATCATGTGGATGACCAATGTGTCAAGTTTATCATTGTGCTCGATGTGTGAGCAAGATGTATTGTGGTTAATAGTTAGTCTTGATTCGGTTATCTCATTGTGGTGACTTGGATTCAAGTTCATAGGGACTCTTGTAGGCCTACCTTGGGTTGTATGCATTTGATACTTGAAATATTTCATATTATTGCATTTTATATCACTTGTGCCTTCTATGGGTTTCCATGTCGATGTGTTACTTTTAATAATTTTATCCGGTTAGGACAAAATTTGTGTTATTCATACACATTGATAGAACTCATCAAGTGGTTGTGTTATGTTAAGTCAGTCTTGATTTCTTGACTTGAATCTTCTAGGTGTGTTGATAATAAAACTCAATTTTAAGATGGGAATAATAGAATTGTTATTATTGAAACTGAGCCTAGATAATATTGGGCATATGTATGGTTTTATATAAATAAATAGATATATAAATATAGGTACATTAAAATAATATTTTTTAAATAAAAAAATTTAATAAATAGATATGCTTAAGTTAAAAATTTAAAATAAATAGATAATTGTTTTTAGATAATGTCATTTCATTTTATGTACATATTAAAATAGACATTTTGGTAAACGTATTTCTATGTTAATAATAGTTAAATATTATTACTAGTTGGATAATAAAATTAATATCTTATGTTACTTATTTTTTCAAGGTAATAGTAAATCTAATCAAATAAAAATAAATTAAATTAAATATAATGACAAACCCATTAGTGTGTTAATGAACAAAAAAAAGGAAAAGAAAATAAAATAAAAGAGTGAAACCTTAACCCTAAAATAAAATAATAAAATAAAATAAGCATCTCTTTCATTTAAGAGATAACCAAAAAGAGGATAGGGTGATTTGCAAGATTGTCCAAGGGAGAAGAGTAAGGAAGATGGAAGAGGAATAAGGGGAGCTTGGGAGAGGAATGAAGCAAGGAGTTTTTTTAATTAGGAAAGGGATTCTCCTCTCTAAATCCATGTTTTTTCCAAAACAATGAACAAAAAAAATGTGTTTGAGAATGAGTTGTTTTCTCAAAAAAAAACATATTTAAGAAATAAAATATATATTTATCTACATACCCTTATCCCCTTCAAAATCACCTAGTCGATATCTATTTACCCTCTTTGATTGATCATAATGAATTTTTATTTATATATATGTATGTAAATAAATAAATAAAAATAAATATATACCAAAGAATTCCATTTATGTTTATTTCTTAAAAAATAATAATAATATAATCGAAATCGACTATTGAAGTTTTATTTGTTTAAAAAAAACTATATATAATAAAATATTTTAGTTTGATTAAAGGGGGGCATCTATGTCATTCCAATCCCTCATTTAATAAGGAGGGGATGGGGATATCCAATCATCCCACCCCCTACCAGTAGGCCTTGCCAATGGCCATGACCACAGCCTAGGCCTTAATGCCTAGTCGTCGGCCATGGACCACCGGCCACTAGCCCAAACCCTTCATGGGTTTCAAAAAAGAAAAAAAGAATGTAAATATAAATAAATGATAAAAAAAATAAAAATAAAATAATGTATATTTATGTTTTACAAGCAAAAAAAAGAATGATACAAATAAATATGCATAAATTAAATTTTATATTATAAAGTTTTGTTTTGTTATTATTTATTTTATAAATTTGTGTGTGTGTGTGTGTGTGTGTGTGTGTGTGTGTGTGTGTGTGTGTGTGTGTGTGTGTGTGTGTGTGTGTGTGTGTGTGTGTGTGTGTGTGTGTGTGTGTGTGTGTGTGTGTGTGTGTGTGTGTGTGTGTGTGTGTGTGTGTGTGTGTGTGTGTGTGTGTGTGTGTGTGTGTGTGTGTGTGTGTGTGTGTGTGTGTGTGTGTGTGTGTGTGTGTGTGTGTGTGTGTGTGTGTGTGTGTGTGTGTGTGTGTGTGTGTGTGTGTGTGTGTGTGTGTGTTTAATTATATATAAATATATGGATTTATGTGTGTGTGTGTATGTATGTATATGTGTGTGTGTGTGTGCATGTATAAATATATACATATATACTTTTTTGAGTGTGATTTAAATCATATGAATATTATTCTATTTAGTGTAGATCCATTATTAGTTATATAATAATGGTGTGGAATGTAATATATAAATGTAATTTTGGTTATTGAATATATATTCAAATTTATGTATTTACGTATGAAATAAAGTATAAGGAAAATATGTATCCCAAAGACATAATGAGCAATTAATTTTATATACATGTACATATTCAGATAACAAAAGAAGATGTATTTATAGTGATGTTTGGCCGTTATTGAAAACATAGATATATAAAGACTAGGAACTCTGGAGTGTTGGTGTTTCACTAAATTTATTCTATGACTTTTGCTCACGTGTGTACAAGAGGAATGACACAGTGAGAGTGGATGTAGTTCCATACATGGACTACATTGGGAACTATCAAATTTTGGTTGTAGGATTTATTCCATTGGTGGATGGAAGCATCCTATTAGAGATAAATTACTTGTATTTGTGTACTATTGTGTTGGAGTGTCTAGCCACCATGGGCCAATGGACCCTGTAATGAATAAAACGATGGAATGTTGAACTTTTTTGATTGATTTTTTTACTCTCATGTCTTGTTAATGAGTATTTATGTTGGTTAACTTTCACTATTCCTTGGTATAAAATAATTATTTATGGAGAATATGAATATATGTTGTACATGGTAAGTACCTACTTTAATCTATGTCTCATATACTTCTAATTATTATGTATTAGAACATTGAGTGAATATGATTCTAATAACAAAATAATTATATGGATAAAAATATGATAAAATTTATTGTTTTAAATCAAACTATTAACTGAGTTAACTTTAATCTAGTATACTCTAGTTAGTGTTATGTTGTTCAACTTAGTTAAGTGTAAACCATGATGTTTTAAAGAGGCATTGCTCTATTATGTTGTAGTTATGGAATTTAGTTAATCCTAGTGTGATATTAACCTTGTCCATGTTGTTTTTTATATAACTAGATGGTACCTGGTATGATTTGGATGTTTACTTATTGAACAAGAGTGTTGTAAGTTCTAACCTTGTCCTCAAGTTGACTAGTTTGAACCTTACATGTAACCACAAGTGATTTAAGAGTAAGTGTACGAGTAAGGTCTTGATAGTTTGTTTCTGCTTCCCCTTTTTCATTATGAATAATGAATGTACCTTTCCTAATTGTGAAATAATTAGTAATCCATTAATTTATTTTGATATGATTGTTTAGGTTGCAATTTGGTTCATTTGGGTGTTCATTTTAACATGGAATAGTGATGGTGAATGTGTGTATAATTTTTGTATATATATATGATTAATTTTCTTATGACATGAATTACTTAAGTTGAACAATGTTATATCCTTGTGAATCAATAGAGATAGAATAACTATCGAGATCCTTGCATTAGCGATATTATATGAGAGTTATCAATACTATTTATTATTTTATATTAGAACAAGACAACCAAGATTGAACATAGTATTTTTTGGAATCTAATTTGAGTTAAGTGAAATAATCAAAAATGATGTATCATCTGATGAGAGACTTGTATATCAATTGATTAAGATAATTTGAGACAATTAGAAAAAATTTGGGGTACTTTTGGCACTGGGTATTCAGCATGAGGTTCACACTTGGTCTATTATATACAATTATATCAGCACTTATTATAGGGAGGCATAGGCAGGGTTACTATTTTTCTTATTTCTCCTACCTAAGGGAGGTAATCGAGTCTTACTTTATTAGTTTTGGGAGGTAATCATGTTTCTCTTTTAGGAGGTATATGGAGGATGATGTGATGTTTCTCTTATCTTAGAGAGGTAGTTGATCTACTTTTATTCTCTCACCTCTGGGAGGTGATTGAGTTTTATTGATTCTTTCTCACCTTGGGTGACTTGTATAGTCACATAGTTTGAGTAATGTGATGTTTTTTACTTCTTTACTTTTTATTTTGAGAGCTAGCACTAGTCCTTAAACTTTAATTTTGTATTTAATTGTTCTTTTAGAGCTTTAAATATCTATAATTTATTTTATTAAACTTGAATTAAATGGAATTATATTTTATTATAATATTAATTATTTTTTTACCTCAATGACTTGATGATTGTGACTTACACTTGTTTTGTTTATGGGTGCCAACTTATTTTGAATTTAATTTAAAATTTTATGATTTATTGTTTTGATTGCATTGACTTATTAACTCTTAAATTGATTATTTTGGCATTTGTTTATTTAAAATCATTATGGTATTTTAGTTTTTGATGAATGATGGTTAATGTGTTTTCTATATATATGTTGTAATGTGTGCAGTGTACATTGTGTGGGGGAGAAGAAGTAGCTTTTAAAAGCTATTGGATCAAGATGGAAATCTATTTAGAATAATTTCATGACACCATATTTCCCAACCACTAGATGTGGTGTTAATTATTCTTTATATATACATTATTATGGCCATTTATTTGAGAGGCCTAAGGAGGTTGGGAGGTCTAAGGAGGGAATAAGGAGGTTTTGGGAGGTCTAAGTAGATGGGATATCTAATTAGTTTTGGGAGGTATAAGGAGGTTTTGTAAGATGTTATTGATGATGTAGTTGATAGGGATTATTATTCCTTACACATTTGAGTGGTCTTGATATTATTATAGCATTAAATGCTTTTTTATATGACTTGGTAGTCATTTTCATCATTGTTTGTTACATAGTGGATATGATATTATCTTATGGTGGATCAGTGATTATATTCTTGTTAGTGATCTTGACAGTTCATAATTTTAGTTGGTAGTGTATATGATATATGGAAATTCTGTAGAGTTATGATATTTTTTTCAGTAGGTATAACATGGTATAATGTTTAATCAGCAATTGACTCATCATTACATAGATAAGTGGTATTAAAATGATTATATTGGTTTCATGTTGTAACACTATCTTTCTTATTCCTATTATACTATGGGATTCTATAAGGGTTATTTGGAATAAGAACTTATGTTATAACATATCATAGTATTAATAGTAGCATTTTGGTGTTATCACTTTTATGACCATTTGAAGATTAACTATTTGAGTTTGTGATATCATAAGGATTCACTCAATAACAAATTTTTACTATCTAATAATGTGATGGATTATAATACATGATTTTATTATGGAAGCATCGATGATAATGCCTATTTCAATGGGGGTGAATGTAATACCCCTCTCATGTTCATTAGCATTCTCTTGATGATGTGTTGTCATGTGGATGACCGATGTGTCAAGTGTATCATTATGCTCAATGTGTGATTGAGATGTATTATAGTTAATAATTAGTCTTGATTCAGTTATTAGTGACTTGGATTTAGGTTCATAGGGACTCTTGTAGGACCATCTTGAGATGTATGCATTAAATGCTTGAAACATTTTATATTATCATATT
Source organism: Torreya grandis (assembly GCA_037957365.1). Taxonomy (NCBI): domain Eukaryota; kingdom Viridiplantae; phylum Streptophyta; class Pinopsida; order Cupressales; family Taxaceae; genus Torreya; species Torreya grandis. The sequence goes on from JARHVA010003437.1 coordinate 79,010, forward strand.
TTGTGTCACTTGTGCCTTCTAAGGGTTTCCATGACTATGTGTTACTCTCAAAAAATTTATCTAATTAGGACATGAATTTGTGTTATTCATACATGTTGTTAGAACTAGTCAAGTGGTCATGTTATGTTAATTCAGTCCTAATTACTTGACTTGAATCCTCTCGGTGTGTCACCAACAAAACCCAATTTTAAGATGGGAATAATAACATTGTTATTATTGCAATTGACGCCAGATAATATTGGGCATATGTATATTTTTATATAGATACATAGATATATAAATATATGTGCATTAAAATAATATTTTTTAGATAAATAGATTTAATAAATAGATATGCTTAAGTATTCAAAATTTGAAATAAATAAATAATTGGTTTTAGCTAATGTCATCTCATTTTATATATGTATTAAAATACACATTTTGGTAAACATATTTTTATGTTAATAATAGTTAAATAATATTACTAATTATATAATAAAATTAATATCAACTATTACTTATTTTCTTAGGGTAATAGTAAATGTAAATGAATAAAAATAAATTAAATGAAAGATAATGACAAACCCATTAGTGTATTAATGAACAAATAAAAAGGAAAAGAAAAGAGTGAAACCTTAACCCTAAAATAAAATAAAACAAGCATCTCTTTCATTTAAGAGCTAACCAAAAAGAGGAGAGGGTCATTTTCAAGATTGGCTAAGGGAGAAGAGGAAGGAAGATGGGAGAGGAAGAAGAGGAGCTTGGGAGAAGAATGAAGCAAGGAGCTTCTTTAATCAAGAAAGAGATTATCTTCTCTAAATCCTTATTTTTTTTGAAATAATGAACAAAAAAAATGTATTTAAGAATGTGTTGTTTTTTTTTCAAAAAGAACATATTTATAAAATAAAATATATATTTATCTACAAAACCCAACCCCTTAAAAATCATGTGATCGATCTCTATTTACCCTCTTGGAGTGATCATAATGAATTCTTGTTTCTTTAAATTTATATATATAATAAAAAAGAAATTAAATAAAAATAAATATATACCAAATAATTCTATTTATGTTTATTTATTTAAATAATAATAATATAATGGGAATCATATTTTGAAGTTATATATATATATATATATATATATATATATATATATATATATATATATATATATATATATATATATAATAAAATATTTTAGTTTGATTAACGGGAAGACAGGGGTGGGGAAGAGGCGATGGGTTGGCCATCTCAGTCCCTCCCATAATAGCGAGGGGAGGGGGATGACCACCTAACCCACCCCCATCCCCTGCCAATAGGCTTGGCCAATGGCCATGGCCTCAACCCAGTAGTCGGCCATGGACCATCGGCTATCGACCCAAATCCTTCATGGGTTTCAAAAAAAAATAATAATTCACATATAAATAAATGATAAAAAAAAATTAATAAAATAAAATAATACATATTTATGATTTTTAAGCAAAAAAAGGATATAAATATATATAAATAAAATTTTATATTATTAAATTTTTCTTTGTTATTATTTATTTTATAAATTAATATATATATATGAAATTTATATATTTATTTAATTATATATATATTGAATATATGTACATGTATAAATATATACATATATACTTTTTTGAGTGTGATTTAAATCATAAGAATATGATTCTAATTAGTGTAAATATGTTATTAGTTATATAATAACAGTGTTGAATGTAATATATAAATGTATTTTTTGTTGTTAAATATATCTAAAAATATATTCAAAGTTATGTATTTACGTATGAAATAAGGTATAAGGAAACTATGTCCCAAAGACATAATGAGCAATTAATTTTATATACATGTACATCTTCAGATAGTGAAAAAGGATGAATTTATAGTGATGATTGGTCATTATTGGAAACGTAGATATATAAAGACTTGTAAATACATGGTTGAAAGTACACAATAATTAATATCAAGATTACCACTAATATGAATGGGCTTGGGTATAAATATTAAATAATTCTATCTAAGTTGAATTAAATATTGATAGTATTAATATTTTATGTGTGAGGATGCAAAGTTGAGGTTGTAACTCTCTTCCATGTAGATATAGGGTTTTAAAAAAGCTATAGAATTGATCCTTGCCTTATCAATTATTTGATTGATTGATCCTTTGATTTAAAAATGGAGAGATTTTCAAGTGGAAACCGGTAAGATTACCTTATAATTTTATTATGAATAGCACAATTTATGAGAACTGAAGAAAACAACTAGTTAATATGATGTATGAATCATCAATCTATTCGTTTGAAAGTAGTGAAAATATTGAGTAGCCTTATTAATAAGCTGATTTTGTTAGCATAATAAAATTATTAATTATTTAATGATTGGTATTGGGTATGGTTATCAGTAAGTCTTGTGTCATGGATGATAAGTGTAATGTTTTATCCTCCTTGTTGGGTTACTTGCAGACTTTTCATAAGCACATTTTATTTAATTGATGGATTTATTATTTAACTTATTAATTAATTTGGAAAAATTAAGTATTTATGGGGGTAAAGGTATCTTTCTCATCATAAACTAACCCCTTTTATTAGAATACTTTCATAGTGCAAGTTGGTGGGATTTTAGATGCAGATAAACTATAGTAATATAATATTTCTATGTTGGATCAATAGCATCTTGTTTGTGTTCATTTTGGATTTGGGTTTGATTAGATTGTGTCTATACATTTATTTTCCATTTTATTAATTATAAATTTATATTCCGATAGATGGTCATTAACTTGATGCAACTTACCTTTGAAAAAATCATATAGTAGCTTATGTACTTGAAAACTATAATAGTTGTAGAATCATTTCAAGATATCAATATATATTAATATTCCTTAATCTAAATTTTCAATAATGTGTATGTAATATTTAATGCATTGATGATAAATTTAATTTAATTCTTAATTAATATAGTTACTTCTAGTAATGATTTGGAATTTTTTTAATCTTTGATTTGAGAACCTTGTTGAGGAGGAAAATTAAACATCAGTTAAGTGAAAGAAGTAATTATTTTGATAAACAAATATTGTGAATTCTTATATTCATAATTGGATGATAGTATTAGTGCTAAGAAAACATTAATCAAATAATTAAAATAACGTTAAGAATATATTATGGAAAGAAAGTATTTGTAATGTCAGACTTGCATTATAGTCTGTTAACTTACCATACCATTGCAAAATTAATGATTAATCCTAATATAAAATATTAGTCATACAAACAACATTGGCTCAAAAACTTATAGTTGAAAATTAATGAGTAAGGCTAATATATTATAATCTAGTTTATCATCGAGTGTCTTAACATAAACATTATGACTCACTCATCTTAATCATTGGTAGAAACCCATTTAGGATAGGTTGATTGAGGAGAGTTTTGAGTCATCCCTTGGAATCTTGTTACAAGAGTGAAATAATAATTTGAGACTTAATTCTTATATTCAAAATCATGCTAATAGATTTTTCATGCCTTGGATTTGTATGTTAATAGTTGGATGAATGCATGAACTTTTATAAGATTCAGTGCAAGTTTTCACTAAGATTTTTCTACTTAGAACTCAACTAATTTAGCTTATAAATATGGTTCAATTAATACTTGAACTTGAGTTATTCTGAAGTGGAAACTTGTAAGATCTAGAATTATCATTTATGAATTAGGTCTATAACTATAAATTTTCTACCCCATGCTAATAGTCTTTGGTGGATCTAGTTCCAGGGACTTTTGGTAGTTTTTTTAGCTCGATTTCCCTTTTCAGCCTATGAAGTTGATTTAAAACTGAGTTATCAAAAATAGTTAGAAGAGCCTTGAAGAGAAACCAAAACTTGTTAGAGATTCTTGATACCTTTAAATTTATATAAGAGCCTTTAGTCTTAGATCTTATGTATGCCTTCTATTTTAGTGACCACTTTCCAAATCAAATTTATTCTAAAATTTTTTATGTTCTTGATTTTAATCTACGAGGTCACTCTAGAAAGGGTGTTTTATTAATCACCTGGCTTAACGTTTATTAAATCTAAGAACTGAAACCTATTGTCTTGAGTTTATTGTTCATGTTTAACTTTTCATATTTTTATTTCAAATCCATTTGATATTTTTGATGAGTCCTCCTTGTATCCTATTCATTAGTAATTTCCTAGGAGAATTAGATTTATGTTATTAATTCCAGTTTGGTTTAGACTTTTTGCTTCATGTTGTTATTATATTAGGTATATTTTATGACTCATATGAGTTTTCCTTAGCTTAAATTATTGATTTATAACTTTGGTTTAATTTTTAATATTTTAGGATATTTTATCCAAAGACATTTTGTGAGCCCATGGTGTGTTTGTTTTTTCATGGTTTTTCACATTACACCCTTCACTTAATTAACCCTTCACCATTTCTATTTTCGTGATCTCTTTCAGTGTTATGATGTGTTTTTATATCCAATATGTGATAAAAGTTTCTTTATTTAACATTTAGGCTCGTGAAGAGTGTAATCCAATTTCACTAAGTTTAATTAATCCTTATTTTTATGGATTCTGAGTTGTGGGCCTTCGATGTTGGTTTATAGTTATTTAATTTGTTTAGGCATGTGTTTTATCCTTTGGTGTGACCTATTTTTTGCAAGAGTTATAGGTATAACTCTAGTGTGGTATGATTGAAAGTGTTTTGGAATTTAAACTTGTTTGTCACAAGTGTTGTTTTTTTAGTTGTCATCCCTTTTGTAATTGAATGTGATTGTTGAGTTCTCTATATGTGTTAATAGTAGTGTGTTCAAGTGAAGTGTCAAAAAAAAAATAGTGGGGTTTTGTGTGTGCCTGAGATGTAAATTTTAGGCATTACATCTAGAAACTCATGATAAGGTCAAATACAATCCACAAGTAAAATACAATCTAAAATTTATAGAACATTCAATGTGCATTGTGTTTTTTAACATATTTTTCATTTCATTGCACTGATTTATATTATGTTTACGATGCGTATGATTATTTCCTTATTTATCCATAATAAGCTAGTATGAATTCTATAAATTAGTTATGTATGTTTAGATATACTTAATTTTTTTTTTTTTAATCCTATTTCAATTTAAAATTATAATTAAGTTAAATAATAACACATGATGCACATAATTGTACATTTTAAGATTAATGATTCACAAGCTTCATCCTTGATATTAAGGAAGACATACAATGGGAATATTTTAGAGACTTAAAGATGTTAAATATAAAAATTCACATTCTAGGATAGATTATATGTTAATATGGATAAAATTTACAGGCATATTCTACATGATTTTCAAGAATAGAATGATATTTATGTTTTTGTTTAGAATTTTACATGATTGTGAGTTATAATTAAACACTATAATATACTTAGGATATATTTTAGAATTTTATATCATATTTAGGGATAAATGAATCATATGGGGAAAAACATTGTTCATGAAAACACTTTTAGGGAACAATGTTAACTACATGAGCATTTTGGGTATATATTTGTCTAACGTAGTTTATCCTTTTACATAAGAACATAATTTCAAGGTTAACAATGGTGTTTTATTACTTGAGGAAGTGTGTTTGATGTCCCACATTGTTTAACATATAACGTAGTCTTTTTTAAAAATAGATAGTAAGTATTGGAATTTCCTTGGGGCATGATCATCCCATGGTTTTCTTTAGTCAAGTTTAAAAAGTGACAGCTTGGTTTGCATGTTATTAAATTTATTCTTTATTTAGATTTTTAATTTTAATTTTTTCAAAAAATCATATTATTTCAAATTTTTTATGGTGAAGAGACGTTGATGTATACATGTTTTTTTTAGGTTTCAAATAGATAAAATTATATGTTTTGGCTATATTAGTCGACAACGAGCTTGATTGTTGAACATAATAAATGCATTTATTTTATCCTTTTAATTTAAAATTTTATATACTATATTGAAGTGGGGGTATCTATAAACACATAAATTTAGTTTTTTTCACTTTGGAAAAATCAAATTTTACATACTTCAACATGCTTAGACATTGAACATATATTAGAACCTTGAGAATAGTTTACATCTATCTTCCCATGTACTTCATTAAACACTTATATTTTCCAAATATGTTTATTCAAGGTCACTTTAGTATATACAAGAACCTTATAAAATATTAGATAAACTTTATCCATATTTAAGATCCTTATTTTACACTTCTAAAACAATATTGATAATCTTGTATAATGTCAATTATTATAGGTGTCACCCTATATTAGTAGAGTCCATGGACCCTTAGTGGATTTTTTTTTAAAGTTAAGTATTTTTTAGGTCAGTGTAAACATGTTTCATGGGTAACAAATAGAGTAACATAAACAAGAGTCATATATTAAAATAAATCACCCATAATATTATTCCACACTTCAACAACATTTGACAAACTTGGGAAAACACCTGTCACTCTCTTATGACATTATAAAAAGGGAATATACATAAAAACCCTTAAATTATTAGTATTATATAAATCAATATATTGAAATATAAATACATAAATTAAAATTTCCATATTGGAAAGTATCAAAGATTAAAATATAGTATTGTATTGTAGACTATTCAAGATGTTGCACTCTCTCATACACACATAAGTGGGAGGACTATATGTAGTTTGAGCCATATCTAGAGTAATGGAATGTATGGAACACTTATCCATTCATCGATGAATGAGTAAGGTCATTCCAAGTTAAAATACTAACCAATTTTTTAGGTTTTATTGTGGTCTATTTGAAATTAGGGTTTACATAGAAAGAGACATAGTACATACATTTAGACGCAGGATTAGAGAGGTGCACATGCATAGAATCACATTTAAACCAATAAATAAGGAACATATAAATATCATACCACCACTATGCATAGGGACAATTTAGGTAAACCATGGTAGTTAAATATTCTGCAAGTATCCAACTCTTCCACAAGCATCTAGGCAAGTTTTCCAGTCCTTATTTTTTAAATAATCAATTTAGGAATCACATACATGTCATTTTTAGATTTATTGATGACTTATTTTGGAAACATGTAAGAATAAATATATCATTACATAATATTTATCCTAGTTTATCCTTTATAAACTAAGTGAATTAAATACCTATCAGTTTATTTCAATTCAAATTAGTGTGTTAAATGTCATACTTTACAAAATCTAAATTTGTGAATAGATTATTTAGTATAATATATCTTAGGTTTAAATTAATTAAATGAGGTGGTTGAAATATATCTTGTTATTATTCAAACTTATAAATCAAATATGTTATTGTTTATCTACTAGAGGAATTGCATTATGAATGGGTGCCACAATGACATTCCTAGATTCACATCCCAACATCAAAATTAAAATATTCATTATATAATTGACTAGTTTCTTACATTGTTTAACACAAATGAGAGATAACTTAGGAACTACTTATAGTATGTGTTATTTATTATAATTAACATATATGAAAAAAATTATAGGATTTTCTTCATATAATTCATGTTCATGGTAAATATATGGTTACCCAAGTAAAACATCACATATTTGTAATGGCACTATCTTACAAATGATACATTTTGAAAAGACTTTATTTTATACACCAAGTGACATTGTTGAGTGATGAATTTATTATAATCCATTTTAAACCATAAAATATGCAAGATCAATCTTCCAAATGTTCTAGGAGAAATTAGATTCTTCTAACTTATTTTATCAATGATTAAGTGTATTAATTTACCATTGATCCACATTTGAGAGTGGAACAATATTTATATTTTATCTATTCCATGTTAGGTGAAGTGAATATTTTTTTAGTACCATATAAATCACTAGGCTCATAATACATGATTTTATAAACTTTAATCTAGTGCCATAGTGCTTGTACCCTCTACCTCAATTTGTTTAATTAGAGTGTTCCTAGCATGACACTATTTATTAGAGTGATTGTTATATTCATGAACTAAACGCCACTTAATAGTCATGGGATTTTTAGTATATAAATTTAAATATTATTTTTTAATATATGGATATCATGAAAGGTCATTCCCTATTTTGGAATTTTTATTGGAAAGATTAGACTGCAGCTTGTCCTAAGACTTGAAATCTTATTTCTTGGTCTTCCATTTTTCATTTAATTCAAAATTTTAATAAAATGTTTATGCTTATCTAATGGAGGAGATATCAATAAATTACATATTATATTGGATATATGTTCTAAATCCTAACCTATAATTAAAAACAAGGTTTTTATTTTATTCCTAAACATTCAATTTTGACACCTAAGTATGGAACGTTTCTAGGTGTTCCTCCACAAATTAATCTATGCCTTGGCATAAATGAGAAAACGTGTTGTACTAGTCATCATTATTTTCAATAAGATAATGCATTTATATGATTTATTATATAAAAACATTCTAGATGTCTAAATATGTGTCCAAGTTAGCTTCATATTCACTATTTGTATTGAAATAATAATCCCACCTTTTATTTACTGATAAAGAAACTTTCAAAAGAGTGGATGCAATATTTAACTAGTCATAGAAATTATTAACCACATATTATGAAAAAACTAAGTCAAGCTAATTATCTAGTGAATATCCATTTTTATTTCAAACATACATATGTCTCAATTGAATTGTACGCTATAGGGTGTTTGAAAAATAAGTAGTTAAATTGAACGAGACATGTTTAGATGAGTTTTAACATGCTTGAGAAGTTGATGAAACTAATCAATAATACTCACTCTTTCATATTTCTATTTTTTTTCAAACTCTTCATTATTCCTTTACAAATCATCCTATATCATTTTTGGTAATATTTTTAATGTTAGAGTCATTAAGTATTTGTCTATCATTTAAGTATGCATAATAAGGCATGATAAAGGGTCACAATTATAGAGCCTTGTATTCCTATATTCATACCTCATATGATTTGGCATTAAAATATAAATTTAAATAAAATATTTGATAATACCACCATGATATGATATGAACTATGTATTATTTATTATCATTGATATCAGGCATAGGATGAACTTGGTGTAAAACCTCACTAGTAAAATTTAGTGGGTTATCTATGGAAACTATTATGAATGATAAAGTCTAAAAGTATATAAAAATTTATCAAAAATACTCACACTTTCATATGCCTAGTTTTTTTCTAACTCTTCCTTCTTCCTTTACAAATCATCCTCTATCATTTATGGTAATATTTTTAATGTTAGAGTCACTAAGTATAGTAGGAAGTTGATGAAATTTATAAATAATACTCACTCTTTCATATGCCTAGATTTTTTCCAACTCTTCATTCTTCCTTTACAAATCATCCTCTATCATTTTTGGTAATATTTTTAACGTTAGAGTCACTAAGTATATTAGGAAGTTTATGAAATTTATAAATAATACTCACTCTTTCATACGCCTAGATTTTTTCCAACTCTTCATTCTTCCTTTACAAATCATCCTCTATCATTTTTGGTAATATTTTTAATGTTAGAGTCATTAAGGATTTGTCTACCATTTATGTATGTGTAAGAAGGCATGATAAATGGTCACAATTATAGATCCTTGTATTCCTATATTCATACCTCATTGATTTGGCATAAAAATACAAATTTAAATAAAATATTTCATAATACCACCATGATATGAACTAGGTATGCTTTATTACCATTGATCTCAGGCATAGGATGAACTTGGTGTAAAACCTCACTAGTAAAATTTAATGGTTTATCTATGAAAGCTATTATGAATGATAAAGTCTAAAATTATATTAAAATTTAGTAAGTAAAGTAAATAATAGAGAATAATAATGGACACTAGATGCTTAAGTGTAGGTGAAGTTGCATGAGCTATTGACTAACACATAGATGCCACAAGTTGGATTGATGATGTAAATCCTCATGGATAATTAAAAAAAAAATAATGTTTCCTACTATTACATAGCGTAATAATTTTAAATAATATGTTATTCAATGAGTTGGATAGATAATTGGTTATTTGGTTGGTTAGGTCTCGTACATATGTGCAAGATTTATTATTTAGGATTTTAGGTGTTATATCTATAATATTTCAAATGTGTGGCTTTGACATAATGTAATACGTCTTAATATTGATAAAATATATGGCACTCATACATTTATAAAGAGTGGAATTAGAGTGGGGTGAATATGAAATGATGATATAAGAGAGATCGATGCCAAAAAAGATGTTTTAATTGTAAGTTATGTAATTTAATTTTTCATACAAGTTTTATATTTCCATAATAATGGATTATATATACACATATGTGTGTGTATGTATGTATGTGTATCTCTTTATATTTTTTTTAAAGGATTTTAGATAATGAAAATAGCATTATGAAGTAAAAAAGGTAGTGATAACTATTATAATGGTTTTTTGTTTGGACTAATGAAGAGGAGTATTTATTATTTGAAATGTAGGGAGAAGTATAATATTTAATATCTTAAATGTATGAAAATTGATAAAAAAAAATCATTTAAATGAATGAATATCTATTGTAAAAGTGTTAAAAAGTGTTAGAGATGCTCAAAATATTATATTTGGTAGAAAATAATTAAAAGTTCTCCAAAAACAAGTTTAGTTAATAAAACTATACTTTCTTTAAACTATTAAAGAGGTTGAGATTAGAATTAAAATGGTTTTATTTATGAATGTTTGATGAAACATTGATTGTGTTTATGTTTGTTAAGAACATATTCAATTGATAGTATTGTATATAATTTTCCTAAATTTTATCTTATTTTTGGACATGTAAATGGTTTGTTGGAGAATTAAAATGGCATCCAAAGCATTGAAAGGTTGATTAAAAATGAAATGTGAGTAAAAAAGAGTTAAAGGATAATTAAAAACCTTTCATATTTATTTAAAAATGAATTTGCAATATATTTATTTAGTGGTGTACAAACAAAGAATAAAACATAAGTTTGACTAAAAAGAGGGGGTTGGAATGGAATTTTGAAAGATTTAATTATATTTGTTATATTTTGTTTAAATTAAGGTAAACCCATATTTATTTGGTGTGGATATTAGCCTGGGCACATCAAGAGGCTCGGGTCTCCATAAGATTCTACATTATAAAAATTATGGGCAACCCAACTCAAACCTAAAAAATACCAAACCCTAAACCAAGAGGAGAATAGAAATAAGAAAAGGTTGGCTAAAGTAAGACAAATAATTAAAATAGCCAAAATTCAGATCAAGAGGACCTGATGAGACCTACCAAGATTCTTTGATAGATTTTTCCTAGGTCTTGGACTTGAGGCCTTCTTTGGAGGTAGATTTCATGCCTTCAATAGCTAGGGGGAAACAGTTTTAGTAGGGGTTTGAAGCTGGTACATTGAGATGTCCAAGCCTTTTATAGAAAGAACCAAAGCATGTGGTTTAGTTTAGTCTCCTTCCTTCCATTCATGAGGTTATCATAGTCTAAAGATCCACCTGAAAAACCCTCTAAGCTAACTTTTGGGAATAGGACTCCATGAATTTTTTTATTGCATGAGTGATTTAATAGATTTTATTTTTCTAAAATAATGGCATGAAACTATTTGTTTCTATCACATATTTTGATTATTTGGTAAATTTTTATTACCTGTCATGTGATATTTATTTTTTTATGATTTAAGCCAAAAAATGGTTATGTAATTATTTTTCAAAATAAATGTCAAATAAATATGTATATATGATGGTGGTATTTTAATGTGAGTTTTTATAAGTGTAGCCATCTCAATCTCAAATTCTAAACTTTATTTTTACATAAGTATCATACTCCAAAAGAAAAAACATGTAAACATGCACATATACATATAATTTTTTAATATTTTTTGTTTAAGAGGTATATAGGTCCATTTTTTCAATTGCAAAACCAAAATTTAAAATCTCATGATTTTTTAATGCATGTTGCCTATGATTATGTATTTTTTTATCATTTATATTTCTTACATGAAGATAGACATGTCACCACTCATTTATAAGGCCTTAAACATTATGAGTACATAAAAAGGGTTAAATTTTAGTTTTTATTATCCATTATATAGTTATTTTTAAAAATGTATTGAAAAATATATAAATAACACATTATTAATGCAAAATGGGTGAATTTTTAATAGTACTCAACTTGTTAGCATTTTTTTAATCTTGAAAATGGGAAGTTAATGTTTGATCACTATGGATTTTATTATAATACTATGATTTAATGTTATGGGTACCATTAAAGATAAAAATGTAGTATCTTGTTGAAAATAGTTTCATTTAGATCAACCAAGTTGATAGATCTAGAAGACCCACCCATCCTGAGTTTGATATTAACTTTAAGATTCAATTTTATTTCAATGGAATTTTAGGATAGTTGATAGGATTTCAATATTATTTATGTGTAAGTTCTAGTTTTATAGATGATAAACATCTCTGAGGTTTCCATTGATGATAAGTGGACTAGATATCCAGTGATAGTTATATTGCATAGACTTCTCACCTCTTAATTGATAGGGGAAGAGATTATTTTGGTTTTGATTATTACTAAAATGATTTTACATAATGAGAGAGGTTATACACACTAGAATGTTTTAAAACTAGTTATATTTTTTAGAATCAGATAAAATGTGGCATACATCAAGTATAATATTATAATTGAGATAACTATCAATTTCACTAATAACTCCCATAATGACATGAATAATATAATATATGTAAAAAATAGTAGAGGGATGGTGAATGAGTTACATTCATAATATTCATGTTAGGTAGGTTCAATATGCATATACTACATTAATGTGTGTTATGGTTGGAGTTGATATGCTAACATGTTTGATTACTTCTAGCGGTACCAGTGTCTAGTTGGAAGTTATGATGTATTTTTAGGGATAGACTAAAATTCATATCACTTTGAGTGACATTTATTATCCATTTTGGATCAAAGGAGTTTGTATTATTGTGTGGTTAATATTATTAATTAGTTCTTTAGTTTAATAAAATGAAATAATGAGTGGTGAAAATAATGCATATCCTAGTGAGACACACCATATATATATATATATATATATATATATATATATATATATATATATATATATATATATATATGTTAGTGATTTATTTGTTCAGTTAGGTGGTAAATTGGTTAGTCCCATTTATGTGTGAAAGCTTTGTCATATAGGACTGGGGTTGTTATATTTATAATATTATAAGTATGTGCATTTTAAATAATATAATCTTATTTCATATTAATAAAATATATGGCATTGGGATATTTTTGAAAATAAATAAATACTTGTTCAATAAATCATAATAAATTAGTTCATAAAGATAATTAATGGTAAAATACTAAGTCAATAATGTCTAGTTCCTTAAGGTATTAGAGCATACAAAAATTGACAATTATAAGGTAGTTTATATAAAGACACCTATATACCACAACCCACCAAAATAATATAAAGGTGTTTCAAGATCTAAAATTTTCAAAAAATCTCATTTTTAGATGTCTATATACATACCACTTAGTCTCAATTAAATCTGATTAATTTTCATTACACATGGTATTGATCTCATGTTAGGTATTTTGAATTCACTAGAAACATTAAGAAAACCATTAATACCCATTTAACAAACACCAAAAAAAATGTTGTTAAATAAAACTAAACCCAATCCTAATTGGGGTAAAATTAAAAACAAAATGACATTTTTAACATCTCTTGAGGTAAAAGAGGAAGAAAAAATTAGAAAAAACTAATAACATGTGTGCTAGTAATTATTAAGATAAAATAAGTTTCAATCAAGAATAAAATTATTTTTAGAGTCCTAGTTCCTAAATTACCTTTCCTCCATATTCAATCCCCTCAAAAAAATAAAATATCCTTTCATTCTAAGGGAGTTCCATCATACTATAATCTCTCCTTAGAAAAACTAGAGACTCGCAAAATATCCCTCATTCATTCTTTCAAAAAAGGAATGGAAATAATTCCATAAATACATGGGAATTCCTATTTAACAATCCTTTCATGATGCTTCCATTGATAAAACTTAACTTATCAATGAGATATTAATAACTAGAAAAGATTTATTATGCCCTCTAAATTTAAAACATTTCCTAGATAATGACCCCATAAAAAGGAACTTGATTTTCCCTCTAAAATTAATTTTGTGTTTCTCCACCTTCCACTAAAATTTATCAATAATTATTTACAAAATAATAGATATGCTAACCTAAAGATAGTTTAAATGGTCAAAAAAATTAATGTCCTTAATAATATTTTTTACTAAACTATGTTGATGTTATTCAAGATAAAGATGGAGAGATTGGTATTACATATAAACCCTCACTCCCACTAGGTTTACATAAAATTAAGAAAAACCTAATGATAATTTAAATGAATCCAAATATATGACTCTTCAAGACACCATAGTAACATGGCTACAACAACTAGATGAATGGGTTGACGAGTGAAAAATCACAAGTCAAAAAAATTCCTAAGACCAAAAAAACATACAATTTGCATCAAAAAATTTACATCACACCAAAAAAATGAAATTAATCCATAAGAATATTAAAAAAATATGTATATAACTACTAAAACATGTTATCACAATCCAACAAACACTAAAGTCCAAAAAAGTGGTGTGTATAATGTACTCTTTCAACTCTATTTGAGTTTTTGGTCTCATATATACCAATCTCTCATCTATGATGCACGCCATTTAATAAAAACCATTTTTAAAAGGAAACTATCTACATTTAATACTTTTTACTTTATCATTTAATTTATTATTTACTGACACTTTTTCTTGCAATGGATTCTCAATGCATCAATCACCTTAAATATAGGCCTTAAAGGGTGCATTGAGAGTGTGGTGAGAAAATATCATGGTGCATTATGAGATATGTTGATATTATATCCTAATTACACCATTAATACCATCATTTTGACCTCCTCTACGTGTTTATCCATCTATTTCTTCTAACTACCTCTTATCCATATTTTCTATCTTCCCTATATCTAACAATTTTGCCTTGGCTAATACCATCTATTTTGTTACTTGACCATTATTTTACTATATTAGCTAGCCTGATACAATTTTAGGTGTGCTTATCGATGTCATTTCTACTTTATCATCCTATCCAATACCATACTATGTTAGTTGACATCTTATAACTATATTGATCGGTGGATATAATTGAATTAGAGTATAAGGTTAGTTTTGGGTATTGGAACAATATACAAGGGTCAAATTTTAGACATATGATAACATATATCACTCATTCACTAAAATTTATGCCCTAAGTACAATTAAAGAGAGTTAGTTTCTTCAAACCTTAATTTGAGGAGTTTGTCTTATGGTGTCATTGAATCTAAACAAGTGGAGTCATTCGGAGTTCTTAATTGAGGATATATAGATATTCATCCAACTATTTTAGGTCTTTAACATACAACATTCTCTTGCAAAGATCCACTAGATCTAAGGAGGATATTAAAGTGTTGATAGGTCTATCCCAATGTAAGTATTTTTATCCGTACACTCTTTATTTTATTTACTTAGTATATTAGACATTGATTGATGTTTTTTGAGTGAATGTGTGTGTCTCCTTGTTTAAGATTTATCTATATCAAATAAACTAGTATAGATATAGGATTTATTAGACTTGAAATCAATCATTTTAGGTTACATAGACCCCTATTTTTTTGACCACCACATCTTACCCATTTATGATCATTTAATGCATCCTTTAGTTTTATTTGTAACCATTTAAAATTGTTTACTTTACTTGCATATTTGTAACCATAGTTACAATCATTTATCATTTTTTTAGGTCTAGTGATATAGATATCCATATGTCATAGGTTTAGGATTTAAAACTATATCCTATTTATATTTGATTTATAGGTTACCCTATGCTAGATCTATAAAATTCATAGGTCCTTACCTGATAATCCAAGTATTATAGAATTTATTTGATTGACCTTTTTTTTTTTCTATTGAGAGGAGGATAGTCATAGTTCATCCTAGCCCATGAATACATTCTAATGAACCCAATGTGAATCTTATCCCTCCTTTGGTTGAATTAGTTTTATGTTTACCTTCTATATTATTGGAAAAATATTCTAAATCATCAACTTAACTATATAAAGGTTTTCCAATTCAATGTTTTGATCTGAAAATGGTATCAAATAGTGCAGCATCATTATATGTTTGTCTAGACTGTATCATCTAGTTTGATACAATTTTATGTTTTTTTTAAAATTGTATTAGCCATTATGATATAATTCTATGTTTAAATTCAATTTATCAATTTTTTTTATATCATCTAGCCTAATATCATTATGTTTGTCTATTTAAATTCACTACATGTTGCATATATAAATTTTGATATATACTATTTTTAATCTCATTTTTATTTTATTTGGATTTCCTATAAACTATGTTCTTGTAATTTTAAAACTAAATAATATCTATCATTTTGGACCAATTAGTTAGTTTTACCCACACTATGGTGTGGGGGATATTTCACCAATACTCAAGCCATTAGACAATATTAGACACATAATTTAGTTTCCACGTACCTCACAATATATCAAAAATGCCTATGGACTCCTTAATTTGAACTATAGGAAACCATCATCCATTTGATTTTTAGTGCACTAGTAAGTAATTATCTCTTATAAAGTAATCTCAATGTAGCTTATAAATGGGATAGTGTGGTTATGGATATGGTGTAAT
The DNA here is from genome assembly GCA_037957365.1 of Torreya grandis. Classification (NCBI taxonomy): domain Eukaryota; kingdom Viridiplantae; phylum Streptophyta; class Pinopsida; order Cupressales; family Taxaceae; genus Torreya; species Torreya grandis. The sequence goes on from JARHVA010003437.1 coordinate 95,749, forward strand.
CCTCCATGGTTAGTGCTTTCACATCCATATTCATTATATTACGGTTTGGATCAAGATATCTGAGAACCTAAAAATAAATCAAATCCTTTATTAGTTACCTCCCTATCATGATTTTTGAAATTAGTTAGGTTAAAATTTTAACTTGATTTTATTTCATATTGTATTAGTTAGTCTGATACCATTATATGTTTTATTTGTTAACTACATCAACCAACCTAATGTAGTTATGTGTTGTATCAAGTTAGCTAATATAGTTATATTCTATATTAGGTTGGCCAATACAATCAGTATAAGGAAGAGGAAATCCTATAAACTATACCATGTTGGTCAATATAGTTGGCATAAGGGTGGTAAACTTATACTATGTTAGAATGGTTGATGTAGTCAAGAAGGTGATCATATAAGCATGAGGTAGTCCTATAGGTCTATAAATTAGGAACATATCATAAATACAACTAGAAAGGAGTATGATTGGGCCCATATTTTACTACCATCTACATAAAATAATTTAAAATTAATGAAATATTTGTGCCCATATCACCTATCCCAAACAAAGTACATTGCTCCAAAATTGATCGACACAGCTATGATATATAGATGGATAGACATATAGCTATAATATATAATAAGATTACCCCATTATAATTATGAAACAACACATGTGCAATCATAAGACCAATCAAGGCCTTATATATATCTGTAAATCCCTTGATATATAGTTAAAAAAATCATACAATTATATTATGCTCATTATACATGTTTGATCCAGTAGCCCACTAGGCTAACTCTTACCTCTTAATTAGGGTGTCTAGTGTATTTCACATCATAGGTGTGTCTATACTTTGTAACCCAAAAATTTCATGTACATCCTCCAATGTGATACCCACCTCAATGGTATGCCCATCCATCACTCATCTAAATGTACCAGCGAGTCTATCTCATCACCCTAGAAACTTGGTAATTATCTATGAGCTTAGAGGAACCCAACACATATCCATAATATCTATAAGTTATAGTATGGTTATATATTGTTGATATACCATCGCTAATATATATATATATATAAGACATGGCATCTCATTCATGTCAAGGCATCACCATAGCCTCTGTAGCCTCTGAAAAATATGAAATAAAATAACACAATTAAATTTTGATACAAAAATTCAAAAAAATACTAAAAACTATCATCAAACAAAAAAAATTAATTTTTTCTATTGCATTGGGTAGGTACTTAACTATATTGGCCATGTTTTTGTTAATAATATACCAACATACCCTATGGTATTGACCAACACACCAGTCTATTATATTATCCATACCATATAGTATTGACCATCTATTCATCCTATTGCATTAACTATATGATACAGTACTGATGATGTTTTTCCATTCTAATATATCAAACATGTGTTAAAATTCACTAAACATCCTTATCTCCTAACACCGTCATCCTTACCACATGTTATCCTTCTAGAATACCACTTTTTATGACACAATGATACTATATTATATATCCTACACTTAACCAAACTACATTGATCATATACTATGGTATGAACCATGAGTGTTTTTTTCCCATTTTAAACTACATCAGTTTGGATGATACAATTATCTCAGAGTAGAGATTTGTTTCTTGGGTGCTAATAAATACCCTTGTCCCTATTTTTTATTTTTTTTCAATTACCTTTCCTATGTCTTATTTATATCTTCATTTTGATAGTTTTTGGGGAAATTTTGTTATAGAGATTTGCCCTGACATCTAGATTTCATAATGTAGTTCATTTTAACCCAAAATGACAAAACAAGCAATAGATGCAACACCTACCTATAATGAATTGAACACCACTAAGATACATCCCTTATCACATCTATCTCATTGCACATGAGTCAATATATCTCAAATTGATAATTTTGGATAATCAAAGCTCTAGTTTTTCATAAATATCATTTATGAAAAGTGAATAATTTTCACCTATTTATAGTTAAAATTAAAATTTTACAATATTCAATTATTTACCACAAGATTCTATTTTCTCCCATATCTTTATTTCCATAATTCATTTTCATGAATCAAAATAAGCCTTGGAATCCTAGTGAGATAGATAATTTTTAGGTGTAAATAGAATTTTTTTTTTTTAAATGGAATTCTATCTTAATTTTTGGGTCTACCTCTAGTTATGTGATTAGGTAACTTTATTTAATTGAGACATACATAAAATTATCTAAAATAATAAAGGTAACCAAAGTTATCTATTTTTATTTTATTCACTTTTGTTTATTTTTAATTATTTTATCATTTATTTTCAATTCTGCTTTTTAATGGTGTTATGTTTCTTTCCCAAAGCACCATCCCATGTTACACTACTATGAAACCCAATGAGATTTGGGTAGGGAATATGTATACACAATATTTTAGTGGCTTATTGATGCATCAATATCCTTGAGTGCATGCCTTAAAGGGTGCACCAAGAATGGGGTGAAAAAGGCACATGTTACTTTATAAGAGATGTTGATATTCTATCCTGACTACACCACCACTACTACCAATGTTACCTACTCAAATTTTATATCCATATATATTTTACATTTACCTCTTATCTATATTTCATTGCTTCCATATATCCTACAATATCGACCTAGTTGATACTTCTATTTTTTACCTTCACCTTATCTATAATATATCAACTAGCCCTATATAGTTTTGAGTTTATCTTATGACATTGGTATTATATTGGCCTAGTTGATACAATACCATGCCAACCAACATATTCCAACTGTATTGGTTGAGGTGATACTATTGGCTTAGAGAATAGGATTGGTTTTGGGTATTGAATTACTATATATAAGGATCACATTTTTATAATATCATATCATATATCACTCATTAAATTTGATTTCACTCACCTTTTTTACCTAATGACCATTTAGAGAGTTATTGTATTATAACCTTATCTTGAGGATTTTTGTGGTGTCATTGAATCTCAATAGGAGTCATTGGGAGTTCCTAACTAAGGATATCTATATCTTCATCCAAACATTTGAGGTCTTAAACCTACAACATTCTCTTGTAAATATCCACTTAATCTAAGGGATATATTTAAGTGTTAATGGGTCCACCCCAAGATAAGAATTTATATCCCTAAACTCTTTATTTTATTTACTTAGTAGATTAGACATTGTTTTATGCTTTTTGAATGAATGTGTGTGTATCCTTGTTTAGGATTTATCTATACCAGATAAGTTGGTGTAGCTTTAGGATTGATAAGACTTTCCATAAATCATGTTAGGTTTTATAGATCCAAATTTGATTGACTATTTCAACTTACCCATTTACAACCATTCTAACCCATCCTTTAGTTTAGTTTTTACCCCTTTAAAACTATTTACTTTACTTTCATATTTAAATCCATAGTTACAACCTTGTACCCTTTTATTAAGGTTTTGTGAGAGTTATATCCTTATGTCATAAGCTTAGTCATTGGAACCCTTTCCTCTTGACATTTGAGTTATATTTTACCCTCTAATAGATATATGTAATTCATATACCCTTACTCAATCATCCAAGTATCACATGCTTAATATAATTGACCTTATTCAAGTCCTAGTCTATTGACAAAATTATGATAGTTATATGTCATCCTAGATTGTGCATACAAAAACTTGTCCGACATCCTAATTTTGAATATAAATGGTATTTATCCCACACAATATTTAAAAAGTACAACAAAATAATACTAAATGACAAGGAGATGTAATAAATGCTTAAATTTTGATTTAATAAAATATAATAATTAACAATGTGCAATATATCATAAATATTATAATTAAATCTATAAATATTTCATATAATAATGTTATGTGCAACTAAAATCAAATAATGATTAGATAAAAAAACTACAACCATAATAATTATGCACATTAAATGATCATCTCTAATTAATAAGTTAAATAAATCCACCATTTATTTTATTAATAAAATTATTTTCCAATATATGTCATAAAATGGGTTTTGATACTTTAAATACCATTCCCCACATTTTCCCCTTCTCTCGTGCCATTCCTAAACATTATTTCCAACCCTATTTTATATTCAATATATGCCTAGATGAACTAAAATTCATATGTATATGTATATGAATTGAGTTTAAATTAAAACCTAATGTCCAAATTCACCTACCATTCCCATATCTTATTCTTCATGTCATTCCCCATATGGATCTCCATCCTAATTATGCCTATGTTTGAAACACTATTCAACACTATTATTTTTTCAATCACTATTCCTAAATCTTTTTCCCACACCATTCCACATTCCTTGATTTTCCTAAATCCTATTCACCACACCATTTCCCACACCTTTTCACCACCTTATTTTCCACACCATTACCCACTCATTTTACCATAATGGTTTCTATTGTTATGATTTTTGAACAAACCTTTTATTGACCCTACACAAGTTAGTTGGTGCACAAAAATTATACGAACACTACAAAATTATAAGAGAATATTATTTATCCCCAAGGATATATGAAATCACCTAAAATGTAACGATATATTTCCATAATATAAAAGTATGAAATAAAAGTTTGTTAGACATAGGATACATACAAACTAACATAATTAATCCATATTAATTTCAAGTAACATTCATCATATTTATCTAAACATTTTAGATATAATGATTAATTTATGCATAGATATTTTATATTTAATAATAAATAATAAAATACAATACTATATATCTATATATATATATATATATATATATATATATATATATATAAATTAAAAATCCTTCCTGAATAAGTATATTTATCTGAAACCTGAGTTGATCTTTAGCTATCATTTTTCATCTATAAAATGTTTGACCGAATGTAACATTATCTGAGTTAATTTAATATGATTTTTGTTTTAAATTAGAGGCCAATACCTATTTTTATATTTCCTTGGACTCTTTTATATCTCATTAATTTTCCATATATACTCCTAACTATCTTTTTTTCTAATTGTCCATACATATCGTCAGAATATACTCTTGATTTACTAACTGTAAGCACACATTATTGGAGCATCCTTATACCAAATCTTGATCTCAAAAAATATGAAATATCAATATTTTGGTGCTTAACACCTCTAATATTATTCTCACATTTAGATAAAAATATGTATCTCTTTCCAACCATTCATCTCTTCATCCAAAATTATGTTTATTCATTTATGTAAATCAAACATTATCATTTAAGTGTGTCATCCTCCATGCACACCTTTCCTTATACAAATGAATTTAATTATTCTTTTAAATATAAAAATATATGGACGAGTGTTTCTCACTCACATCCCTCCATATTCTATTTTGGTTTTCCTTAAAACATTATCAAAAATTGAGGGTCAACATTCCCCTCTACTTCACTAGTTTTTTTGGTTCTTAGACAACCTACTTTTTCTCTATCATGGGTGTCTTTAAAACTACCTTAGTGATGAATTAATTCACCTTATTTTAAAATTAATCCCACATTATTTTATCATTATAATGGCTTAATGAATTTATTTTTGATTTCTCTTGATTTATTATTTTTTTTCAATATGTTTTCCATTCTATGCATATAATTTCTTAATTTTATTTATGTCTATCTTGAAATTCCATATAGTAATGCACATTCAAAACTATTCAAAGATGGATTTTTAATATAAATCATTTATCTTATCCTCATGTGAGGATCACTACATCTTTATAGTGTTTTTGTATGCCTTCTACTCATCTATTTTATTTTATTCTACACGAAGTAATCCTCTTGCATCATAAAATTTTTTAACTTTTAAGTCTTATAACTTTCCTTCTTGAACCATGCATCCATAAAATATTATGATTCAAAAATCATGTTAAATATATGTTTAGTGGTTTTTATTATCTTTTTATTCTTTTTTAGGTACTCATTTAAAATCTTTGACCTAGCCATTTAATTCCTTTTATATCTTCATTTTTTGGTTCCTTTTTCTCCTATTAAATCTTATGTTTTTTTCATTTATTTCCTCTTATATTTTATTGATCTCCTCCTCTATGAAACTTATGCACTATTCATAGATAAAGTTTAGATTTGCATATTTATATTTTAAATATGACCCTCCAAAAATAAATTCAATTTAGTGTCCAAATTTTTTGATACCTTCAAGCATAACACATTGACATAAGATTCCATATCTAGTTGTCTCTTGAATGCTAGTAATAACCCTCCACAAAAACACAACAAATTTTTTAGTATATATATCTCATAATAAAATTTTGGGAGAAAAATATTAAAATTAACATTAAACCTATGTAGAGTTTCAACATTTCCTTTTTTAACTCATTCAAATAAGAGATAGTATATTGCTTAAACTTGGAAGGTAAAATTCCCTCAAGAATATTGTATTAATCTTACCAAAGTTCACAATAGTTTGAATTTGATGAAATTTCCTATTTTATATTTGTATATAATCCATTAGTGTCATAAAAAATGGATTGATTTTCAATTTATTAATGTCACCCCCTTTATACACCTATTTTATCATAATATGAATTAAATGGAATATAATCAGGAATTTGTAAACAAAATTTTGATAGATTGAATGAAACTAAAATACTAAATTTGATATAAGTGAAATAAAATTAAATAATACTAAATATTAAAAAAATGTAAAACTTAGTTTTTTCTATCTGAGATCTAACTGTATGAATCTAAAAGACAACTAAAACTGATAAACAAGAACCATTCTTGTAATTGCATAGATATTAAGACTAAAAATGATGGACAAAATTGTCCAACTTGGAATAAGATTGTCTAAAAATATTATTATGAGTTTATAAATATTTTACTTTAATGAAAGTTAGGAAACTTAGGTCATGATAATTTAAGACAACTTAAATTAGGTCTGTGTATGGATATTTGAGCTTTGGATGTGTGAAAAATACATGTAAATGACTTCATAGTTAATACCATAATAAATATTACAATGATTAAAAACCTACAAATACAAAAAGGGAGAGTTTAATAGGATAAGGTGAACCCAATCACCCTCATGATTATTGGACTTTGTCTATGTATCCAATATTTAAATATGGAAATCAAGCCCACAGAGTTATCCCACTTATAGTTATTTGTACAATTGTGATCTTTTAACTATATGAATACATCTAAATGTGGCTTGAATAATTTATCACGCTTTAATTTGGATCAAGTAAAATATTATTTGGATTTGTATGAGAACTAATTCAAGTGATTAGAATTAGAATTGGGAAGAATATGAAAGCTTTGTTTAATGTGTAGTAGAGTAAATGTACCTTTGTATTGAAATTTCCAAATGATCGAATAAGTGACTTGAGTGTGCATTTATAGAAATCCAAAAATTGAAAACCTCATGTTATATATCCTAAAAACATGGAAAAAATTATAGAGGGTTGAAATTTGAAAAGTGACCATTAAAAAGGCTAATGTAAAAAACATCCCACAAGGGATAAGAATGTTTGTCACTATTGTCCCCTATTGGACTTTTTTTCATTGATGGAAATGTATTAATTTTTTATCCAAATATGTTTGTACATATTATTAGAGGTAATTTTAGCAATTATAAAATTTATGTAGGTGTTAAATAGAAATTTAGAAATTAAATAGGTTCATATTGTAGTTCAGATAGAGTAAGGTGGAAAAATATTTCCATGTTAAGTGCTTAAGTCATTTAAAGTGAAATGGGTATAAAAATAACATTATCAAGTATTCATGACCAAATTTGAGTGACTACATTTCCCCATTTTAGTATAGAAAAGAGATCACTAGAGTAATTGAGAAACAATACATGGGTGTGTACAACACATTTTGCATTTAGGATAAGCTTTAAATCATGTAAGGTTTTCCATGGAAAAAATTGCAATGATGTAAAAGTAGTTAGTGCTCATATGTGAAATTGAAAATTTAAATGTAACTTATATTTTAAAATATTTAAAATAAAAATTAAGGATTACATTTATATGTGTGAAAAAAATATTGTTGTCATGGCATTTCTAGGAGAATATGATTCGTTTAAGCATTGGAGAATTGGTTATTCCCATGAAGTAATTAGACAATTTGATTCCTAAAGTAAAAAAATGGATATTTTGAGGGTGATAAAACCCCAAATTGAAATGAACTTATCTAGAAAATAAATCCCATTTAGCAATGTAGAAACATCAATTTGAATTATTTTTATTTTTAACCCCAAGATGTGAAATGGGTTAAAATCCATGATGGACTTACAGACATAATGTTAGAGGTAAAAAAACCTATAAGTTATGCATTATGAACTTTTAATAAATCAACCATTGTAGATGGCATGTAGATTAAATTGTGAATTTCTTCTTTTTGTTCTTAAATGCATGATGAAAATAAAATTGAGAACATCCATGTTGCTATCATGTCTACAGATAGAAAATAGTATTGAAAATCATGTCATGAATTTGTATCATTCCACCTTAATTTTGAAAAATAGCATAGTGTGAATGATTTTTTATCATTCCCCATTGATGAATATATAATCTATAATTGTATGTAGATAAAAAATTTCAAATTTTATTTGAATTTTTTTGTACAAATCTATATCATTCACCCAAAATTGTATGAATGTTTATTTTTCCGTATAATGTGAGTGCATATGCATGACATATGCCCCCACAATATGTACCAATATGTGAATTTTGACAATTATAAACCTTTTAAACTCTATTTTTAACTCAAAACTGATTTTTATCTTGAAGAGGATTATATCATGTATGAAATACCCAATCAAATTCCCCCCTTTTGAGGTGAGGGAATTGTATCTTGAAATTAAATCATCTAAAAATAAATAACTCTATCATGCATAGTAAAATGTAATCACTAAATAATGTATCATATGTAAGAATTATGTCAACATGGTAAGATATTTATGTAGATAAAATTCACATTCCTTGAAATAATCCAACCTCTGATACCTACAAACAACTCTTATGTGTGTAATTTTCACGGTCTTCTCTGTCAAATCAACTCTTTACGGAGTTTGTCATTATTTTCTTAGGATTGATCATGTTTCATAAGATTATTAATTGGTTCACTCTTACTATAGGTTCTTAATATATCATTCATGAGTCCATGCATCTCATTCAATGCATCTACACTCTCTCTTTGACTCAGTTCACACACACTAGACCTCTCTAAGCTTCAACGTGCCAAACTACCTCAAACTTTGAATAGGGTTTTGTCTATATAATAATTAAACTTTAAATTACTCCATATTTAATATCAAACTTTTTTCATCACTATATATACTCACTTCCTTCCTCAAGTACCTTCAAGCAACTCTGCTCACTCTTTCTCCTATCCTTGTAGCCTTTTTTTGAAGAAATCTGCATAGTATAGATTTGTACAATATCACCTTGAGAAACCAATCCCATTTTATAACACCCTCTATCATTATCCACATTTTCACAAAGTTTCATGCTCTGAATCTATGCATAGATCATCTTTTCCACCATTATTTAGGCTCAGATTAGGTCTTTAGGTCTTTATCACTTTTTTCTAACACTCAGTCACCTAATTTCTATATGAGAAGGTACATACCAACTTTAATCTTCAAAAATATCTTGGATAATTTCAAATCCCTCCTATTCACCAAGTTTAACGAAAATTGGCCAGTTAAAACTCTTGAAAGATGATTTTTTGTTCACAAACCCTAATGTAGGGCTATTTATCACTGTATATACTTGAGGGCATTCTTCTTGAAGTTTTATGAGTTTAAACTAGTTTATTTAGATTATAAATATATATCAATATTGTATACAATGTGATTCACCTATACCAAGCATTTAGACCTTATAACCACATTCTTATTCCTCTTTTCTACTCATTTTCCTATTCCATTGTACATATAGTCTGAGTATGTAAGCCTGAGAGAGTCCTAATAGGGTCTTAAAGAATCTAGTTGTCTTTCAAAAGATATAAATACCATAAAAATGTATTTATACCCTAAACACAATTTTTCCAACCTCTAATTTTTCTTGATCACTTCCTATTCACATTCCCAACATGTATTCCACAGTACTTTTACGCATATAGTCAACCTATGTAAACTTTAGCAAGGTTAAAATTACATATCAATATACCAAAAATTATTGATTCACTCCTATAATGTTTTATCATATTATTGATATCTCTCACACCATATTAAAATCATAACATACCCCATTTCTTTTGCCACTCAGTCATACAAACAAGACTTCATTGATTATGTTATTTTTAACAAAGCAGTCAAGGTTTTCAAAATTAAACCATTATCTTAATATAAAAAATCAATCTCATGGGTAATAAGGTTACCTCACATCATTACACCTCCTGGAGACATTTTCTAATACGTAAAATGTTGTTTGGAAAGGTCCTTCACTAGATTGTAGATTCAATGAACACCAACAAGATTTTGATCATAAACCTTTTACTATGCCAACTTGACAGTAATATTATGTTATTATAAAAATTCTTAATCCTTAAATAACATATAATTTCATTAATTTAATAATGTTAACACATAAGATACATAGTCATTACCTTAAACATTTAATGTTTTTATTGATTCAACATATGTACAGGGTCATCATTATCTTTGTGAACAGTGTATAAAATTATGTATTTTCATTTTCTCCTCTCCTCCATACATCTACCTTGTCTTTACATTTCTAAAAAACTCCTAAATCCTCCCCTATATGTAATAAACTCTTCTATATCAATCCAAAATCTTTTTGCATACAAAAAACTACTTGCTTATAACTAACCTCTTAAGATAACTACTTTCACACATAAATGTTAAATTCACCACTCTTGGGGTTTATGCCTCCTAAGTCATGATTTTTACATGAAAAAATATTCCTAACACACCTATACCCATTTAGACACTTATGCCAACATTACATTATTTGACATTTATCCAAACACTCGTAATAACATTAAATACATTTCAAAAATTCAAACTTGTGTTTTGGTAGGAAACTCCTCCCAAGCCAAGAAAACTTACCACAAGACCACCTAATTACTTTTTCACTCTTATTGGGTATTTTTAGGCCTATAACATGAAATCCAATCCAATAATTATGTATACACACTAAATTATATGAACTTGTGTGATGCCCCAGCATCAGATATGTACCATTAGAATAATGTATGTAATATATGAGGCAAAGCCTACATAAATGTATCAGTTAACCTCATAGTAGTATATTCTAAAATTATAATATTATAAATTATTTATTGCATCATAAGGATAATAACACTCATCAAACTTAATAATTTCAACAAGCACACAAACACAATAGTCAAAATGTCATACAATAATGGCAAGGACTATAAACAAAGGACATTCTATTATCACACAAATAAAGGGCCAAGGGCCATAAGAAATGGACATGTTCAAATATTGTAAATACCAAATAATGATCTCATGGAGATTTTAAAACAATTCACACAAAAGGGATAATGGAAATACACAATAGATAAACAAGAATATAATATATTATTTATAAGTAACAACATCAACATATCATAAAACTAGAAATATACCCTACACCATGTATATGTAATGTGATCATATCCCAAAAAATATCATGTCCATGTAAAAAATGTAAGATATATACTTTATCAATACATTTGTAAAAGTGTGTATAAATAAGTAGTATAGGAGTCATAAAATGATAATACATATAAGTATTGTAGCCTAAAGAAAATATGCCTCTAGTTTAGGAAGGTTAATAGTTAGAAGCAAGTCCAAAATCTTAGTTCATGTGAAATTTGTATGTCCTGTATAACACTAGTTAATACTATTGAAATGCATGTGTGATGTAAAAATAGTATGATATATACTAATCATCAGATAAATAACATATGACATGATGTAAACTAGATATATAATCATTCTCAGGTCTTGATTTTGGATTTTTAGAATATTTGAATGTTTTTTAATTTTTTTCAAAATATGTTTTTTTTTTGTAATATTTTTAATTTTCAACTTATAATAATGAATTGTGGAGGTGGATGGGGAGGAGGAGGTACCATAGGATGTATAAGGTACTCATATATGATTCCAAAAATTGTAAAAAATTAATTATAATGAATGTAGTTTAGGTATTGGTATCACACTAAATTTCACCTTTGAGGAGGTTTTTCAAGCCTCCTCACTTAGGTGATAGCATGGAGACACCTCTAGGTTGTGGGTGGTCTAATCAATGAGGTGATTATATAGATAGGGATATCTCCCTTTATGCTTAACCTTAAAAATACAAATAATCCTATTACTTGCTATGAAAAAGGGAAAGACAGAAAGTAAATAAAATAAGGAGGCGATGCACCAAATTAACACCCTACACTTGACTATACCACACTAATAACATTAACAAGGACTAAAACCTATAACACTAACTCAATATGAGCCTTTGAGCATTAGTATTTCAGTATGACGGTGCAAATAAAGACAATAACTAAGAGTAGATGATCAAGATGTTCTCATAGAAGACACTAATGAATCAATTTCTACACTTCGCCAATGCATGACTATTTAATACACTCCATATGACCTACTAAGATGACTACAACCCACAAGTAGGTAAGAAGATAGGATAAATGAGAGAGAGATATGGAATTACTACTAATATTCATCAACTACCTATGAAATATATACTAATTAAATAATTAATAAGGCTATCAATTACCTTGTATTCATATCAAAGTCAAGTGCAAGTTTTTTCATGAGTAGGGCTTCACCATACTCAAGTTGAGTATCTCTTATAATGCCAAACAAGGCAGTACATAGAGAAGAGAATGGGAAGGACAGAGAAGATGGACATTAGAGAAGCCTATGACAATTGTCATCTCATGATGAATCAATTTATAAATAAGAAAAACTACCAGTAAATAGTCCTAAAATATCTCTTAAACATGTGTGCACCTAGTTTGATGATGTTCTTCTCAAGGTGGCATAGGATTTTTGTCTTGCTTGATTATTCATCCTTGAGTTCTTAAAACTACCCCTTATGATTGATTAGGAAGTGACAAGTCATATTCTTGGATTCTAACTGATGATCCTTGCCTTGGACACCTATTGAATATCCATAACTAATCATATTTCCACCTCAAACATGTAATATCATTCATAACTCTCACATTTTCTCTCTTTGAGGCATATTCCTTATAGCCCTATTTTGACACAAAGTTCTAAGGTTTCAATTATATAAAACACTTATAGGAAAAATAAATGAATATATGATCACCCTTTATTTTGTTTCATATTCACCCAAATTTTCATGATCCAACTCCCAATGTAGACCTACTAACCCAACACCCTCTTTCACAGTTAGGCCTAATTAGACCTAAAGAAAGCACAAAGTAATAGAGACCATACAATACTATATTTTAATAATCCAAAACCATAAAAAAATTATATCATATTAAATAAGTCTATATGGAAATTTTTCATGTAATTCCAAGGGTGGAAACTCAAGTTATGCCAAAAGTAAGATTCTAACCCTACGTTGGTCTCAACATAGGCCTGTCTAAGCTGAGAGTGAACAAAAAGGATGGGGAGAGTTTAAAACCATTAAAAAAAATTGATACCTATGTGATGTCTTACCTAACTCCACTCAATGTTTCCAATAGTTATTTTCTATTGAACACACTATTACACCTCTTTAACATGTCAAGTTTTCTAGAATTTTATATGCATTTAGGACTGTCAAGTGGGTTGTGAGTTTTCATGTATTTTAATCAACCTATATAAATATAAAATGAATTAAAAGGAATTTAATTACTCATAAACACATATTATATCCATATAAACCCCAATCCTAATACAAATATTGTACACTCTCTTGAATACTTGGACACAGACTTGTAGCTCTTCAGCAAGCCTATAGGTATTATTTGGACCTAGTACTTGTTAGGGTTGAATAAAGGGTAAAATAAATAATTATATTATTTATTTTACCATAAACATACCTTTTCACCTCTTTAATCATGGTTTTCACACTTTATCTGCTCTTCAAACCTCATCTTTCATGCAAGATTTGTCTCTCTTGATTAAGAATGTGGACCTATAGGTTTGTAGACCTATAGGTATATATTCACCTTAATTTAAGCCATTGATGAAATTTTTATTAATTATATAAGACCTATATTATTATCCTTTAACTTTTATACTAGCTTATAAGATCAAAGACCTCCTTACAACCTCTCAAATGTCTCCAGACACCTGGGTTTGCTTGTAAGCACTAGATCAATGATTTGGGGTCTATGATCTACAAGTTCACCTCAAGAATTATATTAAAGGGTTTTTAAATTGATTGATACTCTCTAATAGTTTCATATATCTAACTTTAATTACTTCAATGTATATCTTGTGTGTAATAATTCTCAAAACACTAAGGGAATTTGCTCATAAGCCTATCTCTCTTATCCTTGAAGATTATAGGTTCACCTTTGGCCTATGTACGCATTGATTATATACTTTAGAGTAATTTAAGGGATATTTACATGAAATTTTTATTGTTTTATCTCAACACTACCACTCTTACTTCTTGACTAGGCCTGCTACCTGCTTGTTTACACTTGAAACCCTATAAGAATGTTCAAACCAATATTATTGATGGACTACCACCTACAATCCTCTATTAGAGATATATATGGATTGAATTAATAAAAATTATAGATGCTTATTTAACTTATATATGCCACTAATATAAATAATAAACCAATTTTCCTATTGGTTTCTTATGGAACAAAGCATAGAAGCAACCTTACTACTTTTTAGACCCAATAGGCCTAAAACCTCCTACAACCAAATTCTTGATCAAAACACCATTTAGATGGCTATATTTAATTATTTTATGGATCAAACACTATTACACAATTATTATGGACTAAAATTAAATTATTTTCTCAAATATTCAAGCTAACACGATGGGTCTTCCTTTTTTATGCATTTTTTGATAACCACCTACAGGTAGTTTTATGCACAGTCAACATGCCTTGTTAATCTCCTTGAAATTTGACCCTATTTATACTTGTAATATACCTTAGGAGGATATATTATTCTTATTATATGTTATTAAAATTATTTAATTCCAAACACAACTTCCTCCATTCTTGATAATGTCATAACTTCAAAACCCTACCTGCCATCTTCAAAAAACTAACAAAACACAACATTTTTGCTATATTAACTACTCACACATGCCAAATGATTGTGAAATATGGTGTGATAGGATTTTTAATACCCTTTATGATTTCAAAAAACTATCCATTTTCATCCATAAACCTTAAAACTCACTGAGACAATAAAAATTGTGCTTACAGGGTTTTAAGAGGGTTTTGGACTACTTAATTTGTTAATGATTGTTCATACAGCATAGACTTTCAAACAAATAAATAATACCTATAATTTTAAATAAATAAGGGAAAATATATACCCATAATATCACTATATTTAACCCTCCTTCCTCTTCATGGACTAAGCATTTGAAAATGACCTTCACTAGCTTGCAAGGAGCTCGATGGAGGAAGTGAAATGTTTTTTGTCTTGTTTAGACCTGCCAATGCTACCAATATCATTATTATACATTGAAAACATTATATAAACATAAAAACATCCATTTATAACATGAAATTACCATCTCCATGTTAAAAATTTTCTTTATAATCCCTTGGTAAGTTTCTTACTATGTTATATTTCACTTTCTTGACTTTTAGAAGGTCCCACTACCTATTTTGCATTGAAATTGACTTGGATAAACACGTGTAAGGAATAAATCACGTTATCATAGCTTGTAAACATATTATATATCTCAAAATGCATTTTATCCTTCTAATTTGCAAAGGCAACCACTACCTTAATTTCTCTAAAATTACATTAACCTTTGTTAAACATGAAATAACAATGTTTCCATCTTACTATATCTTGTCTCTAGAAGATATCATCCACCATAGGACATCATGTCACCTTGGAAGGTTAATATACTAATACTCTCTGCATGGATAAACTTTCCTTAACCTTTTCAAAGTGACCTCAAACTTTACTAAGATACCTTATTCTCTCCAAACACCTGAACAAGACCTTCATGAAGGGGATTAATGACAAGACTAGGCTCTTGACTCACTCTCCTATACCTCACAAGAGACTTTAAGATGACCAAAAACATAAAATGAAACCTTATTATAATATGTAATTAACTATATAATGACACAAAACTTATCAAAAGGTCATCAACAAAGTTAATTAAGGATTCACAATAAAGTTTTGAATTGTACTTACTCATGGTGGACAATTTTGTCTAACATATTTGGTGACCTCTTACAATTGCCTGCTTGCTATGCATCTAGGATAGTTGCATCATGTATCCATTGGGATATGGATTAAAATATCACTCAAGTACAGACATGGTTTGAACCTTGGACCTAATCTAAAATGATGAGAAGATTGACTACCTTCAACACACAATAAATAAGGAAAAAACACCCCAACAAGACAACCAAAGTAAACAAGACATGTTGGAGCCAAAATTTACACCAAGTAATTTATGCCCTATTTAGCATCAAAATATTTGGGAGTTTTTTGCTAAGTCCTTTTTCTTATCTTTTGTTGGCAAAGGTGTTCTTTCCCTTAGACTTTTCAAGCCTTTTGTATAAACATAGTGTCTGACAGAAATAGGTTTTCAGATTTTTTGTCTCAGACAAAAAGTTTGAAGACTTATTTTAATCAAATATTTTATCCACTATATAATTTTTAAGGAATTTAATGTCTTATTTCTTTCAAGCTAAGTGTTTTAAAAAAGTTTTAAATGGTTATTTCATTTGTTTTGGGTCATTTGTTTAAAACTTTATATCCATGGAAAAAAGTTTGAAGGGCACTTACCCTTTGGAAATTTTACCCACACAAAAATATCAAAGGAATTTTAAGGTCATTTTTTTTGACCAAAGTTACTTCTCAGAAATCCTGAAGGGTCATTTTTCTTTTACAAAATTTTTGAAGGATAATTTCCTTTGGGAATCTTGCCTTTGCAACATTCTTGAAGGGCACTTTCAAAAGGCAAAGGACACTTGAAAAAATCCCAAAAGACACTTTTGAAGGGTCATTTTACCTTTGCAAAATGTTTTAAGGATTGTTTCCTTTGGGCATTTTTCCCTTGAAAAATTCTCAAAGGGTGTCTACAAAATGTCTGAAGGATAATTCTAGAATCGGAGGACACTTACACAAATATCAAAAGGAAATTTCAAGAGTTAAAAGGACCATTCCAAAAGTCCAAAATGAAATTTTTATAACTCTATTGTGTTCTAATATCTCTATTTTGGGTTTCATGCTAGGAAGTTTCACTATGAAAAGATAGAAATGTATCCAAATATCTTTGCATACATTAAGTCTTTTCTTTGTTCTCGAAGAAGAAAAGTCAAGTTTACAAGATCTAATAGCTCTCACTCCATCACACCCCTTGATCAAATGGCATGAGAGAATCCCAAAGATCCCAAAATATTTACCTAGTGAACCAATCCCATGCCAACACAAAGATCATGATTAATGGTTCATAGATTCTCACCCAAAATGTTTTGATAGAGTGAGGATGACATTGAAATGTCAAAAGGCCAAATAAGTCCCACAAGGATGATAAGTATCATCATCTCAATGATTGAAACAAATATCAACAAACCATGATCCCTCCCCAAAGGTCATCAAGGTCAAATACTAGAATCCCCACAAAGCCACCACATGGCCGAAGGAGAAAAGTTTTGGGGCCCTGGGTGAAATTTTCATGTTGCACCTTCAACGTGTTTTGGTGACTGAGGTGAGGAACTACCTGATTATTTGAATGAAATACACATGGTTATATCAGGGGACTTCTAAGACTTTATCCCATGAAAATGCCTAGGTCAAATTCATCAAATTTATATGGTAATGACTTTTTCATTTCCTTTTACAAATAATGAGTGAATTTTTAAGGATTAGAAGGATCTTTCACCCATCCCCATATCAATTAGGATGGTGAAAAGGTGAAAAGTTGGTTGAGAGTCTGAGATAGCATCTAATTTTGACATGTGGTAGGTCCTCAAGGTTTTATAAGCTCTGGGCCCTTTTTGAATATTTCCTCACTTACCTTTTTGTAGGCAAGGTACAAAAAGTCTTCGAAGGCCTAAAAAGCATCAAAATTAAAAGATTACTTATATGGATCCACATGTTTCAAGAAGTATTTCCTAACATAAAGGAAACATTTACACCTTCTCCTTCCTCTTTTGAAAGAATATCAAATGATTAAAAGGGGTAGTCGGTAAATAGTCATTATGTTTTAAAGCATTAATTATAACCCTAATTTTAAATGCAAAGAATTCCAATTAAGGCATTTGTCTTCATTCATTTTTACCTTTTGAATTCAAATCTTCTATTTGCATCTTCAATCTATTTGTGTGCCCTAGCTACGTGCAACATGAAAGCTCTCTATCCAGCCAATGATTATGAAAAATTCTTTAAAGATTTTTAGCTTCAATTGTGTATAACCCTCTAGATTATCAGTAAGTGTTCTTCTATCTCCTTGTATTATGTTCTTAGAAGAGGTTTGAACATATTTTGAGGGTGATTAGAGTGAATAATTTTTTCAAGTTTAAATTATTACAATAAAGAGATAAGAAACAATGGTGTCTTCTATAACATCTATGAAAAGTAACATAATTTTTGTTTTAGATAGAATCAAGGACGTAGATGTTCAAGGGTTGGAATTTATAGCTTTATTAAATGCCTTATAGGAACCAAACCCTCTACCAATAATCTAAAATCTTGGCATGAGTTATATCACCCCTATGGTAGTATTTCCCTTGGTTGTCCCATACTCAGAACTATTAATTACATGTGCTAGATTGTATCAACTAGATACCATGACTATGATCAATGAAAGTCAATCAGTTGTTTGCTCTTTCACTCCTTTGTCCCTCATCACCATGTTTGGGATTCCTCCCCAACCTAAAAGTATACACTTTCCATATAGGAATTCTAGGATTATGTAGACAAGATTGAAAAAATGATATGGGACATTGTCAACTGTTGGCTAGTTAAGAAAAACCAAAAGGTGTCCAGAATGTCTAAGAGTTTAAAATTGGTACAATTTAGGGAATTTCCCTAGTACATTATTTCCATGGAAGCCAAAATTTATGGGATGCCCATCATAGATAATTTTGGGCCCTAGATGTTTATAATTTTAATTTGTGTGTAAGAGTAGCAAAAGGTGTATTAGGCCACTATCTTAAGTGACAACTTGCATTGGTAGATGATTATCTTCAGGCAGCAATCCACTCAAAGGAAGAGTTCATAGGTACATTTTACATGTCCTCATACCTAATGTATAGCCTAGTTAATAATATGACATTCCATGGGCTCATAAGGAATCCCAATGGAATGAGGATATATGAAACTTATCCAAAAATAAATTTAGATGGCTTTAGACCAAAAATTTACAAAGTTTAGAATTGTTTCTTCAATACTATGATGAGTGTCTTCTATCATATGAGAAGCCTCAATGGGATGTCTAATGGGGCCAAATAAACCATTGATAATTATGGAACCTCATATATTTAGTTTAGAACATTCACGTATATCATAATAAATGGTTACTCAGGGTCTCCATATAAGCTACCAAGATACCTAGATGATCAACTAGCAGTGATGGAGTTGAGCTGGTAAATGGTGCCTCTACACAAAATGATAGTAACAAAGAAGGTGAACAATCCCTTCAATTTTTTTATTGAAATTAGACACTATTCATGTCCTTATGTTTCCAAAGCCAAGGGATTAGAGCAAAATATGGGCCAATATGTGATTGGAAAGATCACACCCAGGCTAAGCTACATTATCAGATGGTGGGTAAATATAGCAACATGTGTGATTCTACATCAATCACATTATGAAGACATATGGTCTAAATGCACTATTGAAGAAGACATTAGAAAACTAGACTTTATAAGGCTAATAGTGAAAGAAATCATCACTTACAATATTGTTCCCATCCTAAAGGACATAGAGGATGATAAGAGGACACTATCTAAGGTTTAGAATTAGTCCAATATTGAAACCTAGGCCATCTCACAAGTGGACTTCACTATTGAGTAAAATTATTCTATATCATGGAGGGCCATAGTGATCATGAGAAGAACCTTTATATGGTTGAAAAAACATGGGGTTGATCTTAGTGCCTATGACACCCTTACCCTCTAAGAACTTTAACAAGTTTGGGAGTTGAAGTTTTTTTTGTTTAAAGTGGTGATCCCTTGGCTCTACCACTAGTGGTGAAGGGAAAAGGAAAAAATTAATGTTTGTGATGTTGACTTCACCAAGAAAATTGATGTGGAGTCCATATCTACATCACAGTCCAAGGCAAGAATGTCTTTTTCAAATTTAACAAGTTTGGTTTTGAATTAGGATAAGATCACCACTATGGGGGTTACATTGGCTAGTGCCACCCTAATATCCATTTCATTATATGGATCCCTAATGGTACTAGCCATCTTAGCAACCATCTTAGTAGTGAATTCAATTACCGTTCCACTTAATCCACCCATGGCTTCACTAGCACAATACCCAGTAGTTGTCCGTCTTATGACTTACTCAAAGAAGAGATGAGGTGAATAAGAGGTAGAGCAACCCAAGTAGAAAAGAGTCAAGAGGGATCTATAGCCTCCAATTGGGATTCCTAAGAAAAGTTTGGAGGTTGTATTCAAGGACCTACCTTCTAAGGAACTTCCCTTTAAAAGGAAAGAGGATCAATCCTCATATGCTCAAAGGTTGAGAGATATGAGTGAAGAAGAAGACTCAGATGAAGATAGGTCCATTGCTAAGGTGATGAAGAAATAATGAGATTTCACTCCTCCACAAGTGAAAATTGGGTAGAGAACTCTGAGGGAAAGACCCCAAACCCTAGTAAATGTCCCAATGGTTAGTTTATTTTAAGAAGAGGCTCCTTTAGCAGAGAAAGTTAATGGTGATGAGGAATAAATTCTAGCCTCTATTGATCCTCTTTCTTTTGAAGATATTGTACAAGTTAGGGTTGAGGTAACCACTCAAGTTTAAGCCCCTCAGGAAAAGGAAATGATCTCATTAAACATAGAGACATTTGTTGAGAATGTCATCACCCAACCACTAGGCTAGGATAATCAAGGTGAAGTTGAAAAAATGAATAAATTTGATGAGAAAGTTGAGGTGGAGATAAAGCAAAATATTTAAGTCACACACTAATCCTAAAGTGGTGGTTAAATAAAAATTCCCATAAGTAGATCTAAAAGTATCACCATTTGTCCCTTCCCCTCCAAAAGTGTCAAGTTCAACACTAGAGGAGAAGGCAAGTATAGAAGAAGGTGGGGGAGAAAACCTATAAATGAGCACCCCCACCCATACAAAGATAACTAAGGAATTGGACCAATCCAATAAAGGTGTTGAGGAGAGTATTTCAAGTAATGTTGCCTTAATTAAAGTACCTCAAGGTCTCCTTCCTTGTATCAAAATTCATGACCCAATCCAAAATAAAGTTCCAGAGGCCATGATTGGTGGATATTTTCCTAAAGGAAACCAAGAAGCCACCATAATCTCATCTCTACCTAAAACTCAAGTGAATAAAGAAGTGAAGTAGTTATGAAACCTTCCAATCAATCAGTAACACAAGGGAGCTTCATTGATAAATTGCTTAAAGAGTCTCACCAATTTGGTGTAGATCTTGAAATTTTGGAGCAAATAGAGCCACACCTTGAATGAATACCAAGAGTGAACAAAGACAGTGGTGAGGAGTTGGAGAGTGACAAAGAAATTAAATAGTTTGTGTTGATTCCATAGCCCATTCCTATGGCACTTTCTACACCAGGCCCTCTAATTACACCACCTTACACTATCTCAGGACATGCATCAATGTCTAATAAATCAATGGGATTTTAGACCAAACCCCTTCTCTAGGTCAAGGAGCAAGTCAAAGAAAAGAAGGACATCATGAGAACAATTGGGTAGATTGATGTGGTAAAGATCACTCATGCATATAATGCCAAACCCCCCAAGAAGGCCAAAACACACTCCAAGACCACATTCATTGCTATAGGAAAAAAAAATGTGGAGATTACCATTCCCACACAATTTGATTTAAAGAAAGAAACTCCCCTTGAGATTTGCACTATTTATAACTAAAATCTAAGGGAGCTATTAAAGAATGAGCTAAGCATATCTCACAAGTTTTGGTGAACATGATGGCTCATCAAATGAACAAGGACAAAACCACCATGGAGGAGTTACAGGAAAAAAATTAGGCTATGATCCACTACTTATAAAAGACTATAAGTGAGCCTAACGCAATAACACCAACTATTAGTGTTGCTCCATATCATCTTCTCTTCTCATTAGAGTTATTTGATTTCAACCAAATTGATGAATTAAAATCTAGAGAAAGGGAAACAAAAAATGGCAAGAGGATTTGCACACCAAGGCTGAAGAAATAGTCCACTCATCATTGAAATTCTTGAATAAAATAGTGGATAATAAGAGGGAGTGTGATGCTCAAATGTTTATTTATGAAGTGGAAATTAAGAATTAGGAAAGAAGTCCAATGTAAAATGGATTAGGTTTAAAAAATGGTCATATATACTTTGATAGCTAAGAAGATCATTGCTCTAAATGATCACAAGAAGCCTATATAATTTCAATTGGAAATCAAGCATCGATTGGCGATGCTTAAAGATGGCATCTTCAATTTGAAAGGAGAAGAGCAGTCCCTCAAGAATACAATAAGAGAAATAGATATTACACTTAGGAATATGGTAAGACTTGACGGTGCAAGTGATTTGGAGGAAGAGACAATACACAATACTGTGAAGAACCTCATTGATGTACCATAAGAGTCTTTTGATGTTGACAAAATAAAGTAGTTAGTGTCACTTGAGAAGTCTTGTGACCAGCTTAAAGATCTCATCAAATGAAATAAAACCACACTTCATAAGATTGCCACCTGGATTGAATAATACCAAGTAAAATTCAAATATCAAGTAATCCTAGACCAAGGGAATCTTGACCCTATGTTGGAAGGATACACAAGGTATAGGAACAAGGTGGTGACATATTTCATTATCTAAATAAACTTTAGAGCATAACTAGATATTTTAGTTTTTTTGAGCTGGTACCACTTCTTTCTTCCCTTCCCTCCCTTCTTTTTTCTCATTTACCATTGGGAAACCATTATACTTGGCCCATTAATAGAACATCCCTTTCAGTTAGTTTTTATATAATCATGAGGATAGGAAAGGGACAAAGGTTTTATTTTGTCCCTTATGAGATCTTCCTCCACATAGATAACTAGAAATATTATGCCAAGGTGGAGGATCAATATTTCCATCATCATAGAAGCATGAGCATATCCAAGGAATCATGTTTGTTACAAGTTTTAATAGACTCCAGGCTCATGAAATAATTTTCCAACTATAGCATCTTTAGGAATGTGCTAGGCTTAGCTCAATTATATAAGTAAAGGGGGTATATCCCTTTATAAGGGTTGGTTAAATTTTTGAGTTAAGAGATATAGCCTCAAATAATTTTTTCTATTTAATATTTATAGTTCCAAATTGATTTTTGTTGTAAAATCATTGGTAAGCTTTAAGAGCATTAGATATGTCTCCCTTGTCACAGAATTGTCTTGCATAGTGTTAGGTTGGATGTTATTCAAAACACATTGTATTTAGTTTCCATTCAATTTATTAATGAAATTTATTTTTGGTTTCCATTCTTTTCCTATTGTTGAAGTGCAATGATCTATTTTACATGCTTAGCAAATTGGTTATCTAGTGTATTCATCTTTATAGTAGTCATTTAGAGATTACATCTAGGTTGTATCATCCTTTCTACTCTAAGATTTTGGAATAGGGTGTTGATAGCATTTTTAAGGGTATTCATGGGTTCATGGATTTATTTGGAAGGGTTTCTTAAAGGATAGCATTTGTTCATGATTTCATTTTATTTATTTTTTATCTGCAATGCATTTGTTGGTGACGATGATCTAGTAATTTGGTGAATTTCTTTATGCTCATTCGTTAACCCTCCACTTTTTTTCATATTAATTGATAAATCTTGTCCTACCCTATCCTAACCTTCATATAACATGCCCCTTGCATATCTAAAGTGTTATTTTCCTATAGATGCATAAACATTATATTCCTATCATTTGTCTATCTTTTGTGTGTTAAAGATCAGCATTACAATCTCTTATTTAGCCCTTCTATTATTGAATATTCTTTAGAATGAAAGTTGTAATCACATTTATATCTATATTTACTAGATTGTGTCTAACTTAGAACATTTTATCATTCCATGTGAAAACCCTTCCTAGGTGAAGTGACCAAGCTTGGTTATTTTTTGATCAAATTTGTATTCTCTTATGCCAATAATCCCCATAGAGATTGAATTGAAAAGTCTCTCCATGTGAGTGACCTACCCCGTAGGTCCTCTCACTTTAGTGTAGGTAGATCCAAAAGTATTTTGGAGATAACCATACCCTTTTAGGTGCCTTCTCATTCATTTTCTCCATTTGTTCCATTCCTGATGTCAAACCCTTCCCTGGCTACAATGACATATTAGTGGGTTTTCCATCTTAGCTTGCCATTTATCTCAAGTTTGTAAGGCTAATTGAAAGAGGTATATAGCTAGGAACTAACATCTTTCTAGCACCATTTTTGGGGATAATTTGTGTTGTTATGGACTCTTGTAGAAGGCTATGATTATTTCAACTTATTAGGTTCTCTGTTGTTACTACATTGATCTGACTAGCTTTCATGCATCAACATCACCAATAGTTTTCTAGAATCATGACTCTACTAGGGTGTTCACCCCTATGTTGTAAGAATTTTTAAAACATTCTTGGAATTATCTTTAGTATTTTAAAGTTTTCATTCTATCAATTGTTGTTAATAGTCTTGTTTATTTTGGTCTAGAAGTTTTTGCTTCTAGTGGCAACTCTATTACATTAAAATTTTAAAGATCAGTGCCTATTATATGTAATCTTCTCTATCTTGAAGATTTTTAGTTAGATCTACAAATTTGGAGGGTACTAGGTCTTCCATTCAGAAATATCCATTTAAAGAGCTTATCCTTGAGTTAAAAGGTTCATTTAGAAGGAGATAAGTGTGGAAACCTATTGTAGGCCAAAACTTAGGCAATCAAGTAAGACCTGTATAGTTTTTCCCTCATTTTATTTACCCCATTTTATCAAATATACCTCTAGCTATATGATATCAACTCACTTCAAAGAAATTTGAGCTCCCTACAAGTTAATCTCCTTCTTTGTGAAGAAGTCTTTCTCCTCCTGCAAGGCCATTAAGGCATCATTCTATTTCTCCTCCTTCAAGTCCTCCTCATATTATTCATTCACAGTTGTCCCCTAATTTAACTTCATCTTTAGATGCAAAGATGGGAGACCATGATCTAAGGAGGAGGATTTTTAATGCACACAATGACAATGAGGGAGAAGAAGATAAAGGTCTAGTTAATAGACGCAGACCATTTGTGATCCCAAGGTTTAGACCTATCAAATTGAATGGTATGCCTAGTTTCCCTAATGAAGTTTCTATTAAATTAAGGAATATATTGCCTAAATTTCAAGGGAAGAGTACCATGTCTATGGAATAGCAGTTAAAAGCTTTTTTAAATGTTATTGAAGACTATGAAATTGATCTAGAATATGTGTGCATAAAGATCTTTGTGAAAACACTAGAAGAATAGGCCTGAGAGTGGTTTAAATCCCTCCCTAATGGATCTATAAACACATGGACAGCCATGATTTATGCATTTAAGATGCAATTTGGTGATAATATTGATCCCAAATTCTTACTTGTCAAATTTGAAAACCTCAAGAAAAATCCTAATGAGTGTGTTAATGATTTTAATTCTAGATTCAGTAAGGTATTGAGAAGGCTGACAAAGGACATAAGACCCAATGGTGTTTCTTCTTTGATCAAATAATATAATGCATTTGAAAATAAGGTAGCCTATTATCTCAAAGACAAAGCTCCCATAAATCTAAGGATGGACTTTAATTTGGCTATCCAAATAGAGAATAATATCAAAGCTATGGCTAAGCCTTTGAAAAAGAAGGTTGATGTCAAACTGGGGAATCCTAAAAAGCCTCAAGCCTCCCATAAAAATGTAGATCAAGAGTAAATTGATAAAATTCTAGCTACTACTATGGAATAAATTTATTACAAGTTGGTTAGAACAAAAAAGGGGTTGTCTTAGGGTTCTTCTAACCATGATGATATGAGGGATCACAAGAGAGAGAAAATAAATCATCGCAGAGACTAGGGTCAAGGTCAGCTAGCTTTCTAAGGTAGGAATAATGACAAAGGAAAGGGGCTTGTGAGGGATGGCAAGCATGAGATAAACCAAAATTGGGGATGTGGAAGGGAAGTACTAGGTCCTTTAGCTACAAAGGTCAATATAATTGATTATGATATTGACTGGTGTGACAAGTGCTTCTTTCCTCATCCTTCATGTAATGCAACTGATAGTGATGGTCAAGGTGCAAAAGGTTTTGAATTTGCATATAATGAAGATGACATTTACATTATTGAATTCCAAGAGATGGAAAGTTACACCTTCCAAGAGGAAGTTGTGAGTGCTTCAATTGTTCCTAATTGTGAACACACTCCAGCCTATGAATGTTTTACTTTCCAAATTAGTGAACCAGATGTGATGGTTGCATCTACATCTATAACACTGATGAGTGTTACTACTACTCAATCCTTCTAGAGAGCATTTGAAAAGGTAATTGTCCCCACCCCAGACTTCATCTGTGAGATAAATATGATGCATGAATATGAATTACCTATTCATGATTTTGAGTTTATGAGATCAATGATGAAAGAGAAATATGGAGATTCACCTCCATCAGTTAAGGACTTGCAATTGATGATCCACGCATCAATTTCCCAAGATAAAGCATTCAATTTGAGAAGTAAAGATCAAAATGCTCCTTTGAATGGTAAAGACTCTGCTAACCCTAAAGCATAGACAAAAGAGAAAGAGATCAAAGGGAATAAGGAGATCTTGAATTCCACCAAGCCTAGTTCTACACCTTACAATACTAAGCAAAAAGGTACCCAAGCCAAGAATATAACTCCATTATTATCTAGTATTCCCAAGAAGGATGAACCCAGGAAGCCTCCTTTGAAGAGTGAAGATAAGAATGTTGGTTCTCCTACTTCTTTCCCCCTAACTCTTAAGGGGTGTATCCTAAATGAAAGTGTTAATATTCTACCTGTTAACACTCCTTTGCCTAAATATAGTATATGTGACATGTCCCATGTATTGATTCAATTAAAGGTCATAGTACCCTTTCTGGAATTACTCAAAATTTTAGAGCATAGGAGAATATCTTTGAATATTTGGGATTCATTGATAAAATTATTGCCAATGAGATTGTTGAAGCTAAGCCATATCCCACTTCCCATGTGGAAAGTGAGAACACCTCAAAATCCCCTAAACATCACTTGGAGGTGTATTTAGGAACAACCTTGGTAGATATTTAGATGGATATCAACCTATTATATACCACCCTATTTATTAATAGTTTAATTATCCATAATTACATGTTTAACTCTGGTGCATCTTGTAACATTATGCCACTAGCTTTTATGAATGAACTTTATATAATAGTAACTATAGCATATGGATGATGCCTCACCATGGATTCTAAAGAAGTACCTATTTTTGGCATGGTTAAAGGACTAGTGGTGTATTTCATACAATACCCTAGTAAATTCCTAAGTTTGGACATTGTTATTGTAGACTATCCACCGAAATGGGGTATGTTGCTATTTAAAAAATGGGTTGCAAGTATTAAGGGTAGTGTTCAGATGGACCTATATTATGCCATTATACCTCTATATGAGAATGTAGTTCACCTAAATTAGGAGCCATAAATGCTTCATGTCTTGGAAGATCCCAAATATCAGTTGAATGAAGTGTTATATGTGGATACGGACATAGGGAATTTTGTGGGGAGTGTTGAGTACCAGGAATTACCTCCTAAATTTGGTATTATAGATGAATATTCCATCTATACTATGCATTTTGATGGATCATGTTCAAACATTAGAAAAGGAGTAGGGGTTGTCTTCTATGCCCCTAATGGCTAAGCTTACAAATAATCCTTCCAATTATCATTTGGGTGCACAAATAATATATCAAAGTATGAAGCACTCTTGATTAGCCTCTGGATCACCCATGAGTATGGAATCAAAAATTTACTGGTCAAGTAGGTCTAAGCTATTTACACCACAAAACAAAAGAGATTGAAGTAGTACCAGAATGATGTATGGGATTGTTTGGAATGGTTTGACACTTTCAATATTGAATATCATGCCTAAGATTTTAATTAGGTGGTAGATATACTTGAAAAGAGGGATGTAGAGTTTAAATTTGAAAGCATAAATCCTTCTTATGAATATGTGGTAGAGGTGTTGGTAAGGCCTTCTATCCTAAATAACATTGGTCATTGGCAAGTCTTTGATGATGATGATCAAATAAAAAGTTTTTTATGTTGTATAGATTAGTTTGAAGGAACCATTATAGATCTAGACTCCATGGTATAGGTATGTGATGATAAATAAACCTTGTATGGAAAATAAGTTATCTAGCTAAAGACTAATACTATCCCTAGAGGATTGGTTAGTCTTGAAGCATCCTTTGATAGAACTTAAAAAATTAAATTTATCGATATTTGTATATCAAAGGATGTAACTAAGATTAACATCAAGACTGAGGACAATCCAAAGAAAATATGGTTCAATACTCACCTGAGTAAGAAATTTAAGGAAGCATTTATCAATATTTTAATTAAGTAATAGTACTATTCAGCATGGTCATATTTAGATTTAAAGGCCTATAAGGAAGACTTGTTCTAGCATGTTTTCCCCCTTGAGCCTGGTACAAAATCATTCCACCAAAAATAGTGGCCTATTAATCCCATCTTGGCCATCAAAATGCAAAAGGAACTAAATAAATTAAGGGATGGTGGGATCATTCAACCTATTAGGTATATATATCATGGGTAGCCAATCTAGTCCCTATAAGAAATAAAAATGGAGACATCTGGCTCTATGTTGATTTTTTGAATTTAAACAAGGCTTCACTGAAAGATAATTATCCATTGCCTAACATGGACAACATGCTTCAAGATGTTACTAGTTCCAAGCTATTATCAAATTTGGATGGCTTTTCTAGATACAACCAAGTAGTAGTGAAGGAGTCTAAAAGGTCTAAGACTACTTTAAATACCCCATAGGGCACCTATGTATATATCTAAATGCCTTTTGGCTTAATGAATGTAGGTTCCACCTTCTAGAGAGAAATGGATGTAGCCTTCACTGGGTTAGTCAACCAATTCATTATGGTATATTAGGATGACATTATAGTACACTCCAAGAAAAGGGATGACCACTAAGGGTATTTGGAGTAGATACTCATCAAATGTAGGGATTTTGATATCTCCCATAATCCTAGGAAGTGCCACTTTAGAGTACAAAATTAAAACTTACTTGGGCACATTATGTCTAAACAAGGTGTGATTATAGACCCTAAAAGGGTAGATGCCATTGACAAGGTACCCATCCCATAGACCAAGAAAGGTATTCAATCTTTCTTTGGCTAGATTAACTTTAAAAGAAGGTTTGTTTCCAATTTTGTAGAGATTGTTCTACCCATTACTTCAATGCTAAAAAGGGATAAAATTATAAGGTGGGAGGAAAAGGCTACCAAATCATTCCAAGACATCAAGGTAGCTTTGAAAATTACCCCAGTGTTTGTTAGCCCTAACTATAGAAAATATTTCCATATATTTTCATTTGCATCTGAATATACTATTATTGTAGTGCTAATACAAAATAATGATAAAGGTCATGAGTAGCCAATTGCCTTTTTAGCAAGGCATTTCAGGGATCTAATATGAACTATACCATAATGTAAAAATAAGCCTTTGCTCTCTTAAAGGTTGTAAAATAATTCAGATCCTACATTCTCAGTTCAAAGATCATAGATTATGTTCCTCACACTATAGTAAAGAACATATTAACTTAGAATGAAACCACTAAAAAAAGATGTCGATGGGTCAATAAACTTTAAGAATATGACCTAGAGATACAAACTACTAAATTGGTTAGAGGCATGGGTCTCACCAAGCTAATGGCTAAAGCCAACTTATAGGATATAGAGGTTAACAATATAGAAGGGGTTGTTGATAACCCTATATCCAAGTACATCCAATCTCCATGGTATAAAGATATAGTCTATTTTTTTAAGACTCTAAATTGTCCTCCCCACTTTGACAAAATTCAAAGGAGGACCTTGAAGTTAATATCTCAAAAGTATCTTCTATTATAAGATGATCTGGCATGGAAGAACCCAAATGGTGTTCTCTTAAGATACTTAGTGGAACATGATATTTTTGAATTAATTAGAGAGTTCCATAGTGGTGTGTGTGGTGGTCACTTTGCTCCCAAAGTCACTGCACACAAGATTTTGAGGGCTAGTTATTGGTGGCCCAGTCTATTCAAATATGTTGTTATGATGGTAAAGAGATGTGAAGAGTGCCAATAATTCTCTATGAGAATGAAAGCTTTTGGATTACTTTCCCTGCAACTAGTTTTTATTGATGGACCTTTCAGGCAGTGGGGAAAGGACTTCATGGGTGAACTATCATATGCTTCAAGTTCTAGTCACAAATGGATTTTAGTGGCCATTGATTACTTCACAAAATGGGTTGAAGTAATCCCTAACATAAAATTAACCCATAAGGTAGTCATTGATTTCCTTTTAAATAATGTGATTTGTCAATTTAGAGTGCTAGTCAAAATTGTCTGTGACAATGCCATGTGCTTTAGAGAAAAATAATTAATTGCATTATGTGAAGATTATGATATTGATATAACATATTCCTCCAATCACAATCCTTAAGTAAATGGGAAGGTTGAGTCCAATAACAAGAATTTATCAAAAATCATTAGGACTCTGGATGCCAACAAAAAGAAATAGAGTGAGTAATAGAAGTTTGTTATCTAGGATAATAAGTTGACTCTTAAAAGGTCTATTGGAAGAATCTCCTTTGATCTTGTTTATGGATTTCAAGTTGTTTTACCCCTTAATCTACAATTACTTACTTACCAGTTTATGCAATAGATAACTGAGGATGAAGGAGAAGTAGACCACTATAAGGAAAGAATCAACCAGATTATAGAGCTTGATGAATCTCATATACAAGCTCATGAAAATAATTTAAAGTTTAAGAAAAGGGTCAAAAATATTATTGATAAAAAGGTCACCCTGAGACATTTTCAAATTGGCGATCTAGTCCTACTCTGGGATAGCAGACATAAAGATAAGGGAAAACATGGTAAATTTGATTCCCTATGGATGGGTCCCTACACTATTAACTATTAAATAGGGAACCATACATTTTATCTTAGAGATCTTGATGGAGAATTCTTAGAACTACCAATTAATGGTAGACACCTCAAGCACTTTTTGGATTAAGTCCATTCTAGCCTATGTAAATATGTACATGTTGTATTGTCCCTTTGTGTTTTATTGTGCTATTTAGGGTTGTGTTTGTACATCTTGTGTTTTTTCCTTTTCTTTCTTGGTTATCTTTAGATTCTTTAATACAACTTTGTTCACCCATGTTGTGTTTTCCATGCCTTTGTTATAAAATCTTTGACTCCATAACCCAATGGATATGCATCTAGTCTAGTGTTCTCTATGTACCCACTGGGGGTACACCTCCCTGAGTAAGATCTAATGTTGGATCCCAAATTAACACCAAGTAATTTATGCCCTATTCAACATCAAAATATTTGGGAATTTTTTACTAAGTCTTTTGTCTTGTCTTTACTTGGCAAAGGTGTTGCTTCCATTAGACATTTTGGGCCTTTTACATGAACATAATGTCTAACTGAAATATGTTTTCATATTTTTTGTCTCAAACAAATAGTTTAAAGACTTATTTTCATCAAAAAAATTATCCACTACAAAATTTTAAAGGAATTCAATGTCTTATCTCTTTCAGACTAAGTATTTTACAAAAGTTCCTAAGGGATATTTCATTTATTTTAGGTCATTTATTTTGGACTTTTTCTCCACAAAAAAATTTTGAAGGACACTTGCCCTTCGAGCATTTTTCCTACATAAAAATCCCAGAGGAATTATAAGGTCATTTGTTTTAGCCAAAGGTACTTCCCAAAATCCTGAAGGGTCATGTTGCCTTTACAAAAGTTTTGAAGGATCATTTCCTTCAGGAATATTGCCTTTGTAACATTCTCGAAGGGCACTTTCAAAGGGAAAAAGACACTTGCAAAAAACTTGAAAGACACTTTTAAAGGGTTATTTTTCCTTTACAAAATGTCTGAAGGATTATTTCCTTTGGGTATTTTTCCTTTACAAAATTCCTGAAGGGTGTCTAAAAATGTATAAAGGATAATTCTAGATTTGGAGGACACTTACACAAATCCTAAAAGGCACTTTCAAGAGTTCAAAGGACCATTCCAAAAGTTTGAAGGGCATTTTTATAAATCTATTGTGTTTTGATATCTCTATTTGGAGTTTCATGGTGGGAAGTTTCACTATGAAAAAATAGAAATGTATACAAATCCTTTTGCATATATTGAGTCTTTGCCTTGTGCTCAAATAAGAAAAGTCAAGTTTATAAGATCTAACATCTCTCACTTCATGGCACTACTTTATCAAATAGCATGAGAGAAAACTGAAGATCCTAAATCCTTCTCCTAGTGAATCAATCCTATGTCATCAAAAATATCATGATCAAAATTTCATAGGCACTCACCCAAAATGATCTGATAGAGTGAGGATGATATTAAAATTTCAAAAGTCCAAAGAATTCCCATGAGGATGATAAGTGTGATCATCTTGGGGACTCAAACAAATATCAATGACCCATGGACCCTCCCTAAAGGTTAGCAAGGTTGAAGCTTGGAAGCCCCACAAAGTCACCACATGGTAAAAGGAGATAAATTTTGGAGCCCTGGGTGAAATTATCATGTTGTACCTTCAACATGTTTTGATGATTGAGGTGAGGAACTACCTGATGAGCCAAATGAAATACATGTGGTTATCTCAAGGGACTTCTAAGACTTTATCCCATGAAAATGCCCAGGTCAAATTCATCAAATTTATAAGGTAATGACTTGTTCATTTCATTTTACAAGTAATGGGTATATTTTATAGGATCAAAGGGATCTTGCACCCTTCCCCATATCAATAAAGATGGTGCAAAGGTGAAAATTTAGCTGAGAGTCTGAGTTAGCATCTAATTTTGACATAGGGTAGGTCCTTGGGGTTTTATAAGATTCAAGCCTTTTTGAAGATTACCTCACTTACCGTTTACTGGGCAAGGTGGAAAAAGTCCCTAAAGGCCTAAAAAGCACCAGTGAAAATATTGCTTATATGGTTCCATGTGTTGCAAAGAGGATTTCTCGTCATAAAGGAAACATTTGTACCTTCTCCTTCCTCTTTTGAAAGAATCTCAAATCACTAAAAGGGGTAGTTGGTAAATATTCATTATGCTTTAAAGCATTAATGGCAACCCTAATTTGAAATGCAAAGACTTTTAATTAAGGAACTTACCTTCATTCATGTTTACATTTTGCATTCAAAGCTTTCATTTGCATCTTCAAGATATCTATGTGCCCTAGATATGTGCATCATGAAATTTCTCTATCTAATGAGTGATTATGGCAAATTCTTTAAATATTTTTAGCTTCAATTACATACAGCCTTCCAAATTATTAGTAAGTGTTCTTCTAGATCCTTATATTATGTCCTTTAAGGAGGTTTGAATGTATTTTGAGGGTGATTAGAGTGAATAATTTGTTCAAGTTTAAAGTATTATAATAGAGAGCTAGGAAATAATGGCATCTTCTACAACATCTATGAAAATCAACATCATTTCTATTTTAGATAGAATCAAGGATATAGATGTTTAAGGTTAGACTTTATAGCTTTATTGAATGCCTTGTAGCAACCATGCCCTCTACCAGTAATCTCAAATTTTGACATGAGTTATATCACCCCTATGATAGATTTTCCCTTAGCTACCCCATACCTAGAGCTAGTAATTGCATGTGATAAAGTGTATCAACCAAACACTAGGACTATGGTCGATGAAAGTCAATCATTTGTTTTCTCTTTCACTCCTTTGACCCTTAACACCATGCTTTGGATTCCTTCCTAACCTAAAATTATCACACTTTCCCTAGAGGAATGTTAGGAGTATGTATACAAGAATAACAAAATGATATGGGACATTGTCAACTTGTGCTAGCTGGTTAAGAAAAGGTAAAAGGTGTCTAGAATGTCTAAGAGTATAAAATTGGTAAAATTCAAGGAACTGCCCTAGTACATGATTTCCATGGTAACTAAAATTTATGGGATGCCCACCATAGAGAATTTTGATCCTTGGATGTTAATAATTTTAATCTATGTTGGAGTAGCAAAATAAGTTGGATTGGACCACCATCTTAAGTGACAACTACCACAGGCAGATGATGCATCTTTAATTTGTAATCCACTTAGAGTAAGAGTTCATAGGTACATTCTACAAGTCCTCTTACCTAATGTACAACTTGGTACATAATAGGACATTTCATGGGCTCACAACGAATCCTAGTGGAATGAGGATATATTAAACTTATCCAAAAATAACTTTGGATGGCTTTAGACAAAAATTTTGTAAAGTTTATAATTATTTCTTTAATACTATGACGAGTGTCTTTTATCTTCTAAGAAGGCTCAATAGGATATCTAAGGGGGGCATAGAAACCATTTATAAGTATGGAATCTCATATATTTAGTTTAGAATGTTCACTTATATTATAATAAGTGGCTACTTAGGGTCTCTATATAAGTTGCTAAGATACCTAGATGATCGACTAGTAGTGATGAAATTGAGCTAGTAAATGGTGCCTCTATATGAAATGATAGAGATAAATAATGTGAACAATCCCTTCAAATTTTTGATTAAAATTGAACACTATTCATGTCCTTATATTACCAAGGCCAAGGGATTGGAGTAAGAGATGGGCTAATATGTGATTAGCAAGATGCCGCCCAGGCTGAACTATCATATCAAATGGTGGGTGAATATAATAATAGGTGTGATTTTACATCAATCACATTATTTGGACATCTGATCCAATTGAACTACTAAAGAAGACACCAAAAAACTAGACTTTATAAAGCTTATAGTGCAATAAGTCATCACTTATAATATTATTCCCTTTCTAAAGGACATGGAGGATGATAAGAGGACACTATATATAGTTTATAATCAGTCTAATATTGAAACCTAGGCCATCTCATAGGTGGAATTTACTGCTAAGGAAAATGATTCTATACCATGGAGGGACATAGCGATCATGAGAAGAACCTTCATATGGTTGAAAGAACATGGGGTCAATTTTAGTGCCTATGACATCCCTGCCCTCCAAGAACTTAGACATGTTAGGGAGTTGAAGGGTTTCATCCTAGTTTACAATGGTTTTTCCTTGGCTCCACCACCAGTGACTAAGGGCAAAGGAAAAATTAAGGTTGGTGATGTTGACTTCACCAATCTAGTTGATGTGGAGTCCATATCCACATCATAGTCCAAGGTGGGATTGTCTTTTTCAAAGTTAACAAGTTTGGCTATGAATTGGGATAAGATCATCACTTGGGATGTTACATTGGCTAGTGTCACCCCAATATCCATTGCATCAGAGGGAGTCCCAATAATACCATCCATCTTGACAACCATCACAGTAGTCAGCTTAGCTACCATTCCACTTGCTCCACCCATGGCTCCACTAGCATAATAGCCAGCAATTGTCCTTCTTATGACTTACTCAAGGAAGAGAGGAGGTGAAGAAGAGGTAGATCAACCCAAGTAAAAAATATTCAAGAGGGATTTATAGCCTCCATTTGGGATTCTTAAGAAAAGGAAGGAGGTTGTATTCAAGGACCTACCTTCAAAGGAACTTCCCTTGAAAAAGAAAGAGGATCAATCCTCATATGTTCAAAGGTTGAGAGATATGAATGAAGAATAAGACTCAGATGAAGATAGGCCCATTATTGAGTTGATGAAGAAATAATGAGCATTCACTCTTCTAAAAGTAAAAACTAGGCAGAGAACTCTAAGGGAAGACCCTAAACCCCAGTAAAGGTCCCAATGGTTAGTTTATTTGTATAAGAGGGTCCTTTAGGAGTGAAAGGTAAGGGTGTTGAGGAATAAATTTTGGCCTCTAGTGATCCTCTTTCTTTTTAAGATGTTGTGAAATTTTGGGTTGAGGCAGCCACTCAAGTTTAGTCCCCTCAAGAAAAGGAAATGATATCATTAGACACAGAGATATTTGTTGAGAATACCATCACCCAACCACCAAGCCAAGATAATCAAGGTAAAGTTGAATAAATGAATAAATATGATGAGAAAGTTGAGGTGGAGTTAGAGCATAATATTTAAGCCACCACTGATCTTGAAGTGGTGTTTGAACAAGAAAGCCCATAGATTTAGAATTATCACCAGTTGTCCCTTCCACTCCAAAGGTGTCAAGTTTAGCACCAGAGGAGAAGGAAAGTACAAAATAATGTGGGGGAGAAAACTTAAAAATGTTTACCCCCACCCATACAAAGATAAATAAGGAATTGGACCAATCCAATAAAGGTGTTGAGGAGGGTACTTCAAGTAATGTTGCCTTAATTGAAGTACCCAAGGTCTCCTTCCTCGTATCAAAATTCATGACCAAGTCTAGAGGCCATGATTAGTAGAGAGTTTCCTAAATGAAACAAAGAAGACACCATAGTCTCATCTCTACCTAAAGCTTAGGTGAATAAATAAGGTGAAGCATTTGTGAAAACTTCTAATCATTTAGTATCATAAGGGAGCTTTATTAAGAAATTTCTTAAGGAGTCTCACTAATTCAGACTAGATTTTGATTTTTTTAATAAAATAGAGCCACACTTTTAATGAGGACTTAGAGTGAACAAATAAGGTGTTGAGGAGTTGGAGAGAGATGAATAAGTTAAATAGTTTGTGTTGAGTCTATATCCCATTCCTATGGCACTTCCTACACTAAGCACTCTGATGACACCACCTTACACTATCTCAAGGCCTGCATCAATGTCCACTACATCAATGGGATTTCAGACCAAACCCCTTGTCTAGGTTGAGGAGAAAGAAAATAAAATAAGGAAATTGTTGTTCCCAAAAATATGTCACTCATTTTTGGGGACAACATATGAACTATTTTGGTCCTGCAGGCCAAAATCCTCTCTTCCCTTTTCAAAAATTGTTCTGAACTTTCAAATTCTTCATTATTCAAGTTTTTTTAGTTAAGGGACAAGTAGGTTCAAAGTTTAAATGGATTCAATAGGATAATTCTCACAAAGGAATAATTTCCCAACACTTTGGCAATTTCAAGATTGGTTCAACGCCTCAGTTCAACCAAAAATGTTTATCGGCAAGCTTCAAACAAAGGATTAAACCATTGAACCATTAAACCCCACTTCTCAAAGGTTCAAATGTTCAATGGGTTCAAATGTTTAACAATGTCAACAAGCTTAAAGAAGTTAAGAACTTTGATAGAAGTTTAAAGTTTAACCACTTCAACAAGTTCAACGACTTTGAAAAACTTAGAAGAAAAGAAGGCTTTGAAGAATAAAGGAATGAACCATTGAACCATTGAACTGTTGAACTTTGAACCAAAATGGTTCAATGGGTTCAATGGGTTTAATGGGTTTGAAGAGATCAAAATACTTAGAAGAAAAGAAGGCTTCAAACACAAGATTAAATTGTTAAACCGTTGAACCAAAGTTGGTTCAATCGGTCAGTTCAATCAGTCAGTTCAAAGGACTGCCCCAAAGCTAAAAGAACAAGTACCCTTGTGGAGGGCAATCAACTAAAGGCAGGTGCCCTTGTGGAGGGTAAGGAACATTGGTTCAAAGATTAAAGAGAAGGCTGAAAGGGTAAGGTTTCCTTCAAATTTTTGTCTAAAGAAATTACCAAGTAAAGGAACCAAAAGAATTCCTTCAGAAAGATTTTCTATGGAAGAATTTCACAAAGACAAGGTGAATTCTTTCAGACAAAAAGTCTGAAGGAATTCACCTGAAAGGAAAAGCCTGAAGGAAAGTAGACAAAGCCAAGGAAAGATTTCCTTCAGACAAATTGTTTGAAGGAATTCCTTCAGATATTTTGTCTGAAGGAATTGGAGCTCGAAGACCCTCCAAAGGAATTGAAGCCTGAAGGCTGCCCAAAGGACCCCAAAGGGTAGGTACCCTTGTGGGGGGCTCTCGGCACCCACAAAATGGACCTTTCTCAAAGACCCAAAGGGACACCTTCCCTTTGGGGTGTTCCAAAGACATATATCCAAAGAAATTTCAAGGCTTCAAAGATACTTAGAAAAATAAAGGAAGCAAAGGAAAAAAGAATGAACTAATGAACTGATCAAACCTTGAACCAAAAGAGTTCAAAGTTCAATGGTTCACAAGTTAAATATTTCAAAGGAAGCTCCAGATAAAGGAAGGAAATGGATGATTCTAGAAGACTAGTTTAAAGGGATGGTTCAACCAAAGAGTAAGAAAGCGATGGAACCAGGGAATCAATAAAGATTGCCTAAACTGTTGAACCATTAAACTAATGAACTTTCACAGGTTCAAAGGTTCATGGTTCAATATGGTTCAAATAAACAACAACCATTGACATCCCCACGAACATCAAATTTAAGGTAATAGAATATCTATTAATTTTCAAATATAGCACAAAACTTGAAGGATGAGCCAAGCGACCAGCTAAAAAGAAAGATCGAGAGCTCAAATTGTTATAGGGAAGAGAGAACAATACAAAAATATCAAAAATATCTACAAGAGAGTTATTTCTAATAGGTGAAACAATTCACCAAGTAGTCATTTGAGCATGTCAAACTAAGGATGTGGCCTATTTTTCTTCCATGAAGTAAAGGCAAAGTGGACAACTGTGTAGACATCAGGAAAAGGACTAGACAACCCATGCTAAGGAGGATACATATGAGATGAATTGACATGCCATAGTTAAGGCCGATGCACTGTTCCAAGCATGGCCCCTCGATAGAACTAAAAATACATTCAAGGCATTGAATACAGCATGGGCCATTCGATGGAACAAAGTGCCAAGCCTTTCTTGTCTAGTATATATTATAATCTCTTGTTTTATGTAAAGGAGATCTTTCCATTATAGAAGTGTAACTCTGTCAAAATTGAGAGGTGATTACTGAGACTTTGAGCTCAGATTGTTCATCATATTTCTTTGTTTGAATGAGAAAGCAAGTTACTTTTAGACTTTGTGCTGTTATAGCTTGTGTCATTTTAGGAGATTGTTCTTATTTCTATTTCCTAAATGCATTCTTATCCATTTTATTGAAATAAGTAGAACTAGTGGAAGTAATCAGGAAGGTGTCTTGAAGCCAATTATGGAAAGACTTTGTGCTGTCACAGTTGCCTTCAGTGTGTGTTTTTAGTTTCTTTCTATGTAAAGGATCTTAAGACAAATTTGTGCCCCCATTATCCTTCATATTTCACTCTTTGGGAAGTTAAGGTGGAGACTTTGGGTTGCACCTCATCCTACTGGTTATTGTGCCCTTGTTACCTGTTGGTTACCCACCAGAAAGAACTCCTACGCCCTGTTGTAAGACCACTTCTAAAAGAAGAGGAGTGCTTTTAGTATTATCACCAAGATTTCTCCTTTGTCTATGAACATCATATCTAAAAAAAGAGAGATGTATGATGTAGTCCTACCCTGAGTGTTATTTTTTGCTTACTTATATAGTATATAGCTCCTCGTATTTATAGGGAACCTCCCCTTGATAAGAGAAAAGATTTGTCCACCTCTGATGTGATAAACCTACACATTTGGCTGACCAATCTCCCTATGTTGTGGTTGAAGAGACCTATTTTTCTCATCAGTTAGTTGGTGACAAAATATTCACCCAACAATTTTTTGGTGACTCTGCTGGGGAAAGAGCGCACAGTTTGAAGCCTCAAGCTTCAAGCTGAAGCAAGGCCAGTTATTTTCCATTTTATTCTACAATCTAACGACTCCACACTATACTAGAAACTAGAGATCCCAAGGTATTATTGACCCCATTTTTGAGTTGGTGCAGCAAGGCAATTTGGATTTGTTCCCTCCCCAACTTCAAGTTCAACAATTCAGGAGTGTTCCTCCTACTCATACCAGGTCACCAACACAAGGTAAATCTTATTTTTCTATTGTTAGTAGAGATTTGCCTATACATACTCCACCCAAATTTGTTATCCCTCTTTTCCATAATCAAATAATGGTGGTTCAAGGCCCCTGGGGTAACTCTTTCAGTCCACTCAATATTACTCCACCTCTACATGAGCTTCCACATAATTCAGAGAATAATTTTCCCAAATTCTTTGGTGATGGGAGAGTTCACCCTGATGAACATATTTAAGCCTTCAGCATAACCTATGGCATGATAGGTGTGGAATTTGAAGACGTAGCTGTCAGGCTGTTTATGGAGACACTACAAGGCATTGTTGTATATTGGTTCTACCATCTACAGGCTCAGTCAATGACTGACTGGGACACTCTTAAAGCTAAATTTGAAGCCAAGTTTAAGCCTGTAGAAGATGTGCATGCCTTGCTGGCCCAACTCACATAGATGAAGAAGGAACCTCATGAACATATGAGGGACTTCATTGCCAAGTTTGGCAAGCTAAGGAATCAGATTCTTGCAATTGCTCAGCCAACACTTGAAAACCTCAAATGCTTCTTCATCAACTCACAACTACCTAAAGTAAGTTTTCTACTGAGATGAGCTGGCCACATAGACCTTGCTGCTGCTCAAGATTTGGCTACTAAGGTATAAGATGGCCTTATCTTGGAAGTAAAGATAAGGAGAGATTCTAATAGAGGTAAATCCTCTTCATCCTCTGAATACTCACCTACAGCCACCACTGATCCAATGGTGTAGAAGCTGGAAAATGAATTACTAGCTCTTAGAAAGAAAATGGCACAAGGGATGTCATTTACTCCTTCATACAGAGATATATCAAGGAGGACATTCCCTAATAAGTCATACCAAGGCAATGTTTCTAGGAATCAAGGGAAAATAAATCATCTTCCTCCCTCACAGGGGAATCTTTCCATTGAAGCACCTCCAACCAATTCAGTAGTTAGATATCTTGAAGCTGAATCAGATTTATCCTTCCAACCTGAGTTGAACCTAGAAGATGATTCTAATCTCTTCATAGAGGGAGAAGAAGAATTAGCTAGCGACTCCAACATTGGTTTCTTGAATTACCAGGATGAACCTAGAAATGAAGGTAAAGTAGCTGAGCGATCATATGTTGTGTTTACTCAGTCCAAGGATCAGTTAGCCCAGTAAGCTGATAAAGAAAAATAGAGGAATGACCTCAACCATCAATTTCAATTGCTAAGCGGGAAACCACTCTGCCTTTCTAGCCAAAGGACCTGGTGATTGCAAAAAGGTAAGTACATCAAACATCCCTACACCTTTTACTTCAAATTCACAATCCAGTTCTCTCCCTCCCAAAAACCAAAAGGATGAACTCCCATCCTCTATACCTAGTTCATTTCAGACATTTGACATAATTGACCATATAAAGAAGACCAAAAAGTCAAATATCAAATTTTGAATTCCTGCAGTCCAACCCTGGGCAGTTAGATAAGTTAGTTCAATGTGTAAAGAACCAAGCCATCCCTGTAGGACAAGCAATTCTAAAGGCAACTCATAATCCTCCCAAGAACACATCCACCAAGAATAATCTTGTCATTACTCCTCCTGCTGCTCCCAGGAGGACTAAACCATTTTATGTCTCCCTACTGATAAATAGACACCAACTAAAAAATTACATCATAAATTCCAGTGCATCTGATAATGCCATGCCTACCAAAGTGGTGAAATCCCTTGGTCTCACACTAACCAAGACATTTGGGAGATGTTTCTCCATG
This sequence comes from Torreya grandis, assembly GCA_037957365.1. Lineage (NCBI taxonomy): Eukaryota > Viridiplantae > Streptophyta > Pinopsida > Cupressales > Taxaceae > Torreya > Torreya grandis. The sequence goes on from JARHVA010003437.1 coordinate 137,828, forward strand.
GATAACAAATAAGTGCCACTACTGGGACAAATCAAGGATGCCCGATTTGCATTTATAGCATTTCCAGACAAGAGAATCAAGATGATTGTCCTGGTGGCTGATATCCCAGCATCATACGACATCCTTCTTGGGCAAAATTTTTGCAAGGATGTTGGTGGTTAATTAAGCATGGACCTATCTAAGGTGAGGATCCTAGTCAAATTCACTATGTAGATATTTCTCCTTGATAAGAAAGCAAAATACGTGGTCACTCAAACATTAGCACCTGAAGCTCAAATTCTGTTTGAGTCTTTAGGCATGGGTAATTACTTTTTATCCATGGAGGAAGTCCATGAGGTGCCTGATGAAGCTCCTAAAGGTGAGAATATAAAAATTGGTTTAGATGAAATAGAAAAAGGATTAGTGGATTACAGTGTAAGTATAGAACAATCTTCCCCTCCAAATGAAGAAGAATCTAAGGAAAAATTAGTGTCTGATGAGGTATGGATTCTAGAATTTGATGGCAGCTGCTCCTCTACCAGTTCAAGAGCTGGGATTGTGTTAATATCTCTTTAAGGAGATATTTTTCATTCTTCATACAAGTTGTAGTTCAGAAATACCAAAAACACAATTGAGTATGAATCTCTATTGCTTGGATTGAAGGCTGCTCGAGACAAAGGCATCAAACTCCTTCATGCTAAAAGAGATGTTGAACTGGTGGTTTTCTAGGTAAAGAACCTGTATCAAACCAAAAACAAGATATTTCACTACTACCACAATCTATTCTGGGATCAAATTGAAAGATTTGATGATTTTAGCATCTCTGCCATACCTAGAGAATTCAATGATCGAGCTGATGCACTAGCTATTTCAGTAACTCTCTTAGTTCTTCACCCAAACTTCAAAAGAGACAAGTACACTATCAAGCTAGACTTTTAACCAAGTGTACCTAATAATGCCAATCATTGGCAAGTGTTTAACAATGACAACCAAATCATTGCCTTCTTAGAGTAAAAAGATAGCTTTGAACAACTACACTTTGAAGATAGTGAACCTCAGAAGCTTGAACCAGTACCTGAATCAAGTTCAGACACAAATTAAGAATTCTTAAAACTCAAAGGGAATAAAATTCCCAAAGGATTGGTTTCCCTTGAGAAGCTATTTGAAAAACATGATAGGTTCATCAAATAGTAGTAAACAGATTCAAGCTCCTCCCAGGAGTTTGATAAGATAAATTTGGGTACCAAAAAAGATCTCAAGATGGTGAACATTGGGAAATGTTGCACTCTTGAGGAGAGATTCAAGTTCACTGCTCTACTCTACTCTGCCAATACATGGATGTCCTAACATACTCCTATGATGATCTAAAGTCACTCAGACCTGAAGAAATTCACCATGAGATTCCTCTCAAGAGTGATTCAGTGCCCTAAAAGCAAAAATCTAGGTATTACAATCCAAAAATATTAGGTACTATTCTGTCTGAAATATAGAAAATGTTAAATGCTAAGATAATTTTCTCAATCCATCATTCCACATGGATTGCCAATATAGTACTTGTGAGGAAGAAGAATGGCAAAGATTGCCTCTGTGTGGACTTCAAAAATTTGAATCAATCATCCTTAAAGGATAACTATCCTCTACCCATCATAGATCAAGTCCTTTAGATAGTGATTGGTTTGGAAATGTTATCAATGTTGGACGGCTTCTCAAGGTACAATCAAGTTAAAGTTGGTAAAGTAGACCAGCATAAGACTACCTTCACCACACTTTAGGGCACCTTTGCCTATCAAAAAATGCCATTTGGCCTGATAAATGTTGGCACCACTTTCCAGAGAGCAATGGACCTTACATTCAAGGATGAAATGTGTAAGTTCATTATGGTATACCTTGATGACTTGACCATCTTTTCTAAGTATCTCCCTAACCATGTGTGCCATTTACAACAAGTGTTGGAATGCTATCGCCAGAATAGCATTTCTCTAAATCCCAAGAAGTCTATTTTTGGTGTAATAGAAGGGAAACTTCTCAGGCACATTATATCATAAATATTGACTCAGAGAGAGTCAAGTCCATCTAGGAGCTTACCCTACCCATAAGTAAGACTGCAATTCACTCTTTCTTTGGAAAGGTGAATTTTTTATGAAGGTTCATCCCCGAGTTCACTGAGAAGACTCACCACATTGTAAACATGATGAAGGGTAAAGCTACTTTATGATGGACTACAAAAGGTAAATCAGCATTTGAAGACATCAAGACAGCTATTACCCATGCCCTAATTTTGGTTTGTCCAGATTATACCAAGGATTTCACAGTGTATAGTTATGCTTCTAAACACACACTTTCAACAATTTTGGTTCAACAAAATCAAGAAGGTGTGGAATCTCCCATTTCTTTTATAAGCTATCCTCTCAAAGCTCATGAGCTGAAGTACTCAAACATGGAAAAGCATACTTATGCAGTGATAAAGGCAGTGAAGCATTTCCACTTTTACATTATGAATTCACACACTACTGCCCTAGTTTCTGATGCCATAGTCAAATCCATATTAACTCAATAGGAGTTTGGAATGAAAAGAGGCAATTAAATTGCTAAAATCTATGAGTTTGATCTAGTCATCAAACCAATGAAGCTAGTGTGGGGAAGGGGCCTATGACAATTGATTACTGACAATAGACTAGAAGAAATAGAACGTGGAGAAGAAGAAATTGAAGACTCACCAACAGTCCTCTTTGTCTCTACAATGAATGAGTGGTATTCAAATATTGCTCATTTCCTTACCTATGGTGAGTGTCCTGCCCACCTATCTTATAAAGAAAGGAGGATTGTCAAGTTGAAATCTACCAATTTCATCCTGTGGGACAATGGCTTGTATAAGAGGAACCTTGATGGAGTGTTCCTCATTGCATGGATAAAGAGAAATAGAACCAAATTTTTAAGTCCTTCCATAATTTGGCCTATGGAGGACTTTTTTTGCTCCTGTAATTGCCCATAAGATTCTACGATCTAAGTATTACTGGCCTACTCTATTTCAAGATGCATACAAATGGGTACGAAGATGTGAACTATGCTAACAGTTTGTTGGAAGACCCAAATTGTCTACTCTTCCTCTTAAACTACTGGTGATAGAAGAGCCATTTCAGTAATGGGGAATCAATTTCATTGGTACTATAAACCCATCTTCAAGTGCTAGACATGATTATGTCCTCACAGCCACAGATTACTTCACCAAGTGGGTGGAAGCTATTTCAACCAAACATGCTACTTTAAAATTAGTGTGTAATTTCCTCAAGGAGAACATCATTTCCAGGTTTGGGGTCCCAACCAAGATTATCACAGATAATGCAGCTTGTTTCTCTTCCCAGGAAATTACTCAGTTCTATTTTTACTATGGGATTACCCTCTCCCACTCTTCTGATTATTTTCCACAAGGGAATGGCCAAGCCAAATCAAGAAACAAGAACCTGGTGAATATCATCAAGAAGCTGGTAGATGACAACCAATGAACATGGCATAAAGCATTGGTTGATGCTTTATGGGTAGATAGAATTACACCCAAGAGGTTAATTGGTATGTCACCTTTCCAACTTCTTTATGGTCTCAATGCTAAGATGCCAATCACCTTGGAACTTCTAGCATTGAAATTGGCTAAGGTAGTTGATGATCAGACATATAAAAGCTCCATCTATAAGAGGACCATGTGCTTGACTGAGCTGGATGAGCAGTGAACTATGGTGCTGGACCAGATTGCTATGCATTAAAGTTTGGTGAATAAGCTCTTTGACCAAAAAGCAAAAAAATGTGATTTTTTGATTGGAGATCAAGTCCTATTGTAGGACAAGAGAAGAGAACCAAATGGAATGCATGGGAAATTTGATTCCTTTTGGAGAGGCCCATTTACTATCCATCAGCTCAATGGTGAAAATAGTTTTATGTTGAAATATCAAGATGGCACACCCTTTTATCTGCCTCACAATGGGCAGCATTTGAAGCACTTCAATTTTGGAAGTATCAAATAAGTTTACCTGTACATATGTATATTTGTATAGTCTTTGTTTCTATTTTGTGTTGTTCATTTTCATTTTTTGACATCTTTCTTTTTGGGTAGCATGACTCCATAGCCCAATGGCATACTTAAATGCACTAGAGATTCTAGTTTCTACTCCCCTCAATTGTTGCAAGTTTTCAACTAAAGGAAGTTCCCCAACTGGAGCCAGCTGTTGTTCCCAAAAATTTGTCACTCATTTTTGGGGACAATATATGAACTATTTTGGTCCTATATGCCAAAATCCTCTCTTCCCTTCTCAAAAATTATTCTGAGCTTTCAAATTCTTCATTATTCAAGTTTTTTCAGTTAAGGGACAAGTAGGTTCAAAGGTTCAATGGCTTCAATAGGTGAATTCTCACAAAGGAACAAGTTCCCAACACTTAGGCAATTTCAAGATTGGTTCAACACCTCAGTTCAACCAAAAATGTTCATCAACAAGCTTCAAACAAAGGATTGAGCCATTGAACCATTGAACCCCACTTCTCAAAGGTTCAAAGGTTCAACAGGTTCAAAGGTTTAATGATGCCAACAAGCTTAAAGAAGTTAAGCACTTTGGTAGAAGTTCAAAGTTTAACCACTTCAATAAGTTCAACAGCTTCAAAAGACTTAGAAGAAAAGAAGGCTTCAAAGAACAAACGAATGAACCATTGAACTATTGAACCTTAAACCAAAATGGTTCAATGGGTTCAATGGGTTTGAAGAGATCAAAAGACAGAAGAAAAGAAGGCTTCAAATGCAAGATTGAACTATTGAACCATTGAACCAAAGTTGGTTCAATCGGTTGGTTCAATTAGTCAGTTTAAAGGACTACCCCAAAGCTGAAAGAACAAGTGCCCTTGAGGTTAGTGAACTAAAGGTAGGTGCCCTTACGGAGGGTAGGGAACATTGGTTCAAAGATCAAAGAGAAGGCTGAAAGGGTAAGGTTTCCTTCATATTTTTGTTTGAAGAAATTACCAAGTAAAGGAACCAAAAGAATTCCTTCAGAAATATTTTTTGTGAAAGAATTTCACAACGATAAGGTGAATTCTTTCAGACAAAAAGTCTGAAGGAACTCCTTCAGACTCTTGTCTGAAGGAATTCCTTCAAACCCAAAAGGAAAATCCTGAAGGAAAGCAGATAAAGCCAAGGAAATATTTCCTTCAGACATTTTGTCTGAAGGAATTAGAGCTCGAAGACCCTCTGAAGGAATTGAAGCCCTGAAGGCCTCCCGAAAGACCCCAAAGGGTAGGTACCCTTGTGAGGGGCTCTCAACACCCACAAAATGGACCTTTCTCAAAGACCCAAAGGGATACCTTCCCTTTGAGGTGTTCCAAAGACATATAGCTAAAGGAATTTCAAGGCTTCAAAGAGACTTAGAAAAATAAAGGAAGCAATGGAAAAAAGAATGAACCAATGAACTGATTAAACCTTAAACCAAAAGATTTCAATGTTTAATGGTTCATAGGTTCAATGGTTTAAAGAAAGCTCCAGACAAAAGAAGGAAATGGATGATTCCAGAAGACCAGTTCAAAGGGATGGTTCAACCAAAGAGTAAGGAAGTGATGGAACTAGGGAATCGATAAAGATTGCCTGAACTATTGAACCATTAAACCAATGAACTTTCATAGGTTCAAAGGTTCATGGTTCAATATGGTTTAAACAACCAGCAACCATTGACATGCTCGTGGACATAAAATTTAAGGTATTGGAATATCCATTGATTTTCAAATATAACATGAATCTTGAAGGATGAGCCAAGTAACCAGCTGAAAAGAAATCTTGAGAGCTCAAATTGCTATAGGGAAGAGAGAACACTACAAAAAGATCAAAAATATCTACGAGAGAGTTATTTCTAGTAGGTGAAATAGTTCACCAAGTAGTCATCTGAGCATGCCAAACCAAGGATGCAGCCTATTTTCTTTTTATGAAGTAAAGGCAAAGTGGACAACTACACAAACATCAGGAAAAGGACTAGACAACCCATGCTAAGGAGGAGACATATGAGATGAATTGACACACCATAGTTAAGGCTGATGCATTGTTCCAAGCATGGCCCCTCGATAGAACTAAAAATACATTCAAGGCATTAAATACAACATGGGCCATTCTATAGAACAAAGTGCCAAGCCTTTCTTGGCTAGTATATATTATAATCTCTTGTTTTATGCAAAGGAGATCTTTCCATTATAGAAGCATAACTCTGCCAAAATTGAGAGGCAATTACTAAGACTTTGAGCTTAGATTGTTCATCATATTTCTTTATTTAAATGAGAAAGCAAGTTACTTTCAGACTTTTTGCTATTATATCTTGTGTCATTTTAGGAGATTGTTCTTATGTCTATTTCCTGAATGTGTTCTTGTCCATTTTATTGAAATAAGTAGAACTAGTGGAAGTAATCAGGAAGGTGTCCTGAAGCCAATTGTGGAAAGACTTTTTGCTATCACAGTTGTCTTTAGTGTGTGTTTTTAGTTTCTTTCTATGTAAATGATCTTGGGATGACTTTATGCCCCCATTATCCTTCATATTTCACTCTTTGGGTAGTTGAGGTGGAGACTTTGGGTTGTACTTCATCTTGTTGGTTACTGTGCCCTTGTTACTTGTTGGTTACCCACCAGAAAGAACTCCTACACCCTATTGCAAGACCACTTCTAAAATAAGAGGAGTGCCTTCAGTATTATCACCAAGATTTCTCCTTTGTCTGTGAACGTCATCTCTAAAAAAGAGAGATGGATGGTGTAGTCCTACCCTGAGTGTTATTTTCAGCTTGCTTATATAGTATATAGCTCCTCGTATTTATAGGGAACCTCCCCTTGATAAGAGGAGAGATTTTTCCACCTCTGATGTGGTAAACCTACACATTTGGCTAACCAATCTCCCTATGCTATTGTTAAAGAGACCTATTTTTCTCATCAATTAGTTGGTGGCAAAATATTCACCCAACAGACATCATGAGGAAAATTATGGAGATTTATGGGGTAAATATCACTCGTGCATATAAGGCCAAACCCCCCAAGAAGGCCAAGACACACTCCAAGACCACATTCACTGCTACAAGATAAATAAATGTGGAGATATTCATTCCCCCATAAGGTGATTTAAATAAAGATGCTCCCTTGAGAGTTACGTTATTTAGATCTACAATATAGGGGAGCCATCAAGGAATGAGCTAAATCATAGCTCATGAGTTTTGGCAAACATGGTGGCTCATCGAATGGACACGGACAAATCCACCATAGAGGAGTTAAAGGCACAAAATCAAGTTATGATCTAGTACTTGCAAAAGATACTAAGTGAGCCTAAGGTAGTAACTCCAATTGCTAGAATTACACCAAAGCATCCTATCTTCTCATTAGAGTCATTTGATTTTGACTGAATTAATGACTTGAAATCCAGAGGAAGGGCAACAAAAAAATGGCAAGAGGATTTACACACCAAGGCTGAAGAAATAATCCATTCAACATTGAAATGCTTGAATAAAATAGTGGATAATAAGAGGGAGTGTGATGCCCAAATGTTTATCTATGAAGTGGACATTAAGAATTGGGAAGAATTCCAATAGAAAATGGATGAGGTTTGCAAAATGGGCATAAATACTTTGATATATGAGAAGATCATTGATCTAAATGATCATAAGAGGCCTATAGAATGTCAATTGGCAATCAAGAATTAATTGGCAATGCTCAAATATGGCATCTTTGATTTGAAAGGAGAAGAGTAGTCCTTCAAGACTACAACAAGAGAAATAGATGTTGCACTTAGAAAGATGGTAAGCCTTGATGGTGTAAGTGGTTTGGAGGAAGAGATAATATTTACTACTTTGAATAACCTCATTGATGTACCATAAGAGTCCTTTGATTTTGAAAAAATAAATGAATTAGTGTCACTTGAGAAGCTTTGTGACTATCTTAAATATCTCATCAGATGAAATCAAATTATACTTCAGAAGATTGTTGTCTAGCTTGATGAATACCAATTAAAATTCAAATATAAATTAGGCCCACACTGAGGGAATCTTGACCCTATGATGGAAGGATACACAAGGTGTAGGAATAAGGTGGTGAAATATTCCATCAATTAGATCAACTCCAAAGCATAATCAAATATTTTGGTTTTCTTGAGTTGGCACCACTTCTTTCTTCTCTTCCCTCCCTTCTTTTTTCTTGTTTCCCACTAGGAAACCATTTTACTTGGATTGTTAGTGGCACGTACCTTTCAGTTAGTTTTTGTATAATCATGACAATAGGAAAGGGATGTTTTTGTCTATTGTGCAAGAGGACAAAGGTTTTGTTTTTTCCCTTGTAAGATATTCCTCTATGTAGATAACTAAAAATATTCTACCGAGGTGGAGGATCAATAATTCCATCATCATAGGAGCATCAGCATATTCAAGGAATCATGTTTGTTACAAGGTTTAATAAACTCTATGCCCATGAAATAATTTTCTAGTTGGAGCATCTTTAGGAATATGCTAAGCTTATCTCAATTGTATAAGTAAAGAGGGTTTATCCCCTTACAAGGGTTAGTTAAATTTTTGACTCAAGAGATATAGCCTCAAAAAAACAAATTGTGTAATCTTTCTAGGGCCAAATTGATTTCTACTATAAAATCATTGGCAAGCTTTGAGAGCATTAGATATGTCTCCTTTGTCATAGAATTATCTTGCATAGTGTTAGGCTATATGTTATTTAGAACACATTATATTTAGTTTATATTCAATTGATTAATTAAATATATTCATGGTTTTCATTCTCTTCCTATTGTTAAAGTGCAGTGCTCTATTTTACATGCTTAGTAGATTGGTTATCTAGTGTATTCATCTTTATCGTAGTCATTGAGAGATTACATCTAGGTTGTAAAATATTTTTTGCTCTAAGATTTTGGAATAGAATTTTGATATAATTTTTAAGGGTAGTCCCAAGCTCATGAGTTTAGTTGGAAGGGGTTATTGAATGATATCATTTGTGCATGATTTCATTTCATTTGTTTTTTATCTGCAATGCATTTGTTGGTGATGATGATCTAGTAGTTTGGTGAATTTATTTTTGTTCATTCATTAACCCTCCATTTTATTTTATATTAATTGATAAATCTTGTCCTACCATATCCTACCCTAAATATAACACATCCCTTGCATATATAAATTCTTATTTTCCTATAGATACATATACATTATATTCCTAACATGTGTCTATGTTTTGTGTGTTAAAGATCAGCATTGAAATCTCTTAGTTAGCCCTTTTATTATTGAATATTCTTTAGAATGAAATTTAAAATCACATTTATATTTGTATTTATTAGATTTTTGTGACTTAGAACATTTACTTATTTCATGTGAGAACCCTTCTCAGGTGGAGTGAGCAAGCTTGGTTGTGTTCTGATCATATTTGTATTCCCTTGTGCCAATAATCCCTATGGAGATTGAATTGTAGAATATTTCCATGTGAGTGACCTACCCCTTAGTTCCTCTTACCTTGATTTAGGTAGATCCAAAAGTAGTGGGGAGATAATCATACCCTTTATAGGTGCCTTCTTAGTCATTTTCTCTATTCAGTCCATTCCTGATGTTAAACCCTTCCCCAACTACAATGAAATATTAGCAGGTTTACCATATTTGCTTTACATTTATCTCAAGTGTGAAATTCAAAGCAAAAGAGTTGTAAAAATGGGAACCAACAAGTCACACATTATGCTAAGAATCACTTAGGGAAGACAAAATAAGAAACTACTATGTAAAACTAATGTATAAGATCTGATCATCCTAGATCAAAAGTAAAATTTATTAGGTATTTTTCAAGTTTTAAACAATAATTATGTACCAAATTATGTTCAAACCTTTTTCTTGCTTTATCATCTCCTTTTTTGACCACCACTAACTTTATCTTAGCCTCAAGTGGATCAACAATAGTAAAAATGTCTCCTATAAATACAAATTCATCTTGGAGTTCATAGCTCACATCTTGATTCTCTTTTTCAATGAGAGATACCTCTAATATGACCACACTTTGATTCATGGGAGTAATAACAACCTCATATTCTATTGGATCCTTAAGCTCTACCTTTTTCTCACCTTCAAGAGTATCATCTCCATCATAACTTACTTCAAAATAAACTAGAACCTATTCATGATAACTATTATGGATTGAGATTGCACCCTTGTGGAAGATTTATTTAGTATCCTCCACTCCTATCCATAATATGGGAACAACCCCAGGCTGTGGGTATCCTATAATAGGGTTGAAACTCCAGAGAAGGCTAGATTCCTCTTGATGGATCACCTAACTAATTCTACTTCTATGAAAAGGGTTAGAAAGGGGGAAATAGGTATCTTAAGAAAGCTAATAAGGTGATGCACCAAATTTAAATGAGGCTATCATATTTTTTAACCCACACTAGATTATCATAACATAATATTGGCTCAGACAATCTCCTAATCTAGCTAATTGCATAAGTATTTCATAAACTAGGTTCAGGAAGCAATGAATGGAAACAAAGAGGAGTTTTATAACTCACACCATGCTTACATAAATGGTAGAAAGAACACTAATTCAAACTTGAAACTAACTTGAAAACACCTTAAAATAGGTAATCAATAAGGACAATGGATATGGAAGAATCTCCTTCACAATACCATCATACACAAGCTTACTAAACACTAATCTAAGGCAAGAGATAGGCAAAGAAAGTATTTTATTACATCAAGAGATAATTCTTACAAATTTTTATAGGGTATAACCTTATGAAATGATATTCTCTTGCTCTTAAAAATAAAAAAGTCTTTAGGAAAATCTAGAAATCAGAGAGAGTTACAATATGGAAGTAAATTAAAGATATAGAGAAAAGGCCAAGAGAGAGGAGCACATCAACCAAGGTCATTAAATGCGTTGATACATTTCAATGAACATTCCACCATATTTTTATCAAATCAATGATAGTACATCATAGACAAGATAGCCTTCATTTATCCCAATAGCCTCCAAATTTTCTCATTGGTTGAGTAACACACTAGAGGATAAGAGTTTGCCAAAGATGATGAGTCATGATTATACTATGAAGAAAACACTTAGAGACCTTAAAAGTTTATTAAATGATCTAGTTACTTTATTTAATCATTATATCTCCATTTTGTGACTTTATTCCATCATCCACTTCACTTTATTATGAAGACAAAATCTTCGTGTCTTTGGATCTCACAGAGCCGTAACTATGTCTATTTTAGGCAGCCATAGGTACCTATTTATCAAATTTATGGTTTTGTCAGAGGATGAGACACTCCATCATGTCTCATTTATGTATGCATCTAATACAACCTAAATATATATTTACTATAGATTGAAAACCAATCCAATTTATTGGTTTTCATATAGTCAGTATATCGATGGAGATCTGTAGGTTGCATAGTCTTGTTCTAAACTATATTAGATTTGACCAAACCTATTATGTCTCATAATTTTAATGGAAATATAGCTTTACCAATATTTAACTTGTCTATATGGTTGTGTTTGCTTAATGGTTTTTTACCAATCTCTAATAGTGGCATGACCCTTTGAAACATTTTCTTTTGGTTCAACCTAAGTCACATTTGACCTCTACTTGAAATTTCCTAGCTTTGACTTTAAATATTGGCCAATAATATTGATCTAGGCTTCCCAAAATATGCCATCTATTATATCCTCATTCATTTTTTGGGCCATGTAATCAATCTTTGTTAGCTCCTATGCTTTCACTATGTGGCAACTTTCCATTCATCCTAAACTTGTTGACTTCTTGACCTTACATGCACCATTGATCTTATTTTACATGGCTCAAATGTGCACCATTGATTTCTCTAGAAATTTATATGGTTATGAAACTTGGCATATTTTCATTAGCTTTCAAGATTCACTGACTCGTTGACTTCTCTCTCACCATTGATCTACTTTGGTATGATTAAATGTGCTTCATTGATCTATTTGAGCCCACTGGCCTTATCAGTCCATGTGCACCATTAGATCTTAGTTCAAGAACCCAAGATCTTGACACTTATCATCTTTTCATTCATCCTTGAAAACTTTTGAATCTAAATGGATATTTTATGAGGCTTAAACTTGAATTTTGTGTGCACATATTCATTCTTCTTATTTAATTTTGAATGCTTATATATTGAGATAGATAACTCATCAAGACATGAAATTTATATATAATGTTTAAGAGGAAAAAAATACCATGTCCATGCATTCCTTTAGCTTTGGTTTACTTCCTAAGTGTATTTATGAACTATGCAACTAGACTAACCTATTTGTTTCTACATGATGTGTTGTGACGGTCTGGTCCTTCTAGACTTGATTTTGTCATCTTTTGATCTATCAAATCTTCAAAGAACCTTTGAGACTTCATTACAACCTACTCCATGCACTTTGAATATCATGAAAACCATATAAACCTATCGGATCTTCTTCCTTTTCAACTCTAGACATGTTTTAAGACATTCTTCTCAAAGATTAATAAAACACACTTTAAGATTGCTTAAAGTGTTTCAAAAGATTTATAAGTGACATTTGATCTTCTTCATTATTTGGTCACCCACTCTTTCAATAACTCTATTCAGTTGGTCACTCCATTCTATAACTTCCATAAATTGATATATCTAGGCAAATTTTTATATGTAGGCCAAAATTTGTCAACACTTCTGGAAACATCTTGGGATTGCATGCCTACTATGCAAAGACTAATGGCCTTGGTCTAATCCATTGGGAATATAGAGTCTTGGTCTTTCTTGAAGAGACTATTGTAAAACTGACACAAGGCCACCCTTTCTTTAAAACCTCCTCTTGAAGCAACAAGAACCAAAAGGAAATAAAACAACAATGTGCCTAAGGCACTTATTGAAAAGAAGACACAAAAAGAAAATATGCGTAAAGCAATTAGAGGAAAGCATATAATCTACTATAATATGTAAAATACATTATAATGGGAGAAAAATACTTTAATATCAATGCTTCAAATTAATTCCATTGATTGGGATGGGTAATACCTCTCCATCTAGCTGGGTAAGTTGAAAAGCATTATATTGTTTACATCTATGGATCAAATAAGGACCACTCCACAAACTATCAAACTTGGTGTGGTTTCCTGACTTAGGATTATTTGAGTTCCATTTGAGGACTAGGTCCCCTTCTCTAAATTCCCTTATTATAACTTTCTTGTCAAAGTATTTCTCAACTTGAACTTGATGTGACTCTAATGTCTTCATCGCAAGGTCCCTGGTTTCTTCAAGCTTTACGAGCTCTGCCACTTTTATGTTCATAGATTCACTCTCCATAAACTTAAGCTAATGAGCTAACTCCAAGGTAGGTAATTTAAGTGAAATGGGTAATTTATCTTCCCTTCCATATACTAGAATATATGGAGAATTACCAATGGAAACTTTGGGAGTCACTATGTCAACCCATAAGGTTGTCCTTATCTTTGTATGCTAAACCCTCTAATTCTCCTCTATGGTTCTCTTGTTAATCCTTATCAAGTTATTATTTGTGGACTTTTCTATTCCATTGCCTTGGGGGTAGTAATTGGAGGATGTGCTAAGGTAGATGCCCAGCTTGAGTACCCATTCACTTGTTTTCATGCCAACAAATGCTAAGGCATTATCTAAAATTATAATAGTTGGGACACCAAACATAGTCACTATGCTATCATATAAGTCTAACACTATTGTTTCATTGGCTTCTTTCAAGGAAATTGCCTCCACCCACCTAGTGAAGCAATCAGTAGCAGTTAGCACACATTTATGTCCTACACTAGAAGGTGGATTGATCATTTCTATGAAGTCTAGACCCCACTACATGAAGGGTTACTCCACTTGAATAGGGTTGAGAGGGAGGGCTGCTAATCTTTGTTTTCCTATAAATAGAGCACACTTTTGGAATTTTTTGAACCATGCATAGGCATCTTTAAAAAGGTTGGGACAATAATAACCAGCTCTCATTACCTTTGTTTTTTTAGATCAAAATGGCCTCTTGTAGGTCCATCATGGAAGTACTCCAAAATCTGTATTACTTGATTATCATCTATGCACATAAGGAGTACTCCATTGAGGTATTTTCTAAATAAAATCCCATATATCAATTCATAATGTATGGATTAAAGTTTGAAATACCTTCTTTTTGTTCTGTCTAAACTTGAGGGCATTTACCTATTAACAAGAAATGGGTCATATCTTGGAGCCAGTTGTTGTGTAGCGGAGGTACATCTATTTATGGGTTATCTAGTGTCACCAAAAAAAAAATTATCTTTTTTAATATCATCTACCATGTGCTCACATAAGCCTTTTCCTATTACTAGCTTAGTGACCTTAATCCCCACGTCATATTCCATGACTTTGGTAATCCAACTAGCTCTCTTCTCATTCAAATCTTTGTTGAGGATAAAGTCCATCACTCTAGGGTGAGACACCATAGGATAAACGTTGTTGTTGGATAGCATTAGAATAAAAATTTTGAGGCTTCTTAAGGCTTCAAGGACCTATTTTTCTATGAAAATATACCTTACCTCATATGCCTCTATCCCTTGACTAAAAAAGGTAATTGGCTGCTCAAGTCCTTCACTATTTTTTTGCATCAGCATAAATGATATATTGTCAATATTGGCAAAGGTGTACAATATAAAATCCTTTGATAATTTAGGATTTATAAGTGAGGGTGATTGGGTAATAGAGTACTTGATGGCCTCAAAAAAAAATTCCTTCATTTGACCAAGTAAATATATGGCTCTTCCTTAGCATGGTAGTGATGGGTTTGACTAAGTTTACAAAACTAGGTATAAACCTTCTCACAAAGTTTATTTTTCTAAGAAAGCTTTGGATTCCTTTCTTGTGCTTAGGTAAAGACAGTGCTAAGATGGCACTTATTCTATCAGGATCAATGGATAATCCCTCTTTTAAAATAATGTGACCTAGAAGTTTGCCTTCATGAATAAAAACCACATCTTTTTGGGGATTTAAAGAGATCCCATACTCTCTAAATCTTTGGAAAATGAACCTTAGGTGATCTATGTGCTCACTAGCCTTCTTGAAGAAAACTATGATGTCTTCTAAGTAGACCAGTGCCATCAGATTAAGTAGTCCTTGGAAAGCCATGTCCATGGCTCTTTATAACATTGATCTAGTATTTGACAAGCCAAAAAGCATATTTTGATAAGAATATGTGCCCCACTTGGTGGTGAATGTGGTCTTATATTGATTTGATTCTCTTACCAGCACCTGGTTGTATCCTGAGTAACCATCCAAGAGAAAGAAGCATTCTAAACTAGAAACTATCTAAATAAGTTGCTCTATGGATGTTAAAGGGTAGTGGTCTTTCAAGAAGACCTTTTTTAGATCCCTAAATTCCATAAATAACCTGATCCCCCCATTCTTCTTCCTCATGGTCACTAAATTGGCTACCTATGAGGAGTGCTTAATAGGGAAGATGATCTTAGATTCAATTAGTTTGGTCAATTCTTTCCTCATAATCTTTTCAATCTTGGGGTTGATAGGCCTTTATTTTTGCCTTATAGGCTTGGCATTATCCTCCAATTCTATAGTGTGTTGGGCTAATTTGGGATCAAAGCTCTTAAGTCACTATACTCCCAAGAAAAGATGTTTGCATGTTCTCTACAAAGTTTTATGAAAGAATTCCTTTTAGCCTTACTTCTTACCTTCCCAAGCTTGAGAATTCTATCTTTGAAGACAAGGACTCTTTCATAGTTCTCTTTATTGGTTGACATCACTGCTTTGTATTTTCTCATATGGTCTCCCTCATGGAAGAGACCTTCAATGGTGACTAACCCTTTATGAAGCTTATTAGACCTTATCTGAACAATTTGATCCTCATACTAATGTTAGAACTTATCCTAGTTTAAAGAGGAAAACTCTACTTCTTGTTATAAGAAACAAGTAATTTGCTTATCATTGTCAAAGACCTACCAATGAACTTCATTGTGTGGCACTAATGGTCTTACTACCACTTTGAAATGTGGTTACACCTTGGTCTTTTGTAACTCTATGGGGATATCAAATTGAGCTCCCATTGTTGCTAACCTATCAACATGTTGATTTTGATTTCTTGGCACTGCTTGAATGTTAAAGGCCTTAAAGTCCTTGATTAGGTCAGACACTTTATGTTTATAATACTTCATCAAGGGATTCTTGGTGGTATTTTGGATTCTAACTTGGTGTGTAACAAGCTCACTATCTCCATATACCTGCAACTACTTGATCCCTCTCTTACTAGCCCATTAAAGGCCATGGATAAGGCTCTTATATTTTATTACATTGCAAGAGCAACTAAATTGAAACATTTAAGAAGATAAATACTTATCATTTGAAGGGGATACTAGAATTTCACCTACACCTTCTCTATTATTTCTCCTTGAACCATCAAAGAACAATTTTCATAAGCCATTGGAGTCTTCTTGAGACTTAGTGAGGGATGACAGGGATTCAATCTCTTCTTGTAAACAATAGACACCCATGTCCCTTTCTTCAACACCTTCCAAGGGGTCAACCAGTTGATTGTCATTCCATAATTCATCCAAGAATATGTCAAGTATTTCTTCAGTATGAGTGTTAAATTTTTTACTAATCGTGAATTCATATTCATCAATGATAGTGTAATTGAGGTTTATGCTATCTATTCCATATGGTTCAATGTGGAATTGTCCAATGGGCTTAGCCTTGATTGATACTTTGGTTTCATATCTTGTTTTAAAAGCCATGTATGACTAGATTTCTTCTATATAACCTCTAATTTTTATTATATTATCTGGATAATAATAGATAAAAATGAGGAGGTATATCTAGAATCAATATATCTTGAGCCATTGAAAAACTAGGGAAACCATATAGGGTCAAGTTGAGGTCTCTGATTATGCCAGATGATTTGGTGGAAGAGTCATCAAGTTGTAGAGATGCCTTAAACTGGGGCTCATATTTTATACCAAGCTAATCAGCTATGGACTTTTGCATTACTAAGGTGCTAGCCCCACTATCTACCAAAAAATTATGTACCAAGGAATCACCAATGATTACTAAAATATAGAAGGGAGGAGGCTTGACCATCTTACGTAATTACCCTTAATTAGATCCTTTAGTTGCATTATTGAGAACCACATTCTCCTTGATTGATGGATTGTCACAAACCTTAATCTTTGATAATCCTTCTAGAAGGATATCCACCTACCCAGGTAGGGAAAGAATGTCCCATATTGGTACACTCACATTAGATTTTTTCATTTGTTCTAAAATATTGATGGGTAAACCACCAACTTTTTCTTTTACTTTGGGAGCCACAATTACACTTTGAACTTCTGAGTTTGATGGTACAAAGGTATCCCCTTGATTCTGATTCTTTGAAGCAATTGGAACCTTTGGAGCTATAACATTTTATTTTGGATTTGACAATAGTGGAGTAGTATTAGGAGGTTCTTTGAATACCACCTGGCCACTATCCATATTCTTATTTTGAACCTTGTGTTAGCTACCATTGGGATATATGTTTGGCTAGAACTAGCCTATGGATTGAGTCCATAACACTTTTCTTGCTCATAGTTGACCGTTGTAGCACCCAATTAGCTTGATCTTTCGTTAGGGCTTTGACTCTGTTAAGTCTCTTCTAGTTTTTTCATCATGGGTACTGCTATGTTCTGAGCCATAAGATCTTAATTGTACCCATAATTAGCAACCTACTACCATTTATCATTGAAATCTTAGTTGAATTTAGTGTTTGGGATAATGGATTTCCCAAAAGACTGATTCTAAGGCATGGTTCCCTCAGTTTATTGATCAATATTATTTTGAATTAGAACTAGAGTGTTAGAAGTGCTTGTGGCATTTATATTTTAGTTATTTTTCCTAGCATAGTTAGATTGCCCTTAGTCTTGGCTCTATCCTTGGAAATTTTCTTTATAGGGTGGCTCATTTGCTTGATAAGATTGCTACTAGGGGTGATATGAAGCTTCGTAAGGCCTACTGAATTGGGCCTACTACATTTTAATATTTACTAGTTTATTTCCCAAGGATTGAAACATACTCTTAAGCTCTTGAAAGTTTTTGTGCTCTTAGGAGTGACTAGATTGACTAGTGAAAGCCTTCTCCTGCTTAGGTGTAGTTATAGAAATAATTGTTGGCACAAAAGGAATGATACTAAGGGAGGAATAGAGACAAGAGGTTAATGGATTTCAAGGAACAAAGGCATTGGTGGTCTTGGTGTAAGCTTTCCATCTTGTACTAAACAATTTTTTGCCCTGATTGCCACTTCATAAGCATTTGGTAATGTGTTTCCCCCTATAGATTGGATCATTATTGCAATGTCACTATTTAGGGTCTTTAAGTAGTATATGAATTCAAAGTTAGGAATAAGACTAACAGAGACTAAGATCTTATCCCAGGTCTTTTGAAACTTTATATTGAAGTCTTGCATGACTTCCTGGGGGGCTTTTTTATTATGGTTAATTGCTCTACAAGTGATAAATGGTCACTTTTATCTTCAAATCTCTTACATAATGCATCTCCTAGCTGGTCCCATGACGTAATGGAGTTATCAACAAGAATTATATACCAATCTAAGGCTTTACCTTTGAAAGAGATGGATAATAACCTAATAGCCACATTTTCCTCATTGATATTATGAATATTGAAAAAATTGGCTACATCCATAAGGTGTTTAGAAGGTGTTGTAGATTGGTCTCCAATGAAATAAGGGACACTTTTAAGAGATGATATTGGAATAATATCATATTGTGGTAGGTCCAAAGGACTCTAACCATTGAAGGACACAAAATGGAAAGCTCTTTGAATATCCATAGCTATGAAAGGGTTTAACAAAGATCTCCTTGTGGAAGCAGACCTTAAAATTGGCTTAGGAACAAAGTTGCCTTTATATGGATGTGTATTAGCAAATCTTAACCTTTTTACTGAGTTTAAAGGTAATTCAACAAATTAAAAGGTAATGTATCTAGAAGTTGATCTTGTAGTCACCTTTGGCATGACATGTAGTCACTACTCTACTACTATAATGTTTGAATGTTGCTTGGAGTCACCAGATACTATTGTATGAAAGTTATAAATACTATAAATTGATCAAGCTAGCATCAAACATTGATCAATTTTCTTCTTTGAATATCTCATTAGGCATGCCATAAAATATTATGGTTTGAGATTACACCCTTATGGAAGATTTCTTTAGGATCCACCACTTTTAGTCATAATATGGGAACAACCTTAGGCTATGATTATCCTATAATAGGGTTGAACCTCCAGAGAAGGTCAGCTTCCTCTTGATGGATCACCTAAACTAATGCTACTACTAGGAAAAGGGTTAGAAAGGGGGAAATAGGGATCCTAAGAAATATAACAAGGTGATACACCAAATTTAAATGAGGCTCTCATATGCTTGAACCCACACTAGATCAACATAATATAATACTAGCTCACACAATCTCATAATCTAGATAATTGCATAAGTATTTCATAAACTAGGTTCAGGAAGTGATGAATGGAACTAAAGAGGAGTTATATAAATCATAACAATCTTACATAAATGGTATAAATAACACTAATTAAAACCTTTAACTAACTTAAAAACACCTTAAAATATGTAATTAAGAAGGACAATGGATATGGAAGCATCTCCTTCACAAGGCCATCATGCACAAGCTTACTAAACACTAATCCAAGGTAAGAGATAGGCAAAGAAAGTTTTTTATTTCATCAAGAGGTAGTTCTTAAAAATTTTGACAGGGTCTAGCCTTATCAAATGAGAGTTTCTTCCTCTTCAAAATCAAAAAGTCTTTATGAGAATCTAAAAATCAGAGAGAGTTACAATATGGAAGGAAATGAAAGATATAGATAAAGGGACAAGAGAGAGAAGCACATCAACCAAGGTCATTATATGAGATTCTACCTTTAAATGAATGATCCACCATATTTTGATCAAATCAAGGTTAGTAAATCATATACAAGATAACCTTCATTTGTCCCAATAGCCTCCAAATTTTCTCATTGGTTTAGAAACAAACTAGAGGACAAGAGTTTGCTAAAGATGATGAGTCATGATTTTATTATGAAGAAAACCCTTAGAGACCCTAAAAGTTTATTAAATGATCCAACTACTTTATTTAATCATCATATCTCCATTTTTGGACTTTATTCCATCTTCCACTTGACTTACTTATGAAGACAAGATCTTTGCATCTTTGGATCTAACAGAGCCATAACCATGTCTGCTTTGGGTGGCCATAGGTACCTGTTTATCAAAGTAATGGCTATGTCAAAGGATAAGACACTTCATTATATCTCATTTATGTCTGCATCTACTCAAACTTAAATATAGGTCTTTACTATAAATTGAAAACCAATATAATTTACTAGTTTTCATATAATCATTATATCTATGGAGATCCACAGGTTGCATACTCTTGTTCTAAACTATATTGGATTTGACCAAACCTATTCTATTTCATAATTTTAATGGCAATGGAGATTTACCATTAATTAACCTGGTTATATGGATGTTTTCTTAATGGTTTTTTACCAAGCTCTAATGGTGGCATGACCCTTTGAAACATTTACTTTGGTTTGACCTAAGTCACATTCAACCTCTACTTGAAATCTCCTAGATTAAAATTTTAATCTTGGCCATTAATATTGATATGGGCTTCCCAAAATGTTCCATCTATTAGCTCCTCATTCATTTTATGGGCCCTAAAATCAATCTTTATTAGTTCCTATGCTTATAGCACATGGTGTCTTCACATTTATCTAGAGTTTGTTGACTTCTTGACCTTACACACATGGTTGATCTTATTTTGCATGGCTCAAACATGCACCATTTATTTATTTATAATTTTACATGGTTATGACACTTGGCATCTTTTCATTAGATTTCAAGATTTGTTGACTGACTAACCTCTAGCTTGCCATCAATCTACTTTGGTATGATTAAATGCACTCCATTGATCTATTTGGGCCCATTAGCCTTGTCATTCAACATATGTTGTAAGATATTAGTCTGGGCACCTAATATATTAAGACTTATTATCTTTTCATTTATCCTTGGGAACTTTTGAATCCAAATGGCTATTTTACAAGGCTTAAACTTGATGTCTACATTCATGTCTTCATTCTTCTTATTCAACTTTGAATGCTTATATCTTGAGATGGACAAATCATCTAGACATAAAATTTGTAGAGAATTTTTATGAGGCCCATGTTCTTGCATTCCTTTGGCTCTAGTTGACTCCCCAAGTGTATTTATGAAATGTGAAACTAGACTAACATGTTTGTTTCTACATGACATGTTGTGACAGTTTGGTCCTTCTAGACTTGCTCTTGTCATCTTTTGATTTCTCAAATATTTTAAGAACCTTTGAGAATTAATTCTAACCTACTTCATGTACTTTTAATGTCATGAATAGCATGAAAACCTATTGGATCTTTTTCCTTTTCAACTCTAAACCTATTTCATGACTTACTTCTCAAATATTAACAAAACACACTTTAAGCTTGCTTAAAGTGTTTTAAAAGATTTGTAAGTGACATTTGATATTGATCTTCATTGTTTGGTCACTCACTCAATCAAGGACTTTGTTCAACTGGTCACTCTATCCTGGAAATTCCAAAAAATGATATATCTAGGCAAATTTATGTATGTAGGCCACAATTGGCCAACAATAACTTGCATGACAAGTTGGCTTGATAAAAAAATCACTTATCAGTAACATTTCCATTTGGTCCTTATAGAGGTTTTGACCTACCAAGATCTTCAAATTCCTTGAACATGTCCAAATAGGACTACCACATGTTATCAATACCTTATTGAACACGTTCATGAAATTCAACAAGACTAGCAACCATGATGTTCTCTTCAAGATCATTCTCACTCATGTTTTCACTATGTTCATTAGCCAAGACAACCATCTTATCATTATCTTTATGGGATGTAGGTTTACTATCCAAATTTGAGAAAAAAAATTCTAGTTCTTCCCAAAAGGAAACTTCTTCTTGATCACTTGAAAGTATGCCAACTTCAATCTCATTCTTACCATTTTTTGTATGGATAGTAGACCAATTCAATGCTTCAAATTCTTTAATGAAATCATTATATAGATACAGGTTTGCTTCTTCAAGTTCCACCCTTATTATAATCCATTACAACTTTTCCCAAACTTTCATCTTACTCATGAGGTTCAACAAGGCTAATAACTAAGGTGTTTTCATGGATATTTCTCTCATAATTAGCTATGACTTGATCAACTACTACATGATCATCTTTTCTTTCATCAAGACTCGATCCATGAAAAATAGATTGGTTTTCCTCTTCCTCCATGTAGAATGGAAGTTCATCTACCCACCTAAGGTCTAATTCATTATGCCTCTCTTGTGCCAAACTTGATTTGTCTTCTTTTATGGGGCTACCAAATTTTACGTCTTCATTTTGGGGTTCATCTTCATTCTCTATAGGGATCACATGATTTCCAAACAACTCATCTTCTTCCTTAAAATTATGGTACAACTAATACCATACCTGATCATAATCTTCTTCATCACATTATTTAATGGGATCAATCTAATTAGAGGATATTATCATGTTACCTTGTACTCCTCCATCAAGACCATCTCTCTCCTCATATTTTAAGAATAATTTGCCTTTTTATTGAAAAATAGGACTGACTATAAGGATCTCTTCATCATACACACTTGAATTACTCTCCTCATATTCTTTTTGAGGCTCACTTGTAGCTAGTTGATAATGCTTCTCAAGGATAACCACCTCATCATATTTTCTTGACAAGCTCTCTTTTCCAACTAAATGTTTATCTTTTTCCCTCAATGTAATAGTTTATCCTTCAAAAAAATATGGTTTGGGAGTTAAATATAGCTTATTGGCTTGCTTGAAACTTAATAGAGTGTCATTCTAACTTAGGATTTAGGTAGGGTTAGGTTCATTGAAGGATTATTGTAGGGGTAGAGAATGAAATTGTGTTAATGATGTTGCAGCATTCTCCTTCCACTCCACAATCACTCTATCAAACTTTGATGTATCTTAAACTTCATGGATAACTACAACTTGACAGGTGGGTGAAGGACTTGAGAGACTTGGGAGTTAGCTTGGTTTGGCCTCTGTATACTTCTCTTCTTTTTAACTTTAGATAGGCAGGGGAGAAGTTTCTTTTTCAAGAGTTAGCATGATATAATCAGGGTCATATTCCAAGAAGGTCTCCATTATGGAATGGTTTGATATTATTCAAGAATAGTGGGTGAAGTTGGCATAGGTATAGGCTTTTCTTGATGGAATATTACAACTTGGGCTAGATTTGGAGCACAATAAGGATGACTTGGAGTAGGAGAGAATATATGAGACTGATGGTATTAAATTTTTTACCTCTCTTAAATTACTAATCTATTATACATACTTTGAATCAAGCCTCTTATTTTTTTCACCTCATTAATTGGAATTTGTTGATTCATTCTCTCAATATCTTCCCACATAGACTTAGTTAGATGCAATAAATTCTTCATCATTTGAATGAATTCACTTTAAATGAGAGGATTAGGAATAATCATACAAATTTATTCTTCTCTATAACTATATCTCATTTATATTTCAATGTCTAAAAGGGTTTGTTTGAAGTTTAAGAGGGATTGAGTAAGAATTTGACTATGTTGATAAGGTTGACTAGAGGGATAAGTATGTTTCCAATGAGGCTTATTTAGAGTGGGAAGGGATATATAAGACTATTTATAGGTTTTATATGATGTTATTTGAGAGCCACTTAGGTGGAAACCATGAATGTTATCGATCTGATATGAAGAATGTGAAGTCATAGAGTATGCATTTTAACCAAATGAGTGATGAGAATACATACCAATTTTTAATTTTCAAATAATTGGACTACTTATACTAGTTTTAGTTTACTTGGAGTCTCCATTTATGCTTGTGTTCATGCCTCTAAAGGATTATGTATTGAAGAGAAACATCAATAACTCTTCAATGTATGAAATCTTTATCCCACTAGGAATGTCAGAACTATTATCACACTAAATTACACCCTTAAGGATTTTTTTCAAGAATTTTCACTTAGGTGATAGCATGGAGACACCTCTAGGTTTTGGGTGGCATAATAAATGAGGTGAATCTCTCTATAGGGTAGCTCTTTTGATGCTTCATCTTAAAACTAAAACTAAGCCTATTATTTGCTAGGGAAAAGGGAGAGAGAGAGAGAGAGAAAGTAAACAAAATAAGGATGTGATGCACCAAATTAGCACCCTCACTTGACTACACTACACTAATAACATGAACAAGGACTTAAACCTATCACACTAACTCAATATGAGCCTCTGAGCATTAGTATTTCAGTATAAAGGGGCAACTCAAGATAATAACTAAGAGGAGATGATCAAGAGGTCTCATAAAATACACTAATGAAGTAATTTCCATACTTAACCAATTTACAACCATGTACTACACTCCATATGACCTACTAATATAACTAAAACCCAAAAATAGGAAAGAATATAGGATAAATGAGAGAGAGATATGACACTACTACTAACATTCATAAACTAACCATGAAATATACACTAATTGTAACATCAATAAGGTTGGAAATCATATTATATTCATATTAAATTAAAGTACAAGTGTTTTCATGAGTAGGTCTTTTCCATACTCAGGTTGAAGATCCCTTATAATGTTAAACAAGGTAGTACATATAGAAGAGAATGAGAGGAAAGAGAAGATGGAGGTTGGAAAATCCTATGAAAAGTGTCATCTCATTATGAAACAAGTTATGA
Organism: Torreya grandis; assembly: GCA_037957365.1. NCBI lineage: Eukaryota > Viridiplantae > Streptophyta > Pinopsida > Cupressales > Taxaceae > Torreya > Torreya grandis. The sequence goes on from JARHVA010003437.1 coordinate 162,638, forward strand.
ACAAGAAAACATACCAATAAATAATTTTAAAATATCTCTTCAACATGTGTGCACCTAGTTTGATGATGTCTTCTCAAGGTGGCATATGATTTTTGTCTTGATTGATGATTCATCATTGGGTTCTTGAAACTACCCCTTATGATTGATCAGAAAGTGACAAGTCATCTTAATGGAGTATAACTATTTATCCTTACCTTTGACACCTATTTAAGATTCATAACCAATAATATTTACACCTCAAACTTTCAATCTTATTCATAACTCTCACATTTTCTCTCTTTGAGGCTTATTCCTTATATCCCTATTTTGACACAAAGTTCCAAGGTTTGAATTATATGCATCACTTATAGGAAAAATAAAGGAAAATTTGAGTACCCTTTATTTTTTTTAGCTTCACCCAATTTTTCATGATCCAAATCCCAATTTAGACTTACTGATCCAACACTCTCTTTCACAATTAGGCCTAATTAGGCATAAAGTAAGCTAACAATACTATATACTGTAAAAGACCATACTAAATAGCTCAAAAACCATAAAAATATTCTACATCATATTAAATAAGGTCAAATTAAAAACTTTAATTTAATTAAAGGGTGGAAACTCAAGTTATTACAAAATTAAGATTCTAACCTTAGGGTGGTCTCAACATAGGGTTATGTAGGCTAAGAGTGAACAAAAGGATGGGAAGAGTTTTAAACCATTTAAAAATATTTTTAAACCTATGTGAGTTATTCCCAAACTCCCATCAACTTTTAAAATAGTTATTTTCTCTTGAACACTCTTTGTACCTCTTTAACATGCCAAGTTTTCTAGAATATTGTATGCACTTAGGACTGTCAAGTGTGTTTTGGGTTTCCTTATCTTTTAAATCAAACTATAAATATATTCAACACATTCCAAGGCCTTTCATTACTCCCACACACCTCTTATATCCATCCAAATCCCAATCTTAATACAAATATTGCACACTCTATTGAATATTTGGAAATAGACTTGTAGCTCTTTAGCAGGCATGTAGGTCTTCTTTGGACTTAGTAATTTTTAGGGTTATTATACCCTAAATATACCTTTTCAACTCTTTTCTCATGAATTTCACACTTCATATACTTTTCAAACCTCATCTTTCATGCAAGATTTGTCTTTTTTGATTAAGAATCTGGACCTATAGGTCTGTAGACCTGTAGTTCAGCATTCACCTTAATTTAATCCATTGATGAAATGTTTATTAATACCCTAAGACCTATAGTATTATCTTTGAACTTTCATACTAGTTTACAAGATCAAAAACCTCTTTAAAACCTCTCAAATGTCTCTGCACACCTGGTTTTGCTTGGAAGCACTAGACCAATGATCTTTGGTATGTGACTTACAAATTCACGTCAAGAATGATCTTAAGGGGTATTTCCATTTATGGATACTTTATGAGAGTTTCATATCTATACCTTGAATTGATTTAATGTATATCTCATGTGTAATACTTCTCAAAACCCCAAGGGGGTTTGCTCATAAGCATATCTCTCTTGTTCTAGAAGATTGTAGGTTCACCTTTAGCCTATGTATGAACTAAGTATATTATTGAGATTATTTTAGGGGATATTTGAGTGATTTTTTTTTTAAGCTCAAAACTACCATTCTTGATTCTTGACTAGGCCTACCACCTACATGTTTACACTTGAAACCTTATGAGAGTGTTCAAAGCAATGTTGTTGATGGACTACCACCTGTAATCCTATATTAGAGATATCTATGGAGTGAATTTTTTAAGCTTATATATGATTATTAAATTTATACACATAAATAAAAACAAAAATAAACCAATGTTCTTATTGGTTTATTAAATAAAAAATCTCAAAAGCACCCTTACTCCCTTTTAGATCCAATAGGCCTAAAACCTCCTACAACAAGATTATTTATTAAAACACCATTTAGATTAATTAAATCATTTATTTTTTGTTTTAACCACTCTTAAATAATGAAAATGGACTGCCATTAAATTTAGGTCTCAAATATTCAAGCCAACATTATGGGTTTTCCTTTTCTATGCACTTTTTGATAACCACATACAAGTAGTTTTATGCATAGTCAGCTTACCTTGTTAATCTCCTTGACATTTTACATGTTGATATTTTTAGGATACCTAAGGAGGATATAGGATTCATGTTATATTTTATTACAAGTCTTTCATTACAAACACAACTTCCTCCATGATTGAGAATGTCATAGCTTCAAAACCCTACTTATCATCTTTAAAAAAAACATAGCATTGTTTATTGCCAAATAATGGTGATATATGGTGTGAGAGTATTATTCATACCCTTTATAAGTTCAAAAAACTATCCATTTTCATCCATAAACTTAAAAACTCACTGAGACAAGAAAAATTGTGCCTACAAGGTTTTAGGAGGGTTTTGGACTACTTATATTGTTAATGATTGTTCAAAGACCATAGCCATTCAAACCAAGAAATAATGCATGGAATGTTAAGGGAATAATTTCCCCTATCTATCCCCAAGATCATTGTATCTAATTCTCCTTTTTCTTCATGAATTTAGCATTTGAATATGACCTTCACTAGCTTATAAGGAGCTCTATGGAGGAAATGAAACATTTTTTGTGTTCTTTGGACCTACCAATGTTGCCAATAGCATGATTTGACCCTAAAAACATTAAGGAGAAATTAAACCATCCATTTTTGACCTGAAATAACCATATACACTTTGAAAAGTTTCTTAATAATCCCTTGGTAAGTGCATTGCTATGTTATATTTCACTTTATTGACCTTTATAAGGTCCCACCACCTATTTTATGTTGAAACTGACCTGGATCAACATGTGTAAGAAATAAAACACCTTGGTATATCTTGTAAACATATTAGAGACATCAAAATTCATTTTATACTTTTAATTTTTAAAGGAAACCATTAACTTATTTTCTCCAAAACTACCTTAACCTTTGATAAACATGAAATAGTAATGTTTCCATTTTACCATATCTTGTCTCTAGAAGCTCTCATCTACCATAGGACATCATGTCACCTTGGAATGTTATTACACCAATACTCTCACCATGGATAAACATGCCTTAAACTTTTAAAAGTGACCTCAAACTCTGCTAAGATATCTTAATCTCTTGAAACCCCTAAACAACATCATCATGAAGGGGATTGATGACAAGACTGGGCTCTTGACTCACTCTCCTAGACCTCAAAAGAGATGTTAAGGTGACCAAAAACTTGGAAATACAACTTATTATAACTTTTAATTACCTATATACTAAGATAAAACCTATCAAAAGTTCATCAACAAAGTTAAGGAAGGCTTGACAATAAAGTTTTGAATTGTACTTACTCATGGTGGCTAATTTTGGCTAACAAGCATATATGTATCATATAACATAAAACATGAATCTTTTTTAACCAAGTGGATCCTAATATAATGTGTAAATTCCTATTTGAGGTAGAATTATAAAATGAGTAAATATTATACCAAGACCCACCTGAAGAGACAACATAATGGGTCCCAAAGTGGTTTTATTATTTACCATTAAATGTCTTGACACTTTTCAGAGTTTCTTGTATATCATGATGTGTTTAACCCAATGAATGCAGAAATGTAATTGTGAATTCATTATTATTTTATCCATTATCAATTATCACATTGTGAATGGGTTGTTTATGAATAAAATATCATATACATAAAACATGAAAATAAAAATCACCATCCACTTTATCACTATCATAAAATGTAATCATATGATGTGGTGGAGAAGTTTGAATAAATTTACCAATTCCATATAATAGATGATCAAATGAAAAAATATGTGGATATTAATTAATAACTTATACTTAATGGTATCATGTTTTGTAAATGGTTCAAAGAAAATATTCAACTTAAATTTTTCATTTTATTGAGGCTTAGGTTCCTCTATAGGAATGCCTAGCTCAATAACATTGTTGTCAATAAGATATTGAATAAGGTGATTGAACTTAAAACTTATATAAGTATAATTACCATTGCATCTATGGTAATCATAATATGAATTATTATCAAAATATTTTCATTGAGGTTTAATCATCTCAACTTCAAATGGTGGAGGTATACTAATACAATTGTATTGAAGTAACTTTTTAATCAATTTATGAGGTGGTTTTGGTAATATTTAAAATTACCTCCTTGGATAATATGATAAAAAAAAAATTGTTATGAGGTTGATAAATAAAATTAATTGTCATATTTTACATGATCTTTAATATCCATTGGCTTATTTTTGTAAGATGTTTTATTTTAAAACTTTGTTGTGGAATTAGATGCATATGTGGGTGCATACTTGATCTTGTTCAAATCAATAAGATTGAATTATCTTTCTCTTATTACATGAATAAAGGTTCATCAAATAATTTTATTTTTTAAAATAATTTGATTCATGCAAAGGTATAAGTAATTTTTTTAAATATTTTTTAATTCATTATTTTCCAATGTGTTGGTCATTTTGGAAAGAATGGTCCTTTACTAAAGTAAAAAATAACTAATAGGATCATTAGATCCTTTATTAATATTATCAATTTTCAATAATAAATCTTTGCATCAATATTTATTGTAAAATGCTTAATAAATTGATCTGATAATGAATCAATTGCATTAACTGATTGAATTGGTAAATTATAAAATCAATGTAAGGCATAATATTTTAAGCTTCTTGGAAATAACTTAGTTAACAATTTTTCATTGAAATCATAATCCAAACATGTCATGTGCAAATATCTAACATGTTGTTTTGCTTCATATAATGTAAATTTAGGAGCTACAAATCCTATAGGTAAAGTGTATGATGTAATCTTTGGTGTTAACAGATTATGAAGAAAGGCTTAAGAATATAATGACTAGATAGATTTTGGTATACCTTAATTTAACTATAACACATTAACATGAAAAATTGAAATAGTTTTCACCAAGGATTGTGTAGTAGGCAAGGTATGTGATGTAGTATGAGTAGATATCAAAGGTATTTTATGAGTCATTAGTTCAAGCATGGGTATAAAGATATATCATAACCATTTAGTTCCCCTTAAATCAAAAAGTGTAGATGTGATAATAGTATCAACAGTATAAGTAGAAAAAATATGGCATGATTAATAATAGGTTTTAAAATAGAATAATTTGGTTATTCATATTTACTATCATGATCAAGTTTATTTTATTCTTGTCAAGATAAAAATAGAAAAGAGTCATTTTCATTATGATGGTATCAAGATATTGTTTTAATTATTTTGCATTAAAAACTTCAAATCTATTATTCTTAGATAACTTAGATTATTAAGCCTTGTTAATTAATTTGGTTATAATAAGTCCATCAAGAGGGTTTAAAGTAAGTCTTATAGCATTTTTAACGTACACTTGCTTTTGTTCATAGGTCATGCTTGATTTTACAAAATTTTACATTTAAGAGTGTGTGAGATGTGTTTTTTTTATTACATGGGTTTTAATGATTTTCTTTATTAGGTGAATACAACATGTAATATATATTATAAAATATTGAAAAAAATAATAATCATATATTATAGCCATAGGTCTTTTGTAAATAAGATTAAAATAGAAAATTGAAATGTAGAAACTAATAAAGGAAAAAAATTATGGAGAATAGTTAATTCCCCTCAAATCCAAGGTTAAAATAAAATTATTTTAGTGTCAAACATTAGATCTAAGGTAAAATAAATTTATTTCAATGTCAGCAATTAAATCTAAGGTCAAAATCAAGTTATTCTAGTTTCAAATTTAGATCCAAGGTTGAAATAACATTCTTTTAGTGTTAAATGTTCAAGAATTTATCTAATCCCTAAGACAAATTTTTATGAAGAAATGCTCAAATAAAAATAAATTTCACCAATATATTTTATAATAATTTGAATTAATAGTTTCATTAACACTAATCTAAATAAATTGAATGGAATATAAGTAAAATGTTTTAAATGAACTTTTGATAGGCATAATAAAAGTAAAATATCAAATTTGACAACTAAAATCAAATGAAAGAATAATAAATATGAAAAAATGGAAAAAAAATCATTTTCCATCTAAGATATGATTGTGTGAAGATGAAAGATAACTAAAATTAACAAATAGGAATCAACCCTGTAATTTCATGAAGACGGATTGAAAATGATGGATAAAATCATCCAACTTAGGATAAGATTAACTACCACTATTTTCCTAAGTTGATCAATCCTATACACTAATACAAAATAAATAAAACAAGTCCATGATCATTTTTGACATCTTAATTTAGATTTGTGTACAAATATTTGACCTTCAAATACATGTGGAAGACCTTCAAATGAATTCTTCATAGTTGAAACCCTAATAGAGCTTGTAATGACTTTAAAACTACAAATAGAAAAAAAGGAGTATTATAGGATAATATGACCCCAATAACCCCCCCTCATTATGATTTAATGCTACATATGTATCCAATCCTCTAAAGAGAGAAATAAATCCCACATAGTTCTCCCACTTAGAGTGTTTTTTGAAATTGTGCTTCATTGACTATATGAATGAATTAAGAGATGCCTTAAATACTTTATCATGATTTACTTTGAATTGAATAAAATATGAATTGAACTTGGTTTAGGACTATTTAAATTTATTATAATCATAATTAGTAAGAACAAGGAAGGTTTTCTCAATGTGTAGTAGTGTAAGCGTGTCTTTATATTGAAATTTCCAAGTGGTAGAGTAGTTGACTTAAGTGTGCCTTTATAAAAATCCAAAATGGGAAAATATCACACTGCATATCCTAAAAACATAAACCAAACTATAAAGGAGCGTTAAAAATTGAAAAGTGATTGTTAAAAAGGCTAAGGATAAAAATGTCCCATATGGGATAATATTGTTTTTCACTAGTATCCCCTACTAGATGTTTTTTTTCCTTAAGGGAAACATGTGATGCTTGGGTTTAAAAATGTTTATAAATATGCTTAGAGGGGTTCTTAGTTGTTATAACATTTATATAGGTGTCAGGTAGAAATTAAGAAAGAAAATAAATCCATATAGGTGCTTAAAATAGAGTGAGGTGGTGAAATAAATCTAGATTAAGAGCTCAAGTTAATTAAAGTGAAATATGGCCAATACCAAAATTATCAAGTATTCATGTCCAAAATTTAGTGACTATACCACCAAAATATTTTAAATTTATGGATTTATTCTTAAACATAATTCATCCTATTATATTCCAATAGACTGATTATCATCTCATAAAATATAGTCAATTGTGTTAATATTGATTTACTTGCACATCAATCCCAAAGATATTGTTTTCTTTTCCCCTAGCTATTTTTCTAGTTCTCCCTAGTGAGTAGAATATTGCAATGCACCAAAAATATTTAAAATAATCAATATACCTTATTCACCATCCCATCCTGTTGATGTTTTTATCCTTAAAGCTTGTGTATTTTGAATCAAGTGAAATATAACAATACACCAAAAAAATCCTTCACACTCTATAATCATGTTAGCTTAAATAAATATTCACAAAAATTAACATGGAATGCACATGCATCAATGATGGTGAAGCATAGTTTTGAGATCCTCCTAACTTATGAGTCATCCTTTCATTCTTTGTTGAACCATAATGTTCATAAAAGTTTGACTTTCCACATAGGGATACCATACTTTGTACACACTCTTCTATGTTAAAGTGACTATCCTCTTCTAATAAAATAATCATATTACCTTCCCACACTCTTTCAGTCTCCACAACATGCAAATTAATTAGTTTTACCTCCTCCATAGGGTACATAATTAAAATTTTATCCTCCCTTTTCATAGCTCCATCCATATCACCTTATTTTTCACATAATTTATATCTCCTATAGATCTTCCATTTCTAGTGCTTGTCCAACCTTAGGCCTAGCTAGAAAGGGATAGGACTTCAACAACAAAATCATATTATTTAATGGAAACACTTCAATAATGCTCTAAAAAGTTTTAAAATATGTAAAAATAGTATCTTAGAAATAAAACCAAAATTATATGATTATTAAACCAACATTCCCTTAACCCTATGTAAGTCAGGTGGCATAAAACAATTAGATATACAATTATAACTTACCTCATGAACATATTATTTAGGCCTGAGGACTTAAGCACTCACCTAGAAAAATTGTAGTCATATAAAATGTAAAAATTGGTAGCTTTAGTGTGGTTTGTGACACCCAACCCATAGGTCCCTCTTGCATGCTCTCATGACCCTTTTATCCAAATTTTTATTGATTCTTAGTCATTCGTAGACTTTCAAGACTTGATTCTAGCTCAACCAGGCTACTTTTCCCATAATAAATCCATCCCCATAGGTCCCTTACCCTTATAACAATAGCTCTAAATTTAGACTATAGCATTGGACCTTAGGGTTTCCCCTTTCTATCATTCTTGTCCAATCAACTTTCGATCCCAGATGATCATTTTCTCTTGATTCATCTTCTTCATTATGTTAGCCTAACGTGAATGCATCTAACCCATGACCAATATGTCTCTATAAAATCCCATTAAATGTTCACTTATAAGGGGTTGTAAATTATTTCAAAAGCAAGAAAGAATAAAATTAAAACCACTAAGGCAAACTTTCTTATTTTTTGCATATAACCATTCAATACAGTGACCAACATATTCAAACCCTCACACCAGTCCCTAGTCACCTCAAACACACCCAATTTAGCATTTTTGCATCTTCATTACACTATTTCACAAAGCACATCAAGTGGTAAAACTACATATGGCTTGATCCCTCTTTGAAGTATTGGTATGTAGGCATCATGCCCAAAAAAGTTGTGTGGATACACATTCAATACATATTACACATACTAAACCCCCCTCTTTCTCCAAGTTTTCATTCAAGTTTAAGCACAACGAAGATCTAGGGTTGGATATTAAATCACCTCTACAAGGAGATTCATCAATATTAAATACTTTAAATTTTATAGGCGGACTAATATAAGGACAGTGGATAAAACCTAGAAAACTTAGATCTATGTGACTAGTTTGGATAATAGTGGCAAGACTTAGACTATAGCACCAGACCCTAAAGTGTCCTATTTTTAATACTCATATCCTTTTGTTTAATGAAATATAGATCCTAATTTGTGATATTGTCCTAGTCCTTCATAGCTAGTACCAGCTTTTATCTCAGTCATCTCAATCCTGTTTAAGCTAAGTTACATTTCTCCTCACTTATTACTATTTTTAGAAAGGTTTAAATTGCAATCAAATTATACAAATCAATAGTTTAATTATCCCAATATTATTTACTAATTTATCTATTATAGGCCCTTAACTAAATTAGGAATAATACTCCAATATTCCCAAAACTATTAAATCATTTGGTGAACCTGACTTATTTTGTTTGTGCAAAAAAACCCTAGAAACCCTAGGGTAAATTCCTTGTTGATTTTTACAATATTTTTTTGATTTTTTACTTGCCTATTTAAATCAAAAATTCAATTTAATTTTTAAAATTCTATAGTAATTTTTAAAAAAATATTTTTATTCTAAACCCTAGTTGAACATACTAGGTCCCTTTAAATCAAGAATTTTCAAATAATTTTTTGATTTTTTACCTGCATATTTAAAGCAAAAATTCACATTAAATTTTAAAATTCCTTAATAATTTTAAAAAATTATTTTCTTCCAAAACCTAGTTGCATATATTAGGTCCCTTTAAATCAAGAATTTTCTAATAATTTTATGATTTTTTACCTACATATTTAAATCAAAAATTCACCTTAATTTTTAAAATTCCTCAGTAAATTTAAAAATATCATTTTTAAAAACCCTAGTTGCATATACTAGGTCCCTTTGTTTGATTGAGGTATCACCTTACATCTAAAATCAGATTTCACATAATAGCAAAAATGGATCTCACTTATTTACACATATTTTCTTACATTTATTGCAAATAATAAGGAGACTATACTCAGTCCTATCATGTACATGAATGATGAAGTTTACCATATATTAGTACAAAGCTTCATTCTTTGAATTTCATGATTACTTTTCATAATATGGGATGATATTAAGAGATTTATTGTTAAACATGTTTACATACCTCTTGCATCACCTCCCTTGGAGCCTTTATCCCATGCCAAGTTATGTTTCATGGTCCACTTTACTCTTCCCTAGGTCACTACCTATCACAAAAGAGCCTAGTTAACACCCTTTATCCCTCCACCACCTCAACCTATCGATTATCTTTGCTCTCCTCCCATAGCCACTACTAGTCCTATACAAATAGTAGATAATGTGATTAGAGCTATTACTTAACATGTTACCACCTCCCCCACCTAGTTAGGAGCCCCACCATCCTCATATTCCTTATCACCCCAGGCCCAACCAAACTACACAAGCAAATATACACAAGGCATGTGATATTGTTGATCAATTTAGAAACACATCAACTAAGATTTCCATATTAGAATTACTTTAGAAAGCCAATGTGTTTAAATACATCCTTTATTAGGTAATCACTACTTATGCCCATTAATTTAGAGTCTTCTTATTTTGCATCAGTGGGAAACATGTTAAAAGTTATAGAAGATGTTATTTATTTTGATCATGAGGACATGCCATCTCAGATAGTTATTGATCAAAATCTATCACTATTCATACAAGCTCAAGCCAAAACTAGTGCAATTAAAAGAGTTCTAGTTGATAGTGGTTTTAGACTTAGTATATGCAATATTACATTCTTATAAACCATGGGTGTAGATATGGCATCCATGAAAAAATCATATAATAATATTAGAGGGTTTGATGATATACCATGACAGACAGTGGGAACCATTGCTTTGGATATCATGGTAGGGCCCAAAACCCTCTCTACACAATCCAGGTCACACTAGGTCTTCTTCATTATAATATTTTACTTGGACAACCTTGGATACACACTATGGGGCAGTTCCTTCTACTCTTCATCAATGTGTTATGTTTCTCCATGAAGGATACCTATACACATGCCCAACAAATAACAATCCATTTAGATATTATTGAGTCATCTTCAACTATTTTTCCAAATAGGACACCTCATATCATAGTTAAATCACCACCTCATCATCTTTCTCTTGATTAGATACATACATATGAGGTAGGAGAGACTAGCACATATAGCACTCCTCCACTTACAACTGTGTCCTCAGGTCTAGATACTCAGCTAGTCATAGCAGCTTCAGTAGTTATAGTTACTCCATTAGTCATTATTCCTACACCTATTACAAATATACAATCATCGATAGTAGTTCTAGTAGTACCAATTGATTATGTAGTTATAGTTACTCTGATAATTACATATATTATCATAGTATTGCCATCTTCTACTACTATACTTGATTAAACTCTCGTATCACAGTTACCCCTTAAGGTAAATTCTAAGTTACCATATGTATATGATGTTGATATAGATTCCTAGGCTACTTCAAATGATGATACAACACCCACACTCACAGATGACTATTTGTGTGGATTGAGCTTTACACCAATTGGCCTAAGAGAGTATCGAGATGACTATAGATCTCTCATTACACATCCTACATCACTTTTATCATATCACACTACACTCTCAGGATACACTCCACATTTGTGGTCATAGATAGATGACTTGGCACATACATTTCACATGGTTACCTCTATGGATATAGAGCTAGTCTTTTAGTTTCAGGTAGGTAGCACTTAACATCAACCATAGATTATACTATAGATGTTACTTGATCATGGATTAATCACACTACATATAGTATGACACAGATCTATTATCAGGTTATCATGGTGAGATGGTCACCCAATTTATCTTTTTTATAGAATCATATACCATAATACAAACTCATGTATATATTTATAGTAGAGATTGGATAAACTATAGGTTAAGATATTATTCATATTACACCACCACTAGCACCAGCTTCACCACTTCCACCAAAGCCATCTACCACCAGAGCTAAACATCCTAGAGAAGACTCAATATCTTCACCACTAGAGAAACCTTCAGTTAATCATTGATAGGATAACACCATTATGAGTGATAGACCTCTGACTACACAAAGATCATAGATCTTATTGACACTTGAGGATATAGCCACCATGCATATAGAATCTATATCATATGGTGATACTTATGATGATGATCTTGATGCATTTAATGATGGATATGATTCATTCCTCCATCTCTATTTCTAGTGAGCTCCATCCTTGGACCCTTTAACCCCTCCATCCTAGTCTTTTACATCATTGTGTACATATTATTTATTTTAAATTACTTGTATATAGCTACCTTTCAATTACTTGCACTAGTTTCTTGTTGCTTACTTGTACATAGTTTCTTAATTTTTATTTTACATAGTCTTCTCATGATTGATTGTACATAAATTATACCAAAAATAAAATAAACATTCAAATATATCAAAAATCCAAAAACATTCAATTATGTCAAAATACAAAAACATTCAAATATTCAAAAACATAAAAATATTTCAATTATATACATTATTCATGCTTTACGTTTATAATACCATGCTAGACTTACAGTTTGTTGTTCTATGCTATTTTATGTCAATTTATCTACATTACCATGCTTCACTTGATCTTCTTTGAGTGTGTACAGTGACATCTAGATCCTTGATTTTTCACTCTACCCATTGAGGGGGTATCCTACTACATTTTAGACATCTATCAATATATCTATCCCCTAGGGGAATATTCTACATGACTACACCATCCAAGTTATGCCATTCATACACCACACACTCTAGTTATCATGTTGATGTAGGTTACTTACTAGCTTACATAGATTACTCTATCGACACTCACTAGTATATAGCACTTGTGTATTTCTCATCATCTACCTAGCCTTGTATTACATGTCTTTCATACTTTCACTTCTTGCTTTGATTAGTTAGATGTGATTTTATTTCCAATATATTACATGCCTTAATTTCTTGATTTCCATAGCTATATGTGATTAAATTCTTAGTTCCTATTTCATCTCTTATGTGTGCCTTAGGACATTTGCCAATGTCCTTTACTTGTTCTCTTTTATGTGTCTATGGCCCTCATGCGAACCTTGGATGTTCATTTGTATGTGTATGTGGCATTTGAACATGATTTATATGTTTTCTTTATAGTTTGAGTGACATGTGCCCATTTCCCTTGTTTGCTTGTCCCCTTGGCCACTCTTGTTTGTTTCTTGCTTCTTGCCTTGCGTGCTTGTTTCTTGTTTGCTTCTCACTGTTTGTAATGTCATGATCCACATCAAGCATTATCCTACTTTCTTGGATGCCATGATGGACATCATTATCTATCCCTCCATGATAACTAACAACTAACAACTAACATTTCTAGTTTCAATTCAATACATTTCAAATGCTATTAAATTGTTATATCTATCTAGGCATACCCCTATTTGATCTAATAATCTCCAATATAAACCATGCTATATATTAAGATATATTATTGATTATCATTACTATATCATGTATTTCATAGCATAGCATACTTGTATGGATCTTTATTTTGATGGTAGTCATTATAGGGTCTTCATTCCTACCCTCAAAAGAGGGGACAACAAACAAGGATTTTGTCATAAAGATCAAAGCTCCTACTAGTCAAAAAATCAGCTTTTAAAACACCCAGATTAGTATCAAGACTTCAAACTAGGTAGAACAAACCAAAAAAATAGTTAAAATTCTATAACAACCTTCAATTTCAATAAAGGACAATAGTGTTAGATATGGACAACAGTGCCAGACACTAAGGTGTCCTATTTTTGACACTCCTATCCAAATTAAAAAAACCTAGATTTTATAGAAATAGGTAGAAAGGTAAGCTCAAATATAGTTTTGCACATATAGACCAATTCAAATTTAATAATTTTAATATAGTTTTTCTTATAGAATCTCGATATAGGGGGCATCATGCACTGCATGATGACTCTCACTTTTAGTTTTAGATTAGGTAGTTGGTATAACTTCTAGATCAGGATCCATATTTTAGACACCAGTGATTGGGGGAAATGTGCATGATACATTGGTCTTATTTTCTTTTTGAGTTTAGCATATTACCCAGGCATTCTTAGTAGTTGCATGCCTTACTCCATCTACAGGTGGTTGGCATCATTTTAGAGTGGATTTCATACAAGCCTAACCTCCACATTTTTTAGTGGCTTCCACATAAGCCTATGACCCAATTTTGGAGTGGCTTTCATACAAGCCTAATCTTCATCATCTTTCTGAGTTGTCCAAGAGTGGCCTAGTTTCTATCACACATTCATCTATCCATACCATATTATCATATTATAGTACATTCATTGGTTTCAATATCCATCTCATATGACACACATTTCATATCGGTATCCATTCATAGCTTTACTTCATGGGGCAATGATGGATCCAAAGGACTAGCTAGCCTTTGTATTCTTAAGACACCTATTCAGAAGGATTGGACACACATTCCAAACATCAATCAACACATGTATGATCACATAGCTTCACTTAGTGGGTGATGATGGAGCCAAAAATCTAGCATTTACATTCTTGAGCCACTCCCAAAGAATTGAGCACTTAGCTCCATTCATAATATTACTCTTAGTACAACATTACTCAACACATCCAAAATCACTCGACATCATAATAGGTTTTATATTAGTCCACATACCTGATGAGGTGTATTCATTCCTTTCTCTTCCTCTCTCTCTTACCTAGTTTTGTACATTCTTATTTTAGATATAGTGTATCCAGTCATAATTGATCTACTCTTTGTTTTCTCTTATAAATTTACACTTCATGATGTGCTCTCTCTACACACACCTAGCATCACACAAATTCATGAGCTTCACTCTTGTAGGTAAGTTTAGGTGCACTTTCTATTGTTCCTTTATCTTAGTATATCAATTTTTTGCATCACTAGAATAAAGGGGGAGAAATGTAGTCATATAAAATGTGAAAATTGGTATATTGAGTGTGGTTTGTGAAACCCAACCCATAGGTCCCTCTTGCATGCTCTCATGACTCTTCTATCTACCTTTTCATTGATTCTCAATCATCTACAAACTTTTGTGACCTGATTCTAGCTTAGCTAGGCTACTTTTCCCCTAACAAATCCATCCCCCTAGGTCCCATACCCTTAGGACAATATCACCCAAGTTGGACTATAGCATTGGACCCTAGGGTGTCTCTTTTCTAGTGCTCTTATCCAATCACCTTTTGAGCCTAAATGACTATTTTTTCTTGATTCCTCTTCTTCATTATGTTGACCTAGTGCAAATGCATCTAACCCATGACCAATAGATCTCTATAAAATCCCATTCATATTTAATTTAGAAGGGGTTGTAATTATTTCAAAAATAAGCAAGAATACAAGAAAAACCACTAAGGCAAACTTCCCTATTCTCTACATACAACCATCCAATATAGCCACCAGCATATTCAAACCCTCACACTAGTCTCTAGCCACCTCAATCACACCCAATTTAGCATTTGTGCATCTTCATTACATTATTTCACAAGGCACATTAAGTGGGTGAACTACATATGGATTGATCCCTCTTTAGAGTATTGGTATGTAGGTAGCATTCCCACATAAGGGGTGTGGATACATGTTTAGTGCATCTTACACACACTAACCCCCCTTCTTTCTCTAAGTTTTCATTCAAGTTAAATCACAAGGAAGATCTAGGGTTGGAGATTAAATCATATTTATAAGGAGCTTCATC
This sequence comes from Torreya grandis, assembly GCA_037957365.1. Taxonomy (NCBI): domain Eukaryota; kingdom Viridiplantae; phylum Streptophyta; class Pinopsida; order Cupressales; family Taxaceae; genus Torreya; species Torreya grandis. The sequence continues at coordinate 178,380 of JARHVA010003437.1, forward strand.
AACAATCAAAACTTGAAATTTCATAGGTAGACTAATATAGGGATAGTAGACAAAACCTAGAAAACTTAGATCTATGTGACTAGTTTGAACAAAAACAGTAGGACTTAGACTATAGCACCAAAGCTCAAAGTGTCATGTTTTTAGTGCTCTTATCCTTTCATCAAATGAAAGCTAGATCTTGATTTGCAATAGTGTCATAGTCTTGCATAGCCATTGCCAGCTTCTATCTCAACCATCTTAGTCTTGTTTAAGCTATGTTTCATTTCTCCTCACTTATTACTATTTTTAGAAACGTTTAAACTACAATCAAATTATACAATTTAGTAGCTTAATTATCCCAATATTATTTATTGATTTATATATTCTTGACCCTTAACTAAATTTGGAATAATACTCTAATATTACCAAAATAGTTAAATCAAAAATATATCACCAAAAACCCATTGAAATGGATATAATTTATAAAGTATGAAAAAACATGTGTATTAAAAATGTAAGTCCTAATAATTAACATACATAATGAATATTCATTTCAAGTAATTCTCAATAAATTTATCAAGAGTATTAACATACACTACATATCTCTTATATACATATTTTCCATTATAACAATGTTTGACAGCATATAAGAATATAAATCTCTATAGACATTAAAAGCCTTCATAGATGACTATACTTCTATAGACTATAATTTTATCCTTGGCTATCATTCTTCACTTGAAATTTTTTGACCAAACTTAATATTATATGATATGATATTATCTGATGTGTTTTATGTGAGAGGCTAATGTCTCTATTTATAAGTTTTCCTGGACCTATTTCTAGATCATTCTTTATACATCTATCCTTATGAATTTATGGTTTTTTTACTTATTTATAAATTTTCCAAGAATACCTCTCTATCATTAAATTATAGCATACATTATTATAATATCCTTTTATTCATGCTTAATATAATTACATCTACAATATCTGATTTTTTTATTCACATGTAATATCCCTATGTCTATTATATCATAATATATATTTTCATATCTTCATCTAAAAAGGTGTTTCTTTACTTGTGTGCATTGATCATCATCCATCAAAAACACCATCCTTCTTATGAACCTTTTTAATATAAATTTATTTAATTAATATTTACAATATAAAAAAATATGGACGAGTGGTCTCACTTGCATCATTCTATACTTATACTATTTTTTTTTATCTTAAAAATTTATTCAAAATTAAGGGTCAACACATATCATATAGATCATTGGGACAATAAATGTTAAATGTTCTTTCATAAATTCTTTTGATGCCTAAATATACTAATTTTATTGTGACTTAGTTTCACCATTCCCATTCCCATGCATGTTCCTATATGCATGGAAAGTAACATGCTTTCCTTTCACACTCAAATTCCCAAGGTATGGTTGAGATAGCTAAAGAGAGTGATGTAGACATTGAATATTGGTATACCTAATTTATTTGAGCTCATTTAATTAGACTACCTCATTAGGTTGGTTAAAATTATGTAGTGAGATTATGGGTTATTTTTCTCAAGGGATGAGCTTATCTATATCAATAAAATTCATTCACTTATTAATATTTGTTAAGGTGTAAAATTGAGGGTGAATGATATCTAGAGAGTAACTTGGCTATAATATATCTAAATAGTGTAACACTTAGTCTATGTTGCTTTATTTTAATGGGTTGAATATGGGTTGAATCAATCATCATATTTGATTAATTACATCAAGTGGGATTTAGTATACAATGTCATCCAAAAATTAAATAAAATAGGATTAGGATAGAACTGAGCATGAATAATTAAACATATTTGAAGCTTACTATCTTGGCAATCCAAACGGTGATTTTGTCTAGATAATTAGGCTTTAGATACCCTTGTTTATTCATATAAGATGTTTAATTACCTAATCATGAAATTGGGTAGTGATGTTGAGAAAACAACTTACAACCAAATCTTAGAGTCGATTATTTTGAATATTTTATGCTCAGACAATAGAAGTTACTCATGAACACACTCCTAATTTTTGTATATGCATTTGTTCAATCAACATCTTTCAAAGGAAAGGAAAAAAAAATTTGATGGTTAAATTTTGTTCTAATCCTTGTTTTTGAATTTTTTAAAGCATTATGGTTGGTTTTGATTTATTTTTATAAATGTAGTGTCCCTTGATGTTATTGGCTAATGTTATCAAATGACTAATGTTTCATTACGTAAAATATTTGTGTTTGATTTCAAAATAATATTTTAAAATTATTTGGATGAACTAAAAATATGCTGAAAATGAATGATGCTGAAAATGAGGAAATGCAATTTCTTTTTGCTATTTTTTATAAGTAATATGCAAACACATTAAAAGCTAAAACTAACTATTTGAATGATGCTTTTTTTTAATGCATAAAACTTTATTTATGTGGATGAAAATACATGAATGATTTATAATTTATAATGAATGCAAGATAATAATTAATAAATGTTATTAATTTAAATATGCATAACTTAATGTTAATCTAAGATTTTTAGATTGTATTCATGAAACTAAATATGCATGGATTTTGGATGTTATAGTTGAATGTAAAAAAAAATAACTCTAAGTGATATTTATTTTTATAATCTAACATACCATTGGAAATCATGATCTAGGTATGGTTATTCTTTGAGTTTTTAGTTGTATGTAGAAATTAGAAATGGCATTTTTAATGCAATGTTCTCTTTTTTTATTTTTCCAAAATTTTATATGAATGAAGGTAAAGTGTTAATTTATATCTACATGTATGTGTGTATATGTGTTATGATAGCTAAATTATAAGAATATAAATAAATCAAAATGAAATAGATAATGTTTTTGAATTTTAAAAATTAACATGCAAAGTTACATGCTATTGGTTTTCTATGTGCAAATAATTTTTTTTTAGAAAACTAAATGATTTTCAATGTGATAAAAGTAGGTAATGATTTTTTTTGGTAATTTTTTTTTATATATAAATAATATATTAGGGAAGATATAATATAATGAAACAACAAATACAAATAAAACTAATAATTAAAACCCAAACCTATCTAAAGAAGGAGGTATCCTGGAATAATGTTTTGATGAAGCCCAAAAAATATTTAAATCCTCAGGTTGTTATCTCCTTGGATTTATTATTAGACATGAATGGGAATTATTCATCAAGATTAATGTGAAAATAGTGGAATTATAATAAAAATGTAAAAATAAAAACTAAATTATTGCTATTTGTCAAAAATAGAAGAGTACTATGTTGAAAATTTGTGAGCCTCCTTCTCCAAATTGTAATGGTGACAATAAATTTATTATAAAGCTTTTGATATTTCCTCATGAAAACTCTAAAAGATAGAATATAAATTACTTAAATTATCAAATTTTTAATTATACATGCAATTTTTGTATTTAATTTTCATGTTAAAGATATGTATTTGTAATAAAATAATGGATATTGCATGTGGGATTTAACAAGAGATGGTTCGGAACTTACTCAAGTTGACTTGAAGTTACCTAATATTTGATTGAGAATGAGATTGAGTGAATTGTAGTATTGGTGAAATAATTATATGAGAATAGGAAGTAAAATGAAGCTTTCAACATGTAAAACACATAAATATTTGCATTATGGGAGTCAAAATAGATGTGCATGCAATGGTAAAGAAATTACTAGTATATGCAGGTTGTGGTTACACAACCACCATGGCTATTATAAAAACCATTAGAGTAGTTTTCTAAATGATTGTGACTATTTCACAACCAATTTGAAAATTCTTATATGTACTTAATAAATATTAAATTCAAAATATTTAAGTCCAAATTTTTCAATTTTGGTACTTGGGAAAGTTTTGAAAGAGTAAAACGTAGAAAATATTGAAAATACTAGGTCTAAACATATCATTATTTATTTATTTCCTTTCATGATCATTAAATATCATAAAAAATATACACTATGAAAATTTTGGGTATGTACATATTTCATCCTTGAGGATGCACCTTTCCATGAGTTGGAGAGGGTGAATTTATTGAGAAAAAGAAAAATTATTGGAAAATGAGGGTTAGAAAACTTGCATCACTTATATGCATGATACAACAAAGCTAACAAATACACCTTTGCAATCTAAAATAAAATATTAAGAATCAAGGTCAAATTATGAAATGATATGAAAATTTAATAGTTAATCAAATCACATATGAGAGTTACCATTTTTGGGGGGATGAGAATAGCAATCCCATCCCATTGAGGGATTGAGATCACTATTATGTGTAGAGGTGTCAACTTATAAGAGGTGAAAATGATACCAAAACATGAAAGTAACATAAATTTTAATGAATTTTTTTAATATAAAAACATGATAATTTTACCATTCATGATATCTTGTATCACCTTAGGCCTGAAAAAATCCAACATTCATCAAATTACATGAAAAAAAATCTTATAAGAGGTTTTTTTCAAAAGGGGAAGTTTTTTAAATAAAATAATAAAGAAACAACATTATAAATAGTATAATAAACCAAATTTGGAAATAATTTGCATATTATTACTTTGATAATTTTAGAGATATGGACCACTAGTGAATAAATTGAAAAAAAAACACAATCATTTTAATGATTAGGATGAAGGGATGACAAAAATACTGGTGGAAATAGGTAGGGTGCAGGCATGGGTGAGTTTTTTTTATTTTTGCTTGCAAACCTAGATTTAGGGATTTTACTTATAAAATGACCTAATATTTCTAAATTAAAGATAAAATGTTCATATCAGTTTAGTAACTATGAATGTATCAATTGTTTATGATTTTAGGCTATTTTTTAAACTTTTATGTCTATTTAGGTCCGTAATGGAAGAAACCACTGGATCACGATGAAAAAATTATTCTATAAGATTTCACACCAATAGTTTTAAAAATGTCCTAATAGTTATGTGACATTTTAACTACCAAAATTGGTAGTTTTTAAATTACCCTAATTGTTTCAAAACCACCATGGTGGTTAACTATCAGTTTGAAAAATACTAGTGGTTTCATAACCACTATGGTACTTTTGTAACTACCTCTTGCTTATAGTGGTGGTTTCACCATAGCATGGGTTATAAATATTTTGAAGATATTTTAACTAATATGAGCTTAATTATTTTGGTTATAGGTATATTATGTCTAATGGAATAGGGCTAGGGATAAATAGTGGTTATCCCATGTGATCATATTTTTAATGGCTTAGGAGACAACCTTGTTAGATATAGTAGGGATTTAGTGAGTATATTATGATTGTATAGTTTCCCTAGATAGTAAATTTTTTAATGACTTATTCACTTATTGGTATAAAAATTATAACACCTTCATGTTCCCAAAGGCCCTAGGAGAATGGAATAGCAATTGGAGGATGTATACATGATTTTGTGTCTTCTAACTACTTAGCATACATTGAAATTGAGAGAGGTTATTGATACAAATGAGGCCTAGGGGTGGGTATATAGTTTATAGATAGATATATACCTAATATGGGTGAAAATAAGGGGGTTTAGATTATAAGGGTAGAGATCCAATATCCACAAGGCCATTATTGGTATCTTGGCCTCATGGTTAGTTTGGATATAAAGATATATAAATTATTATAATTTTGGGATATGATTGTAAATAACACCAATAATCATGTATAAAGGTCATCATGGGTGCACAATGTCCTTTATAGGACCTTGAGGGACTTGTACTAGATAGCTAGACTAGGTTCCCTATCTATCAAGAATATTACCATGATCATGTGTTGGGTTTATGAACACATGATCCCATACTAGAAAGGAGTATCTATAAGATATGTATAGGCCATGAAGGCTATGATGTGGAAAAGGATGACACCATTCATAAATGTGCCTCAAATAGTTGAGGATTTGATAGTGGGTGGCATGATTACCCAACCATAATTGGATATAATATTTTAGTGGGGGATGAGTAAATTACACCTATGGCCTACAAGATAACACATAATTTTATTAATAAATGGTATCAGGTGGAACCATATATCATGGCTCAGTTACCTTAGTATTTTGGGATATAATGTGTATATAACATTTTGGTTCCTCAAGTATTTTATAAATAAGTAAAATAGATCTGTATGTAAGGTTTGGTAAGATGGGGATATAGCCATTGACACCTAGATCACTGATAAGAGGACATATAGGTTTTAGAAGAGGATAAGGAGAGGGCAATGCCTTCAAAGTTAAAGGAGTATCTATTTAGTATCCAAAAATGGTAGGGGAATTGAAATAGACACTCTAATGGTGGTAGTCTAGGTGATGTAAGAAACATTAATAAGAGAAAAAAAAAGTAACCAATATTGGTTGCTAGAGGAGGAGAGTAACTTATTTGATTTGAGAGTAAGACATGCCTCTTTGAGAATATAACCTATGGGTATATATACCTCTTAGGAAAGGACCAACCATATGAGGCATTATATTTAGATAACAAAACCATGACATTTAGCATCAAGAGTCTCCCAAATTGAGGTGGAACATAATCCTTGGGCACTCCACTTTAGGAGGCATTGAAAGGAAATGAGCACTAGATGCCTAGGGGTTTTAAATATGTAATTATTATTTTTATCTTTGATATTTTGACTAAAATTTCCCTCTTAGTGTGGATACAATGTACATAGATAATATATATATACATGACCCATTTTTTAGATTTAAATGTTTTCCAACATTTTATTTAGATCTTGTTATTTTTTCTTTATATTTTATGCATCTTAGGCTAGGAATTCATGAAATGAAATGGATATCTTATTGTGATAAAACATTATGGATATTATTATATTTTATTGTTTATTAAAATGCATATGAATGTAAAATGTGATTTTTTAGAAAACACAAATGTTCTAATGATTGTTTTATAGGTAATGATTGAAGTAATTCATATACATGATGAGTGACACTCAATTTGAAGCAGGGGATGAAGGGAGAATAAGACATGCATAATGGTGAAAATATAAAAAATTACTCATCAAATACATCATAAGGAATAAGAGGTCAAATTTAATCCATATTAGCTATAAGATGATTCTACTTCCTATTAGGCTTAAAATTTACTAGTTTTATTGGCTTCATCTAAACTTAGATCAATAGATTTCCAACCATGGTAGAATTGGTAAAGAGGATGGTTCTCATTTTAACATGGACATCTAAGAATCATATTTTAGGATTTATTATAATTTTTGACACTTTTACATTGATTTTATTTTGTTTTTCTTGTGACCCCCTACACTTAGCCCAACATGACTAAGAAGATGCAAAGAATCACCATTAAAAGTGAAATGTAGGCAACTAAGATAATGTCCCAATAATGTTCACCCAAAAAAATTATTAATATGTGAGGGATCATAAATAAGGATCACAAAATATAAATACATGTAGAATGTTTTGTTTATTACATCTTAACTTTATTTAGCATTGGATTTATATTGTATCTTTTATTTTTTCCATTTATTTTTTAGAAGGTTCTTATTCTGGAACCTTGGTCACATGTAAAAAATAAGACATAAGGGATCATCATTGAAGACCAAGTTAGGTGCATAATATTTCTTGGTTAGAGCATTCTAGTGTTTTCTTTATATGGATCTAATAAGGACTATTATATTAGGAAACTTATAGACAATATCATACACTAGAGTATGTAATATTCTAGGAATGCACATATTAATATTATTTACACTACCAATAAATACTAAGATAAAAATCCTAATTCATTTTGATTTTGAGAGTATATTTATAAAAATAAGGAAAAGGTAATGGTAAAAGATTAAATAATATGTTGCACTATTTTTTTCATAGGAATTGTAGCAAGATAGCTATCTATTTTATGTAAAATGGTCTTTTACACAAATACACTATAGGAATAAAACTTTGAATGTATTAATGTAATATTCAAATCTACATAATATAATATACTATTTATAATAAATTCATTCAAGCATGTGTAATAAATACAATCAATGAAATATGTAACTAAGAGTTAAGAGAGAGCAAATCTTGTTTGTTGTTTTGTTTTAGATCATTGTAGTTGCTCAAATTTATCTCAGCCCTATAATGTATCCTTATGTTTCATCCATTATGTGATTTTCTTCATTTTTGGCCTGGACACTAGTCTTAGATTTAGGAAATTAGAGTCTATGATAGTGTCCAAATTTCAACATTTCTATCCCTATACTATAACCAACTCAAACTATTCCTTGATTTGAACGTATAATTTATTTCCTATTTTTATCTAAATTTACAATTATGATAGATGTGATAAATTTATGACATCAAAACCCCTTCTTAAATATTGCATGCTTATGACTTAATAAAAATGGGTTAGCCCATGAGTTGAGCTAACCCTAGCAACTTTGTTATTTATAAATGATGCCTACATATACATATACTCCAAAGAGGGCCTCAAACTCACATGTATTTCTCCCTCTAGGTTGTGTGTAATGGTGATTGTGTGACTATATGATCTTTATCCTATTTCAACCCTTAGTATAAGAAATACAAGTAAAAATTATATTTTTTAATACTTTGGAATTTAGATCTAGCAATTCAGTAGATAGTGTGATTCAATATCTTTTGAATAAATAATGTATATACTAATTTAAAGGATTGATTCATGATCAAATACTATGCCCTAGCCTTAGATATATCAAGAACCTTCTAATTAGAATTAAGACCTAGTGGAGTGTGAAAGATGACTATAGAATAAACATTTAGATCCTTAAAAACATTCACAAAGCAAAAAGAATGAAAATAGGGAAAATAATTAGGTGGGACATTACTATCAAATTCAAAACACTAACATGGATGGTACTATCCTGATATGAATGGTAGTGTCTAGAGAATAACAAATATAGAAAATAACAGAGGTATAAGGATCCCTATAACATGATGTCTAGAAGACATAGAAATGACCATAAAGATAAAATATCTTGAAAAAACAAAAAAGAGGGGCATGAAATTAAGGGGTCCATGCAAGGTTGTGCCACTAAAATCCTAAATTTATGTCAACAGGTCTATACATATAATACTATGCAAAATGACATTATAAAATGAAGCTTGTACCAAATATGGGTATTTAAATTTATCCCCAATTTAATCTAGTAAGTGCATGAAATAAAATTACTAGAGTAAAAGTAGGTTCATACCTAGGTGTGTAAACACACCTTGGCCTCATGATAGTTCTAAATTGACTTTGTAGCTCTTATCTTACAACCAAAAGTACATTACAGTACAAGTTAAAATATATAATATGAAAATGGGAAGATAATGAAAGTATATATAAATAAAGAACATGAAAATAATACCCATGTATATATGCTATATAGTGATGCCTCTAGACTATCATCCTTTCTATGGAGGATGACAAAGGGATTGAGACCTCATCAATTTTTTGGCTAGTAAAATGAATGAGCCCATAAACCATCATGTGTACTTCATCCTCTAGATGATTATAAAAATAAAATTTTGGGGGTGATCATGTCTCCAACCTAGTATTATGCGAGTAGTGTTAATCCCATTGAGAGCATTGAATATTGACTACACAACTCAAGTGCAAATAGATAATCTCAATAAATATATCCAATCTCACCTAGGTACAATGGTATAACCATATTAACTTTAAAAATAAATTAGTTCAAAGGCCATTGAGGGTGTTAAAATCTTAATCATACTACAATCTAATGTAATGTATTAATAATCTGCTTAGCAATTCTTTGTTATATCAGGGTCATGACCAATTATGGATCCACTAAACCTAACTAAGGGATATCTTATTAAATAATAAAAAATGAGTGTTTTTCAAGGCCTCTAGTCAAATTTAATCATGTAATAACCCTAGCAAGGTCTTAAAATGTGTTAAATTGAAATTATCTAATCTACTAAACAAGTATACAAACTAATCTAGTAAATAAAAATACAAGATAATATAGTGCTCACCAAATATTATGGCATAAATGGGGAGGATAATAAACATGTAAAGATAATTACATTCAAGAAAATATATAATTAATCTAAGAAAGGAGAGATAAAATTCAATCCATTATTTATGCACCATCTAGCTATCAAACTATGAAAGGTTAGGAGTATACTTACGATGTTGAAGTGAACCCATTGTACATTAATATCTCCCTTAGCCAATGGTGTTTTGAAAGAGGTTATTTTAGCTTTTAAGGATCACAAGGATAGATTAACTTTAGGATACAATACTTCTCCTATGTATCTATGACCCCCATAATATGAATGCTACTACTCCTCAAAATGATAGTATGAGCAGATTTGTAAGTTGTAATGATGCACAATTGAATGATCCTCTCTTTAGAAACGAAGTTAAGGGGGTATTTATAGCCAATTATTGACCCAAAAACCTCCTAGGAATATATCTAACAAGGGCACCATGATTGATCTTGTTTGGTGTAAAATATATCCATTAGGCCTCGAATTAGGTTAGCTTGGGCTGATGAAATTTTGTAATGTGCACTATATTCCTAACAAGTTCAACTAGGTCGACTTAGTAAGATAAATGAATAAAAGGGGTGTTTTATTAGGTAGGGGATATTTTGGATAGAAAATTTCTTAAGGTCGTGTATAAGCAAGTTTTTATTTCTTGCAAAATTGGATAAGGATAGATTTAAAAAAAAAATTAAGTAATAGTGCAGGGGTAAAAAATCATGTGAAGCAACAAAGTTCTGTCAACCCCTTTCTTGATGAACCCTTTAAGGCATGCACTCATAGAGATTGAGACTCAATAGTTTTATACAAGAGATAAAGTGTCAATAAATGGTAAAGTTAAAAAAAATGTGTATACATATTCCCCACTTGAATATCATCATGTGTTATTCCATTGTAACATGGGATGGTGATTTGAGAAAGAACGTAGTAACACATAATGTTGATCTAATAAATTATAGTACAAAGCATAAATTGAAATGATAAATAAATAATTAAATTAATTTGAAAGTATCATATACATACCTTAACTTACCTTTATCATTTAATGGTTTCTTATTATATTTGTAGTCTTGATCATGTAGGGTGCATTAACTACTTTGGATAAACCCTAAGGATACAAACCTAAAGAGTAAAAATAAATAATCATAGGGAAACCAAAATGAACAAACCGCTTGGATATTTGGTAATCTAGGGTGATAAATGATATGTTAGAACCAAAATACCAATTAAAAATGGATAAAATGAGAGTAAACATAGTCACTAAAAATCCAAGGCTGCTAAATGATTGAAAAACCCAAACAAGTGTAATTTAAGTAAGAAAAGTAACAAACTAGATCGAACCAAGGACACATGTAACTGAAATAATAAATATAACATTGATGTAAAATAAGTAACAAACCATAATTAAATAAAGATGGAAAAAGAAAATAAAGTAAAATAACATTGATGAATGAGAAGTAACAATCCAAACTCACTCAACAATGGAAAAATTGAAGTAGAAAAAAGAAAAAAAGTGTCTCTAAAAAGAATGATAAACTTATTTAAAATTTAGAATACAACCAAGGAAATATGATAAGGATAATGTCATGGTGTGAAGAATTAATTCATAATCACTCAAATATATATATATATATATATATATTGTGTTCTTAATATGTACTAAACATAAACAAAATTATTATGAGCATGTCTTAAAAGAGATGAACAATAGGGAATATAGAAGTTGGGAAATAGATATAGAAATAAATTTTTCCTATCAAGAGGGAATATGAAATGGGTAGTGGGTGAAATGTAGGTGACACCAAGGTATAAAATCTTTATCAGAATCAAGACACTCAAATCAAGTTGGCAAGACAAGAAGACTTTTGACATTAAGGACTCTAGAGAACTTACCTTAACTAAACAAATTCAGGTTATCTAGTGGAGTATAAATATTATCCCTTGAAGGATATATGTATGAAAATTAAAATGGACCTACCTTCCCACAACATGTTCCCCATTCCTCAGGACCCCTTACAGATTCTTCAATCTACTACGAAGATTGGGTACTTTCATGATAAAGTAGGTAATAATATAGAGAATTTTGAAATCCTCTATCCCAATCTACTAGCCTATTGTACCCCAATGGACCTTAATTATATCATGAGGACAATTGTGGAGTTCTAGCTTTGACTATAATATGAGGTGTTCTTGATGATCATGTCTTTTAGTGCGATTTTGATTTTTGATTTTATAGATGCCTTTGTATCATTGCCTTTTATTTTCAATGATTTGGCTCTTAAATTTTTTATGGCTTTTTCTATTCCTCCTTCATACAAATTTAGAAAACCATTAATGGGTGTTAGAAATGACTATCACTAGAAAAAATAGAATTGATAGTTAAAAAAGAACTTAGAGAGCATGGTCTCTAGAAGATTTGTACTTGCATGTTAAATAAGAATGTTATCTTGAAACTGATCTTAGGTACCCAAAGCAGAATGAATATCAAGGAAAATGAGACTAAACATGGAATGATTGAGTTTCCTCAAATCATTAAAAAAAGTGAAAATGTGGAATGAATACAATGACAAGTAATCATGGTTCTATATCATAAAAAATAATGTAATTATAGGGAGACATGCAAAAATAGTTTTGTTTAAAATTGTTACCATAAAAGAAACTCACTGATTTTGAGAGTATGAAATCACAATACTTAAACCTTTACATTAATACTTTAGGTAAAACACTTAATTCAAAATAGTTAAATAATTTTGAAAATTTTATGTGAAATGTTAAATAGGTGAAAAATATGAAGATAAATAAAAGAATATTTTGTGAGGAAAGCCTAGTCCTATCCTAGGTCAATTAAAGGATAAGTCGAATAAGTGAAAATAAATTTGTAAAATGACAAATTAATAAATAAAAAGAGATACTAAGATTGGATTAGGAAATAAGACATATTCATGAGCATGGTCATATCCTATCCACAGTCTTATATTGAAACTAATGAACTAAATGAAAATAATAAAGATAGAATGAAGGACCAAATGATAAGAACTAAGGATATTAAGAGTAAAATAATGGTATAAATTAGAGATATTTGTAGGAAATCTACAAAAATAATGTTAGTATTTACAATATATGGATGTATGTAGAAGATATTTTTAACATAATATTTATTTAAAAATTGAGCATTAGTGGGTCATTTTCAAATATGTCCCTCATTAGGTTGTAATATATAAGTACTATGACAAAGGATGTTTTTTATAATGTAGGGATCCCATCATTTTTGGACATACTTGCCTTATTTATCATGTGTATAATTTAGTTTGAGGACTAGGTCACCATTATTGAAAGTTTAAACTTTCACCTTTCTATTATGTTGTTTAGCAATGCAAGCTTTGTATTGGTGATTATATTTTAATGAAACCATATGATGCTCAGCCAAGAAATCTAAATCATGGAGACATGATTCATGTAGTTCTTCATTAAGAACAATACCACAAAGAGAAATTCATAAGGATGGTAACTCAAATTCTAAAGGTAGAACTGATTCATATATATATACTAATGAAAGTGGTGTTACCCCAATGGTAGTACATATTCTAAGTGTGATAATCCCAAAGTGTGGAATAAATTAAATGCCAATCAGTATAAAATTATATAATGGTCTTTTGTAATATTTTATTCAAAAAAAATTTGGTGGCTTCTGTTTGGCCATTGCATTCAGGATGATAAGGTGTTGAGAATTTGTGTGTAATTTTGAATTTTGTACATAATTGTTTCATTTTTTTTTTATTTCCATGATTTTCAGATATTATGGTATGAGGAAATCCAAACCAAGAAAGGATTTGATTAAGAATAAATTTGGAAATGGTAATACCAGTAATTTTAAAAAGAGACATGGATTATACCCATTTAGTGAAATATTTAGTGGCATTGATAGTGAACACATGACCATCTTGTGACCTAGGTAATTTACCAATGATATCTCCACACATAGAGAATGGCCAAGGAGACTCCAAGATTTATATTTCATCCAAAGGACAATGGATGAGATCATCATGAAGTTGATATGGATTATACTATTTAGCAAATGTAATGGAATATTTTTCAAGAGTAGGCCAAAATTAACCCATGCATAGGCATTTGTGGGCTATGTCATGACTACTACAATTAACATCATAGATGCACCCATGTGCTTTTTCAAGGAGACAAATAAATTATTCTAGCATTACACAACATAGTAAAGTGCCTTCTCTATTATGATAATAGAGAGTGTTATATGAAAGTATGTATTTAAATTATTATTTGAGAATATAAGTATTTTAATGATATTTTACTTCTAGAGGGTAGGTATGATGGTTGATGAATTGGATTATTTTTTCATGCCATAAGCTATGTCAGATAGTGATAGATTTTATGTGACAAATTAGATAATTGTTATTATTTTATAAATAAGAAGGTGACTTCCTAATTTGGATAAGGAACTGAGAATAATGTAGAATTAGGTGGGGATGAAATAATTACATTAATGAAGTGAGAGAATCATCAATGTCATTTTTTCTCTCAGGATTGGTTTAATAGAGAAAGAGGCAAATTCTTTGGCAAGTGTAGCATAAATTTGATTATATCCTATAAGGTTTTCACTTTTATATTGGTAATATCCACTAACTTGACAACATATTAGTTGAGAATCACCTAAAACATGTAAAGATGGGATCTCTAAATTGAATAAGGATTTCATACCTAATACTTCATATTCAACCATATTATTAGTGATGTCAAATTTTAATCAAAATGCTAGAGATATGATTTTACTATGTGGGTTTGTTAAGAGACAACCTGCCCCAACTCCTTGAATACATTTTGCACCATTTAAGTGAAGTGTCTAAGTTTATTCATGCAATTCAATTGGGACTTCTATTAATTATTCAATGATTTATTTAGATTTAGAGGTGGAAGGAGATGGATCAAATTCTTCGTAGTTATTTTCTTCTAGATCAACAATGAAATTATGGAAGTAATATTTGAGTGAAATTGCTTGGTTAAGACATTTGATATAAATTATTTATTCATAAATAAGAGTATCTTGAAGGTGGTTTGTAACTAGTAGGGAGTCTAATTTAAGTTTGTCTATAATGAATTTACCTTTGACATATTTTTGTGTAACTATAAAAAGATCATTTTCCATCAATAGTACCATCTATTTGTCGATTCCATCTCTAGGTAGGAAATATTTGGAGAAGAAATGATGAAGTGGATCAAAAAAGATAATGACATAAGTAGTTTGATAAATCATATAATGGTGGATATTTTCAAATATGAAATATATATCTAAACAATTACAATCTAATTTTGTATATCATTTCTCTTAATTGATTAAAACATGACTAATATAATAGATAATATATTATTTTTTGGTATTATCTTATTGGGAGAGCATTCCCCCAATTGATATGGGGGTAGATGATGTATATAAAATTAATGGATGATCATTTTAAGGTGGGTGAAGAGTAGGAGGATGAATAAAATATTATTTCATGCTATCAAATGATTTTTAGCATGAATATATCCATTTTAAGGCATTACCCTTTTTAAGAAGAGAATTACTATATTAGATACAGTATGCCATTTTTGGAACAAAATGGTGAATTTACCCAAGTTTTCCTAGGTATGTTCATATATTTAGAATGGAGTAAGGAATAGACATGTTGATAATAGCTTTGATTTTATCTGGATCGACATCAATGCCTTGATGGGAGACTAAAAAACCTAATAATTTACTATAAGTAACACTGAACACACATTTAAAGGGGTTAAGTCTAAGTTTGTATTTAATAATTCAATCAAAGATGATAGATAAATCATGAAGATGAGTATGAAAATGTTTAGATTTGGAAATGAGATCATCCACATAGGTTTTGATGATTTTGTGAATAAGATCATAAAATATATGTGTCATTACACATTGATAAGTAGCTTTGATATTTTTCAGATCGAAAGGCATTTTAACATAACAATAGGTACCCTATTTTGTGGTAAATTTTTATTTATGTTAATCCTCAGGAGTTATGTAAATTTGGTTATATCCCAAAAAACATCCATGAGTGATAACATTTCATAACTGATAGTGGAATCAAAAATGGCATCTATTGATGGTAATGGAAAATTATCTTTTGGATATGCTAAATTTTAATGGTGAAAGTCAATGCATATGTGAATAACTAAGGTAAATATTTTGAAAATAAGGACAATGTTTGAGACCCATTATGAGTAGTCCATAGGTTTAATAAATTTATCATCCAAAAGTTTTATGTTTTTTTTATGACATAAGGTAGAAATTGCAAGAGGGAATTTTCATTATTTTTGTTGTATAGGTTTGGCATCTGGTTAAGTGATGATATTATGGGAAATGATGCTATGATCAATTACAGGCATGTCTTCATATGACCAAGTGAAAGTTTTATGATATTTGTCAAATAACAAACTAAAATTATCATGAACTTTGGGAGTGAATTCTTTAGATATAGTAATTGGCTGAGGACATGTAGGTGTATTGTATTCAATTTTTAAAGTTTCTTTGATAAGCATACCATTTCCATCTTAGAAATGATATGGAGTGAGAGGGAGGGAAGAGATAGGATTTATTTTAGGGTCCACACTAGCAATGAGATTATTTAAATAAGGAACCTATACCTGAAAGTTTCCAAGCTTATGATGTTGACGTGGAAGTTGAAGTTCTATAGCATGGAGGAGTTCTAGGATAGCTTCATCATTAGGAAGTGTAGGTAAAGGTCCATAATATTAAACATATAATTCAAGATCAATGATTTGATTACCTTTGTTATCATATTCATAATGTATTTGTCTCACTTTAGTTATTTTAGCATCTTTGGTAATTTTAGTGGACATAGTACATAAAGATATTGTATTAGTGAGATAGGGTTGAGGTAAATCAACAAGATCTATAGTAATTATATTGGTTTGTTCAATCGATGGGATTTTAGATGATAATTCATTAAGAGTTATATTAATCAAGTTTGTTTAGATAGATTTATATGGTGATAAAGTAGATTGATCATTAGGGGAAATAATATTTATTATTGGTAAAGTGGGTTGTATAAAAGGTTCAAAATATTCCATAGTAGGGATTTATTTGATTACCCATGGGGTGTTTAATAATAATGGATTAATAGCAGGTGTTGTCACTCAATTTTTCACCCTTATAGAGTTAGTTCAAGCCTAATCCAAATGAGTGAAACTATGGGATTACCCCTAGACCTATGGGTTGTCTATAATGTGGGTAAACCTCTATATTAAAGGGATAGCTCCCTTGATATGTCTATTCAAACTCATCACCTATGCTACTAACTTATTATAATGAAAATGTAGAAAGAAGACATGAAATAAACCTAACCTAATAGATGATACACCAAATTTAACTCAAAAATACTACCATGAACTTTCACTATGAAAGGTGATTCACAAAATTGATCTCAACATTCAATGTTTCTCTAACATAAATATTTCATCATAAAGGTAAGATGCAATGCATACCTCAAGGTGGATGAATAAGAGGTATAATTATAGATACTATTCCTTTCCTTACACTTAGGGACATACAATAACACTAACTACACTTCATGTGACCTGATAGAGAGTAGAATACTAGCACTAAACATGAAAGAGTAAGGTGGACACAAGGATAGATGATTATCACTTGTCATTCAACTATACACTAATTTAGACACTTAGACAATAAGTTTTGAACTCAAAACCAGTTTTAAATATTTTAATCAAAGGAAAAATATAGTACTTATACTATCAATACTTCACCATACCAAATGTGGATTATTTACAAAGCCAAAAGTGGCTGCTTATATAGAAAATTATGGAGAGAGAGAGAGAGAGAGAAAAGCATGTAGTAGGAGAAGATTTTAAAGTGTCCTTGTGAGTTAAAACAATAAATTTGGTTATGTATCAGTCATAAATATACTTAAAAATACATTTTTATCACTCTTTAATATTCTCTAACCCTCCATGTGGCATAAGAGTTAGAACTTGGCTTGACACCTTGACTAGCTTCTTGAAAATTGCCCTTCTTTATATAAGAGGAGTGACAAATATAATTATCCATAATGAATTCATCATGATTAATTTATAAAAAATCATTGGACGCATATCATTCCTTAATAAACTCCTTTTATTTGACATTTATCTTTCATGAGCATAGATATCTTGAAACTCTTCATTTCCCACACCTAGCTTGGTCTAAGTGGCATAAAACTCAAGTTCATCTTCTTCAAGTAACTATATCTCCATGTATGGTCTTAAAATATGTTATAAAACATTAAAAAAACCATTTTGGTTCTTGTAACAACTCCCAAGACTCTATTTTTCTCCTCAAGCCCTGATTAGGCTTATTTTCCTTGCAGCCTTAAAAACCTATAAACCTCCTTGTGTAGGGGAATTTATAGAGGGTATTGAAAAATTGAGGGAATATTCTAGGAATAAGTATGGATTTATAATTCCATGTCAAATTTCATTTCTTGACTCTGAGTAGAAGTTCATTTTTTTGCCTTTCTATCTCTTTAATTAGGCCTCTTTGCCTATAACTCTATTTTATTGCTCCAAACTTCTCCCACACATGTTAAATAACATAAAATAATATAATTAACTTTAAATATTATATCACCAACATCCATGTCAATTTTTAGGTCCTAATACTGTATGGAATTATGATAACCATGAAATGACCTTGCCACCTAGTCTCATTTTAGGCCTATTTGAGACTGCCTTGGAAAACAAGCCTTGTTTGACCACCTCCATAATATCATGTGAATATTTTTGGTATTTAATATTTATTAAACATCCTAAATTACCTCATAAAATTATTTATAAGGTATTCCTTTCTTAGAACACCTACAAAACACCAAAAAATGTAAAATAGGGAATTAATTGTAGTCCATACAACTATAAGTATAGATAAAGTACATATGGAGAACCTCAATGGAGTCCAAAAAAATACAAGAGGTTTTATGAGAAAAATATGGAATTAAATTTTCTTTAGAGGTCTATTTGTCTTGATTGGTCACTATCAAGGTTTTAAGAGGGTTTTAAGCATGTTTCATTATTAAGGATTATTCATAAATAAAAGATCTTATTTCTCTCTCCTAATGACACAATATTGATTTTATTGGACCCCTATATCACCTATAATCATCATTGGGTCCCATTAAAATCCTCATGAAATTTATGAGTGTGATAAATACTCCTTGGGTTGTAAACAAGCCATTTGAGAGGGGTCAATAGTCTTAGCTATTGTTCATGAACATGTTGGAATTAAACCAATAAATGATGCTTCAAGAATGATGTGTGGATAACTTGGTACCATAATTTAAAACCATATGGCTTCATACATTTTTTTCATGGTATTACCAAGCAAGAGAAAGTTGTGTTTGAAGAGCAGGGTTGCATGAAGGAAACTTGAAGAAGACTTAAGAGGTCAAACTAAACTTTATCTTTTTATTGTTTGGCATGGATGATCTTGAAGACTTTTAAATATGTAAATAAACTCCTCAACATGATCATACCATCATCTTACCTCTAAACAAGGCATTTTCACATGACTATGTTTTGATCTACTTGTGTGTGAGAATTAGGCCTATAAGCCTAAATAGGGATTTGAACATTTTGTCCTTAGTCATATGGTCTAAGATTTGAAATGAGACATTAATGACATTATGAAACCAATTAAAAACTTCATCTCTTTGAAACATATTCACAATCCTTTACTCTTATTCATTCCAAACAAAGGATCTCCTAAGTAGGTAGAGATGTAGGTTGATTTTTTGACTGTGTATGAGAATTAGGCTCTAGAATCAATTTTGATCAATCACATCATGTTTCCTTTGGTTTTATATATCCCTATGACCTTATTATCTGACTCAGATAAACCTCAAATCCTTTCATATCATGTTTCTTCTCCTGATTTAAGCTAAGAAATAGCCTATCTTGAGTTTGTAAAATGTAGGTGCCTTTAGGGTATTTTAATTGTATTCTGAGTTTAGGACTTTCACCTTCATATCAATAACCCCATAATTAATTTTTGGGTTTTTTTATAATCCAAAATAGGCTCATATCACCTTTCAAACACCTATGTCCCTCTCTTTCACTAGAAAATGGACTAATCTTGAAGTAGGCCTATTGGTGGCCTTTTAGGGTCATCTTGATTGCATATTTTGAGTTTAGGACCTCACCTTAAGACTTTATCATCAAAGACTTTGTTTAATTTTGGTAATAATCTAGAACCCATTCATAATGTACTTTTTTATGTCACTTATGACTTCATAATTTACCAAGTTCAAGGCTACCTTCCACATGGTTTTAGGTGCCAATTTGAAGAGGGTACTAACTATGTCTTAGGGGTTTAGAACCCTATTGCACATCCTTTTAAAATAGTCATCTCACTAATGTTTCTCAACCCTTAACACTAATTCAACATTATTCCTATGTTACCCTTTTATTGTATGCACTTTTAGCTCACACTTTTTAAGGCATGGTTGTAAGTGCCCATTTGAAAAAGTTTTGAGTATAAGGCCTTCAACTTAGTCCTTTCCAACCCTATCATGATATTTAAGGTATCTAATCCTTCATATAATATTAAATATAACTATCTTATAATATTTATTAACTTCTTACTCACACTTGCAACCTTCTTCATTCCATACATAGTCTTATAGGTAGCTACTTGACTGTGAACTCAGTCTCATTTGATCCTCATTAGCTTTTCAAGCACAATTAAGTGAATTAATCTTGTTTGTGACATGTTTCATCTTATCTTTTAGTCAATTATTCTATTTAGGTTTTTATTTTTTGGATATTGGTGTTGATTTGATCTAAAATGAGGACCTGCAGGCTTATTTAGGGATTGTAGGTCACTACTTGCTTATTTAGGGCTACAAAGCCACTTATTGAGATCTTGAATTTTTAAAATTTTCAAACCTCCTTATCACTCCTCCAATTCTCTAAAAATATTATAGAAATCATCATGTTGCCTTTTTCAACTTCCCTATCTGATTGGTCTGTACGGACTATATATAGTCAACTTAAGTGCAATGTTTGTGAGCTGAGGACTATGGTTTCTCTCATAATTTTTATGCTTTTTTTATGGAATAATTTAATATTAATACCTTATATTATGATATATCATTGGTTTTTGAGTCAAATTTGGCAATCAAACATATAGAGGACTACATAACATAGACCATATCTCCAAAGAGCTTAACACTTGAAGAGTGTATACAAGAAACCATTCCAAGGGAGAGTAAATAAATTTTATGAATTTTGGTGATATTACATGAATTTTTAATAATTTTAAACCTATGAATATGACAATTATTTCATTCAAATAAAAACTTGCAGCAAGATTGATTGAGACATCTTGTACACCAAGACACCTTTCCTCCAAGTGAAGACACTTCATGGAGATGAGTTAGATGAATAAAACACCATGGAAAGGATATCCTTGACCTCAAAAAATATCCCTAAAATTTATTATTCTCCATTTATTTTTGAAGTGGAGAAAAATATGCAAGAATAGACCCTACTTGAATGGATAAGACATAGTGACCTGCTATCACTCTTAGTGATTGTTCATAAATAAGAGGCCATGAATATGAAAAATAATTACACTAATTTCAAACTTAATAGGACCCCTAAAAATATCCAAAGTTTTATCTCCTAACTCTCTCTCTCTCCTGGCTATACCATTCACTTCAAATTTGCTTTTCTAAGCTTATGAAGTAGTGATGGAAGAAAGAGAATGCCTGAAGCAATTTTTCAACTTGAAACTTTTTAAAAAGCTATAAAATTATTTTAGGGATCCTTAGGGACACTTAGAAACCATTTTCAACTAAAATATGATCTTGAAATGCCATACAAGTGCCCAAAAGTGCTTGTAAAGTGTCTTTTTGTTTAGTTTAGGCATTAAACTATAGATGATGTCAATATCTGACCATCCCTAAACATTCTCTAACCCAATTCTCATATAAAGTACATTTTTAATCTTTTTTAAATATTTTCTTTGTGGAATGGTATGTCCAACTCTTCCATATAGGCTAAAAGGTGGCCAAAATGTGATGTTTGCATATGAGAGTCAAATAAAAAGTTAGTCAATGATATTGTGATATTAATGATACCTTAATAACTTTTTATAATGGCCTTGAACCATACTAAACCTTTTGTAATATCAAGGCCTTGTAGTTGACCCCTAGGACTAGATAAGTAAACATAAGGCCAAACTTTGGGCAATGCTAGACAAGGACAAGTATGATCATATGAAACTTTTTAAGACCATGAAAATATTTTGACAACCCTATGAAGTTTCAACCTAGAGGGGGTGACCAATTTTGACTTGAGGTCAAATTTTGGTCAACATGAGGTAAATAAACTTCAAGTTATAATTTAGTATTAGATATGATATAGATGACATGGAAATCATGATTGAAGTCATGTATTTTTGATAATATCTTATGATATTATTGTACATCTAAGTCTCGTTATTGGGCTTTAGAAATGATACAATTATCATCATCAGTGTGATAAATAGTGTGTGCATTAGTTTCTATATGAGAATCAGTGGTTAAAACACCTATATTTTTAAATTGATAAGGATATATAGTTAAAATATCTTGAAATAGTTTTTCCACTCCATATTCATTACAAGTGAAATCATCTTGTGTAAGAGGTTTCATATGTATTACATGGAGGAGTATTAGTAGCATGATCAAGTAAAGGAATGGTATGATCACATGAGAATAAGGATAGATGAATCCAATCCAATATATAAGGAGGTAATCAAGTGTATTATAAGTATTTTTTAATTCATTAGGATCATCATCATCTGAATTGGTGAGAGTAACATGTAAATCATAATTCATATTAACAAATTTACGTAGAGGTGGAATCTTGATAGGGCAAATATTCATAATATGATATTAAGATTTAGGATTTGGTAGTTGAATACTCCATGGATTGGGATCAGATTCATATTTGTAATGTTTTCCATTATTTATGAATTTGATACATTAAATACCTAAATAAGAAATGATACACATACGATGTGTCCATGGGCAACCAAGAAGTATCTTGTAAAATAAGGGGAGATCAAGAACCATGAGCTTAGTGTAAGTTATCTTGGTCCAATGGTAAATGGGATCCAAATTCAACCAAGTGGATCTTTATTGGTTTTATCAAATCATATGCACATGAGGCTTGTTTTTTTAAGATTTTCTTTGGTGTATCTAATTTACTAAATTAATCGAACAGAGGTGACATTAATTCATAATCATTCATCTACTAACACTTTTTAAATGAGGGTATTATTTATTCCTATCTTAATAAAGAGATGTGAATCATATTATTGAAAAATAATCTCATCATTAATCATATCCTCTTCAATAAATTCTATGGATAGTTTTAAATATTTGGAGATTGTTTCAATTGTGTGGACTTTTGTGAGTGGAGGCTCGCTACAAGGCATTTTTGAATCATGAGATTGTGGTTATTTGATGTTTTTAATTGTTTAATAATGAATTTATGATGATATAGATAATTAAAAACTAATTCCATATAGGGAATTTTTCAAGGCATCGAATTAAGTTCTTCCAAAAAAATCCAATGCAATTTAGAGGATGAAGAACCAATAAGAGATTTATGAAGTGTGAAATTTTTTGTATGTATAGGAGATTTAGGTTTGGGTTATGGTTATGGAAGTGGTTCATCATATGGTTTAGAATATGTGGGTATAATATTTATAATATTTTTAAGTAGTTGTTCATTAGTAGAAGAATTTTTTGAATTGGTGACAGGATCCTTGTGAATAGGTTTATGTCTATAGTTAACTTTAGTTAGAATTTATGATGATATGGATAATTTCAAACTAATTCCATATAGGGAATTTTTCAAGGCATCGAATTAAGTTCTTCCCAAAAAATCCAATGTGATTTAGAGGATGAAGAACCAACATGAGATTTATGAAGTATGACATTTTTGTATGTATAGGAGAGTTAGGTTTGGGTTATGGTTATGGAAGTGGTTCATCATATGGTTTAGAATATGTGGGTATAGTAGTTGTAGTATTTTTAAGTAGTTGTTCATTAGTAGAAGATTTTTTTGAATTGGTGACAGGATCCTTGTGAATAGGTTTACATTTGTAGTTAAATTTAGTTGCATTCACATACTGAGATTTGGTTTAACAGTGGTCATAATTGGCATCAATTACATAGATATTCTCATTTAAATGTTGTGTGTTAGAATTGGAAGAGGATTTTTGATGTTTTGAAGTATGGGTTTAATAGCCTATTCTTTTGAAAAGATTTGAGATAATCATAATGACATAATTTGATCATAGTATCATGGTCAAATGTGTCACCTAACATGAATGAAACTACAAATTTAATAAGTTCACGACATGTTTCATGAGAATGAATAATATCAACATGGAACAGATAGAATTTTTTAGGATCATACCATGATGGGGGGTACTATTGTTGTAGGTGAAGGGTTTAGATGGAGATAATAATTGCTTTATTTATGGTACCATTAGTGGTGGGTGAAAATAAATTTGATTTTTTATTTTAGCTACTCCTACTTTCATTCAAGGATTATCAATAGTAATTTCATTAATTGAGGTTTAGAAAGATTCCTTGGTTGAACTATGGGTTGGCTCAAACTATTTCATTAGGAAACCTTGTCTTTTAGCTTGATCAAATGATTTATTTATAGTTTGTGGAGAAAATGTTTGTACCTTATATTGAATATAAGCTGTTAATGTGGTGATAAATAGTTTAAATAAGTTATTGTCAGACATGTTATGATTTTATTTATGAACTAATTATTTCCATAATTTGATGAAAGTAAGATTTTATTCTAAGGGTGATTTCCTAGCATTTATAAAGTGATTAAGATAATTTTCTACAAGATCATTTTGTTGAAGTTTTTTAACTAAAACATTGACCAAATCTTCTAATTGTGAGATAGAATGTTGAGGAAATTGATTATACCATTTTAAAACATCTCCTATGAATGTTTTGAATAAAATTTTGGTAGTATAAAAATTATTTGTTTGGACCCATTCTTTGTAGAGATTTTTGAGTACTTTAATAAAAGAGGCAGGGTCTTTAGTTCCATCATATTTTATAGTTGGAGATATATTTTCAATATTAATGGATACTATTAAAGGAGATAAATATTCTTTTTTAAGGTTTTGAATCATCTTATTATTTATAAGAGGTTGAGGGATGATATTTTCCTTGGCATATCTAAGAGAAGGAGGGATAAAATTTTGATTATTTTGATGCATGATAATAGGAGGTTGATTGGTCATTTTTAATATGTGATTTTGCATTTGCATCATTTGGGAATTATTATCTATTTGAATAACATTCATTTTTTGAACCAATTGAGAAAGAATTTGAGTGGTATCGATTAGTGTATTTTTTTTTTCTAGTATTTTGATTATTAATGTTAGAAGGATGAACATTCCCATAATTAGGTATATGAATGTTTCTTATGGGAGGATTCTCTATGGGATTATTTTTTATGTTGGAATATATTGCTCCAATGGTTTAATAAGTAAATTTAGCTAAGGTATTATCTTTAGATGTGTGAAATGGTTAGATCCATCTAAATCATCACTTGGGTAATTTAAACCATGTTGCAGTCAATAGATATAGATGAAGTATGGGAATAAGTGCACCATGAGATATTATCCTCTTGGGTGGCTAAAATGGGTATAAAATAACAACCCATATATTCTCTAAAGGTTAAGGTTATCAAGGAAGATTTTTATAGGTGATTTCATGATGTAGAATAAAGTGGGAATAAATCTATTAATGGGTAGGTTTATTTTTAGGAAAAAATTTAAAGGATAAAAATATATTGATTATTAACTAAACTTGATCAACCAAAGAAGTTTCAGGTTTGAAAAATAACTGTCAGTCAACAAGTATGAAGTTGGGCTAGTCGATGAAATTTGAAAAAGAAAAAGACCTGGCTAAAGATTAAAAAAATTAGATAGAGAGTACATAACCAAATTGGTCAATGAAGTTAGTTTTTGGATAGGTAAAATATTGAACTAAAGATAAACTATGTCAGTTAGCAAGTACTAAATCAATTTGGTCGATCTAGTTATTTTTTGGACAAGAAAAAACCAAGTTGAATATAAACTACATCAGTCAATAGGTACAAAATTGAGTTGGTCGATCTAGTTAGGATAGAAAGATAATAGAAAAAGTGAGAATTAGATTATGTCAATATGGTCAACCTAGTTGGAAAATTAGGAAAATAATACAGTCTATAACTAGACTAGGTTGAACTAGTCAAACTAGTTGGAAAAATAAGAAAATAAAACAATCAATAACTGACTAGGTTGAGTTGGTTGATAAGGTTTTATATTATAGTAAAAAAATTAAATTGTTTGAATTTAGATAATTTAGTTCTAAATACAGAGAAATAAAGCTAAGAACATAAACAACTATGTCAAACTAGTTGATTTAGTTAAAGCACACAACCCATAATCAATATCAACATTTGTTAATATAGTCTACAATACAACATAAAATAACAAACAACAAGAAACAATAATGTAATTGAGATTATAATTAATTATTTAAAAATAAGATCAAGAAGTTGTACTAGAGGTTGTGAATGATATTGTAGACTTATAAAGATACTTTTTTATCTATTGGATAGTGTCAGTCCAATATTTCATAGTGATAACTATGGAGGAAGTGCCATTCCCATAGCCCACTAAAACTAGTTTTAAGGGTAAGTTGAAAGTAATTTATTGGCACTAAACACTAACTAATTCACCACATAATCAAATAAATGGTTGGAATCTTAAGGTTTAATACGAAGAGAAATCCTAGGTGTTTCCAAAATACCATGAGGTACATAGAAACTAAAGACTTGTTTAGATCTATACTATGGATATGAGTATTAGGGAAAACCCCTCACACCATGATATTTGTAAATGATAGATAAGGAAATTGAATAAAGTATTGTGTATCTCTTTAATACAATAGCTAAGTAATTTTAAAACTATAGGTACATAGTTTCTAGGTAAATCCAAACAAGGTGAAAGACAATATTTTGAAAGCTAAGTTAGATAAAAATTAAAGTTATTTTAATTACTATCAAATGTAAGTTAATTTTATTTGCTTGAGCTAGAAAGTGAAACAAATAGAACAAAATTAAACATGTAGATCAAGTTGGGAAATTAGGATACAATAAAGTCAAGAAGATTGACTATATCTATTACAAAAATAGACCAGAACAAACACAGTCAAGTAGGTTGACTTAGTTTTTTGGGTCAAAAATAAACATAGAACTAGATCAAGTCGATCAATCCAGTTAACTATGTAGCTACAATTTTATAGAACTTAAAAATTGGTAAATGTAATACTGAATTTAATTTGTAACTAAAAGATGTGAAAATTTTGCTAAAATTTTGATAAAGTGAGAGTATTGAGCTATTTAGAGTGAACCTAGTAGATAAGACAAAGTCAACCAGGTCGATGCAGTAGTTTTTCTTGAATATGTTAAATTGTTGTTTTAATTGGGTTATCTATGAAAGTTTTTGATCTTGTATAAGTATAAAAATAATTGAGTTAGTTGATCAAGTGTAAATAAACTTGATAAATAATAGAAAATAAAGATATGTTAATCAAATCAATGTAGTTAGATAAAAATAAAATGTAGAAAATAATAGAATCAATCAAGTTGATTAAGTTAGGTACAAAAGGTAGAAAAAAATTGGATCAATTGGTTTGATCTAGTTAGCTCAGAATGGAAATATTACATAGAAAAGACCAAACTAGGTCGACAAGCTTGACGAAGTTGAAAACCCTACACACATAAAATGGAACTAGGTTGACAAGTTTGACAGATATGGAAAACCTATACATAGAGAGATGAATTATGTTGATAGGCTCAATGATGTCTGAAAACCTATGCATAGAGTGTTAAACTGGGTCAACAAGATTGATCTAGTTGACTGTAAATTAAAATTTAAAAAAAATCAAGGGTTATATTCACATTAGGTTCACCTGAATGTATGCAAGTGAAATAAGATAGATATACAACTTATATTACTTAGTAATATCCAATATTAGAGAAGGTAATCTACTAAAAATCCTCTTATTAATGATTTATTATCTTAGGGTCATCACCAATTATGGATCTACTAAACCTAACTAAGGATATATTACTACATAATAACAAAGGAGAGGTTTCTAATGCCTCTAGTCAA
Source organism: Torreya grandis (assembly GCA_037957365.1). Lineage (NCBI taxonomy): Eukaryota > Viridiplantae > Streptophyta > Pinopsida > Cupressales > Taxaceae > Torreya > Torreya grandis. The sequence continues at coordinate 206,665 of JARHVA010003437.1, forward strand.
ATTTCATCACATAATAATCCTAGCTACGTATTATAATGTGATAAATGGAAATCAACTAATATACTAAATAAACATACAAGTTATTCTATTAAATAAACATACATGTTAATCTGGTGTTCACCAAATCTTGAGGCACAAATAAGGAAAATAATAAACAAGAAAATATAATTATATTCAAGATAATATATAAGTAATCTAAGCAAGGGGAGATAAAATTCAATCCAATAGTTATACAATATATACTTATCAAAATATGAAGGAATAGGGGTATACTTACCTTTTTGAAGTGAACCTATCATGCCTCAATATTTCCCTTAGCCAATGGTGTTGTGAAATATGTTGTTGTGGCTTGTAAGGATCACAAAGATATATCATCTCTAGGCTACAAGACTTCTCCTATGAATCCAAGACCTCCACAAGATGAATGTCAGTACTCCAAGGCAAAAACCTGAGCAATTAAACCTCAAAATGATAGTATAAGCATATTTTTGAGATGTAATGATGTATAATTGATCCATCCTCTTTTTAGAAATGAAGGTTAAGGGGGTATTTATAACCAAGTCTTAAATCTAAACCCTCGTAATAATTTATCTAACAAGGTCATCTAGGTCAATCTTGTTTGGTAGGAAATAAAGTTGTTAGGCCTCAAACTAGGTCAACTTGGGCCAATGAAGTTCTATAACATGTGATAGGTTCCAAACAAGGTCGATCAAGTCGACATAGTAGAAAAAATGATTAAAAATGGTGTTTTCTTGGGTAGGGGCTATTTTATATGGTTAATTACTTAGGGGAGTGTATAAATGTGTTTTTATTTTTTAGGGAATTGGATAAGGGTAGCCTGCAATGTTTTTAGGTAATGGTCTATGGGTCAATAATTTTACGAAGTGATGTATAATATATATATATATATAATTTGGTTAATTTTAAATGCATTACACCTATAATATGTGTCAAGCTAAATTATCTATCAAAATCTAACCTTTGCTCTATGAAAAATTATATATGATAATTGTGTAAACTAAAGTAGATGTGCCTAACATATGACCCTATATTATAAAACTATGTATAATATATGTCAAAAGTCTTTAAAAAAATCCCAAACCTATGAAATATGTTCCAAGTGTATGATATTATGAACCATTTGTGTATGAATCATATAAATTGTATCCAATTTTACCAATTATGGGTATGTGTAATAATGTCATTATGACATGTTCCCATTGATATCCCCCCCATTTTGAGATGAGGATAATTTACCATAATAAACAAATTATTTCAAAAGTATAAGATAGACATATCACATATGTATCCACCTTATATTAATCAATCAGATAGATGTATTATAGTTTCGAAGACATGTGATTATAATATTTGATTTTTTTATTTATCTTTTAAAAATTTGTTATATTTTATTTTTAGATTGGATTATGGTATTTTTGAAATTGTAAATTACATTTTAAAAAATTAAATAGTGTATAATATATATTTTTGTAGGCTCTTTGGTTCATTACTTGGATATATGAAGCTTGAAATATTATAGTTTGAAATCTGTAAGTACACGTGGTGAAGACAAAGTTCACCATTATATATAGTAAATTTGAAACATTTTTGTCATTTCATTTTCATTTTCATTTTGAATGATTTATATTTTTTTTCTTTGTATTATTTTGAAAATGCCTTGAAGAAGAGCCATATATCCTATGTGATTTGAGATCTTTAAAAATGCCCTGACGGCCAAGATTTTGATGACTTGGTAAATGAAAAAATTAGAATTATTTGATTTTCTTACATTTGAAATTTTCTAGGATTTTTGGCTAGATTTTAGTATTCAAAATTTATCTAAGACATTACCATTGAATGTGTGGATACTACCGTTGAGCATTCAATGTTAGTTTCCCTTTTGAGATGGTAGTATCCTATGTTGATGTCAAATTAGATGGTAGCATCTAACACTAATATTTGGCTTAAAAAATTATGATTTTTTCATATATTATAACTACTATTTATTAGAATAAGTGATTAACATTCATTATTTGTCATCTTTTTTTTAATAAGTATGTCCACAAACGTGAGTTGACATGGTATGCATTTGTCTAATTTGACTAAGTTAGATCTAGATGTAACTGATTGGGCTATCTTAAATTAGATAAGGCTTGGTCTAGATGGATGATTAGGTTAGATCGACTATGATACACATTAAAATAGTGATAGTTGAGAGTTAAATTGTAGATACTTGTACTTTCTAGCTCCCCACAAAAGAGATGTATGTTACATTTAGGGATGTGTATGATATTCTTCACTTACCAATTACAAGATAGAGGGCCCAAGTGTCAAGGGGTCCTAGTGTTATATACATTCAGAGGTCTCATATATATTTTACTAAACAAATAAATGCAAAGGTGCATTCTTATAAGATAATGCGTCTAGAAGATATTGTTAGATTTGATGTTCTATGATTACATAAATTTATTTTGTTATTTTTTGCATCATTCATTGTAGTAAATGGTAGTGATATTATAATATCATATCACATGTATAATATAATTCACATTATTGATAAAATAAGTACATAATATTCATGGGGGAACATTATGGTGTTCACTTATACACGCATCTTTACAAATTTTGAGTGGAGACTTGCATTGAAGTCTCTATATTAGGCACACTTATACATGGGTGGGCATACAAGCACATTTCAATTGTTTGACTAGTTGGTGGACCACTTTAAGGTGGTCTCACCTAAATATATTAAAAAATTGATGGGTATTTACCTAATTCATGGGTTAAATGACTATAGAGTATCTTAAAATAATCAATGATTCACACCTAATCAGATAGTGTGGTGTCAATACATGGAATTTGGTGCTTGGTCGAAGGATGGGAAGAAGTTACTACAAGTGCATGTTAGTATGTAGTTATGGATTAGTTTCCTATATTTTATTAGTTTTTTAGTGTGATTATTTATTGCATTAGTTTGGGATTCAATAGGGAGTCTTGTTAGATCCTTATCCATGGCAATGTATAATACTATCTAGTCATAGGATGAACAATAGGGCTACTCCCACTATTATTTATATACCATCATTCCTCAATGGGTAAATAGATCATGCATTTATGTTATCAAGTGGGTATGATTCTTGGTATATAATAGATTACACCCAATGTTGGATGGGTGCTTGATGGACACTTTTGTTTCCTATCATTATTTCCTCTCCTAGTGTAGTACCTAGAATATAAGGTAGTGGCAGATGAGGTAGAGGTACGGGTACTCATGTAGGCCCACAACCTCTAGAATAGGCAGCTATCCATGTGACATGTAATTATATGATGTGATTTACTTGAGTTTTTATATATAGTTGTATTTTTAAATCATATCGATATATATTTATAATTTGTATTATGGTTTATGTTTATGGTTGAAGGCAACTAGAAGTGAGACATGATGATTGATATTGATGTGAAGATTATAAAATGCATTATGATAATGAAAATTATTTTCAATGTTGTTATGGAATAAGTTACTAACATTTTTTATGCCCATGAACCCATTTTTTGACCTTATGTTGATGACTATGGTAGCATACCATACGGTGAAAACTAATTGGGATAAGCTATGCATAGAGCTAGATAGTTAGGCCATTCTTGATAGGAACATTATAAATATCACGCAATCATTGATTTATATATATAATGAGCTACAACATGATCATGAGTAGACATAGTATTATCTAGGAGAACTAGAAGAAATATTGTGAGAGTGGTCTCATTCTCATGGTCCTAGATAATATATGTGAGCCTCCACATCAAGGGGTGTGAGGCCCATGGAAGTAGATAGCGATGAATCATATAATTATAGGTATATGAGTTCAACATATGATTGACACATTTTATAAACACAAAACACACACACACACACACACACACACACACACACACACATGATAGCATTGTTCTTGGAATTTGAGTGAAATTGTACGATTCATTAAATTACCATAAGTATTTCATAATTTTGAATTATATGAAGTTTTTGGGATTTAATGTTTATTATTTATATGTTTTAATATTAACTTTAGTGAAATCATCGTATACCATGGAATATAATTAGAAATAAAAATGATTGCATATAATGATTATGCTATAACTAAATTTATATTTTCCAATTTTATTTCATTGTCTCTTCTTATTGTATGGAAACCATAAATGTCAATGTATTAGTGGGTTCTAAAATATTTGGATTTGTGCTTCCCCCAAGTAAATATCTATCAAGAGATCAATCAACCAATGGTTCCCTTGTAGGACTAGAGTGGGAAAGATTAGACAATGTAGAGTGTGTAATAGGATAAGGACTTCTTCTAATGATTTACTTCTATAAAGGAAAATAAACCATTTCTTCTTTAGTATGAATGTCATGGGATGTTTTTGTCCTCTAATAATGACCTATGGAAGAAGTGTGATAAGAATAATTTTTTGTCTCACTCTTAAATATAATCACCAGAATGTTTTATCTAAAATGGGATCTTACACAAATATGGTATAGAAATAAAAATTTGAATATATTAATGTAATATTCATATCTGGGCAATATAATACAATATTTTTAATAAATTAATTCAAGCATGTGTAATATATATAATCAATGAACTATGAAACTAAAGGTTAAGAGTGAGCGTATATTATTTTTTATTTTGTCTTAGATCATCACAATCATTCAAATCTATCTCAATCTTATAATGTATCCATACATTTCATTCATTTAGCATTTTACCTTTTTTCTAGCCTGGATACTAGCATTGGATTTGGGACACTAATGTTGACACTAGTGTCCTATTTTCAACATTTATGTCCATGTAATATAACCAACTCAAAATATTATTAGATTTATTCTTGTTCTTGTTTTTCCTATTTTTATCTAAATTTATGATTATACTATGTGTGATCAGTCTATGATAATAAAACCTTTATTTATTGCCTCTTTCATTCTTATGACTTAATTAAAAATGGTTAACATGTGATTCGATCTAACCCTAGATACCCATTAATTTCTAAGTGATACCTACATAGTAATATACTTGAAAGAGGGATTCATACTCATATTTAGCTCTCCTTCCTAAGTATGTGTGTGTAATGATGATTGCATGACTATATTATCTTTATCCTATTACAACCCTTGATATAAGTAATGCAAGTGAAAATTGATATTTTTTAACACTTTAGAATTTATATCTAACAATCTAGTATGTAGTGTGATTCAATAGTTTTTGAATAAATAATGTAAATGTTAATTGAGAGGATTGATTCATGATCATATACTATGAACTATCCTTGTATTTATAAGGAACCTTTTAATTTTCATTAATAATTAGTGGTACATGAAATCTAACCATAGAAAAAACATTTAGATCCTTAAAAATAGTCACAAAGATAAAAGTATAGAAATAAGGACAAGAATTATATGGGACACTACCATTGGATTTAAGAAAATATCATGGATGGTAGTATCCTTATATGAATGGTAGTGTCCATAAACTCAAAAGATATAAATGAACACATGTAATTACGGATCCTTATTTCTTGATGGCTAGAAGATAGAGAAATGACCAGAAAGACACAAAATCAAAAAAACAACAAATAAAGGCATGGAACCAAGGGGGTCCATGCAAGGTCACACCACTAAATACTTAACTTACTATCAAAATTTATATATATCCAAGACTAGGAAAAAAGACATTATAAACTAAATCTTGAACAAAATATGGGTATTTACACTATCCTTAAAAAACACTAAGATGCTAAAACAAAAAATGATGATGAGAGTTTATTGATACATAGAGGGTAATGTGAAATGTGACATTTATATGTTGTAACTTTTGAGGTGAAAAGTGTTCATCGATTAATTGAATCCTTGCCCTCTAGGGTGCATAAATTAAAAAATCCATTTTGAAATTGTTTGGTAATAAATATGACCTTAACCAGTTAGGCATAAACTTCTAATCTTCTCCTTTATTATTTTTTAATCCTACTATCATTTCTAAGAATAAAGTCACCAACCTATATAGGGCCTTCATTTACATTCTTGTTTTATTGGTGGCACACACCATCTACATAGGCCACATGGTTATTAGTGGCTATGAGTAACTTAGTGATGTGAACACTTATATATTATTAATCATCTATAATACTTGGAAAGAAACATAGAGACTGTGTATTCATACCTATAGTGGAAAAATTCTTCTATGTCAAAAATAAGGGAATACCCCATAGTTATATGAATTATCATCCTATATTCCCATAATATAGGTTAAAGATGAATATTAAAATCCATTTATTTATCTTTCATAGTATTGAACAATATATATTTTAATGTTTTTTTAGTAGCCTCAAGTTGAACGTTAGCTTAAGGGTATTATAAAAAGGTCATGTGATGAGATTTGGAGAAATTTTTACATAGATCATATACCTCAAGGTTATTAAATTGAGATCTATTTTATGTGATTAGTACTTATGGGATCAAAAGTATGAAAATGATTTGGTTCAAAATGAACTTTGTGATGACTGATCCAATTAAAATGGTTAGTGACATTACTTCTGCCCACTTAGTCAAATGCTCAATGGCTATAATGATAAAATGGTGTCCATTGGAGGAATAAAGGTAAATTTTACCAATTATGTATAGCCCCAAAGAAGGGATAAAGTGTTATGATATAATTAAGTGATTACTTGAGTAAATTATTCTTATTATATAAATTTTGACATTTTAAGCATTTTTTTAAGTACTTTATATCATTGTGTTTGAGTGTGGGCTAAAATAGCCCATTTTATGGATATTTCTAGTAGTTATATGGCTACCAAAGTGCACCACCAAAAACACAATGACATTAGAACAATACTTTCTTAGAATATTCTTCATCTAGACATTTAAAGAGCATGCTATCAAAATCCTTCCTATATAGGATTCATAAAGGATTATGTACTTGGATGTTATTATTTGAAGATATCACCTCTACTAAGAATAGGTGAATATAAGATAGGTTTGATCAATTAAGTAGTTAATTATATTTCCATACCTTGGGGAATAAGAGACCATGGGTTTCTCTATGTAACATATAAATTTTTTCTGTAAAGTCAGTATCAATAAGATCAATAACCTCCAATGGCGAGTCATCTAACCAATCATCTATGATGTAGGTTAATTGAAGTTTTATCAATAACATGATGAAATTATTAGCCTTTCTAGACAAGGTTGGATAGGTCAAGAAGGAATAGATGCATTGAAATCTCATGATGACCCTTATTTTTTGATTGAGCATGTAATGCCTCAATTATTTTAGTTTAAATATTATGGCCAAACATTACTTCTATGTCTGGGTATTTATTACTTTATAATCAATAAGGTAACAATTAATTAAGTAGAATGATATATACTTGCCACCATCATCCTCTTGTGATAACATGTAGATGAGATATACCTTAGTTTTCATGAAATTAAGGATGAGAGGGTGATAAGAATTAGATTCCATGAGAGTCAGTGTATCCATAATAAATCACTTTACTGACTCAAATGATTCTTGTTAGTCTTGGGTATAGGTTACACTACTCTCCTTCTTGAGAAAATTGTTGATGGGATGGATAAAATATGTAATATCAAGGAAAAACCTTTGAATTACCCAAATCTTCCCCAATAATGATATTATTCTTAATTAATAATCATATAATTCATGTCTATAATGACACATATTTTCACATGATCAATTTCAATCTTGTGCTTTGAAATGATATATCCCAAAATATTCCCTTTAGTAACTTTGAATAAACACTTATATAAGTTAATAGTGACACTATATGTTTTATTATTTTAATAAATTAAGTGTTTAATTCCTAAATAATAAATGGATCTAAGTAAAGTAAATTAGTGAATAATATGCTTTAATTAACCTACTAATTTGTGTAAATAGAAAGTATTTATGCCTTTTCTAAATATAGCAGGAAGTGAGAGAAAATATAACTTAGCTTATTTTAGTTTAACCAAATTGAGACAGGGCCTGATACTGGAGGAGTGGGACCAGAAAATAGGCTAGAATAGGTCCTTGAGCTTCATTTTTGGGTTGGACAAGAGTGTTGAAAATGTACACCCTATTGTCTAGTGTTGTAATAATATTTCAGCACTGTTGTCCTGAGGTCGAAAGCTTTATGGGTTCCATTTGGTAGGCTTGTGTTACCCTATCTATGAATTTTTAAGGCCTAGAATCCTTTAGAGCTTGTTGTGTGTCTGATTTAGTATTTAAAACCCTTAAAATCTCTTTGTGCTTACACTTGAATGAAAACTTGGGAAAGAGAGAGAAGGGGTTAGTGTGTAAAGGATATATTGGATGCACTTCACACTCTATGTGTGGGTATGCTACCTCCATACCAATACTCTGAAGAGGGATCAATCTAATATAGTTCTCCCATTGAAGTAATTGGTGCAATTGTGTGTGATGTATGCAATTAAATGTGAAATTTGATGTACTTTGGATAATTAAGGACTGGTATGAGTGCTTGAATAGGCTTGAAATTCTCTTGGAAGGTTGTATAGAGAATAGGGAAGAGTGCTTGAGTGTACTTACTTGTATTCTTGATTCTTTCCTATAAATGAGTGTCAACCCTTCTAAATGGAATTTGAATGGACTTTTATAGGGTAATTAATGATCATGGGTTAAATGAACTTGTATTAGGCTGATAAGGAAAAAGATGAGGATTCAAGAAAATCTAACCATTAGAGGTAAAAATGCACTTAGACAACAATAATGGAAACAAGACACCCTAAGTTCTAGTGCTCCTATCTAATTTAGGTGTTGTTGTCCTAAGGTGATGAGACCTAGGGGGATATATCTAGGCCTAAAAAGGCTACCTACGTCTGAAAGAGATAAGTCTAGAAAGATATAGATGATTAGGAATTAGTGAAATAATATCCTATAAGGGTTGTATAAGAAAGAAGGAGAACCTATGGGTTGGGTGTCATTAGCCATGCCTAATTCATCCAAATTCATATTTTATATGACTACATTTTCCCCTCTTTATTCTAGTGATGCAACAAAGAAAAATACTAGGATAGAGGAAAGTAAAAATCATACCTAAACTTACTTGTAAGGGAGAAGCTCATGAAGCTATGTGATGTTGGATGTGCATAGAGAGAGCATGTTGTGACATGTGAATATACAAATGAAAACATAAATTAGATCAGTTATTACTAGATACACTATATCTAAAATAAGAACATACAAAAGTTGAGTAAAAAGAAGAGAAAGGAATGAATACACCTCACCAGGTATGCAAACCAATACAAAACTTGTGATGTTGGATTGTGTTGAGTCAAGAGTAATATCATGAATGGAGTTGAGTCCTCAATTTCTTGAAAGTTGGATCAATAATGCAAAGGCTATCCCTTTGGCTCCATCATTTCCAACTAAGTGAAGTTAACAAATTATATGCATGTTAACCAATGTTTGGACTATCTGTCCAATCCCTTTGAATAGGTGGCTCAAGAATATAAAAACTAGCCCTTTGGCTCCATTGTTGGCCCATGAAGTGAAGATATGAAGTGATACTAGTATAGAATAGATGTCATTTAGGATGGCTCATGGAGCCCATGGATGTGCTATAAATCTAAAAATTTGGCATGGATATCCTAAATGTATGCTATAAACTAGGCCACTCTTGGCCATTTTGAAAGATGGAGGTTAGGCTTGTATGAAAGCCACTCTAAAACTAATGTACTAGGCTTAATATGAAAGCCAACTTGGGAACTTGGGTACTTTAAAATTTAAACTTGTATGAAATTTGAACTCATAAATGATGCCAACCACTTACATATGGAGTAAGGCATGCAAATGTTGAGAATACTTGGAATAAACTAAACTCAGAAACAAAAGAAGATCAATGTGTTGTGCACATTACCCCCAATCACTGATGTTTGGAACATGGATTTTGATCTGGAAGTTATGCCAACTACCTATCTGAACTAAAAGTGAGAACTATCATGTTTCACATGATAACCCCCTATATCTTATAAAATTATACTAAAACTACTAAATCTGACTGATCTAGAAGTGCAAAAATTATCCTTGAACTAAACTTTTTTCCTATTTCTAAAAAACTTGAGTGTTTTCTAACCTAGATAGGAACACTAAAATGTGGACAACCCTATATTTGGTTCTACTATCTATTTTTGATGTTGTTTTTTGGTGTGAAAATTGGTTACTGATCTGGAATTGTCACTATTTTTTATTCTATTTTGACTGGTTTGACCTTTGGATTTTGTACTAAGTGGCTTGAATGTTGTTTCAATTGTTAGGAGCTTTGGTCTCTATGACAAAACCCATGTTTGTTGGCCCCTATTTTGAGGTTAGGAATGATGAACCTACAAGGACTACCCTTAGAAGAAAGAGTCCTACAAGTGTGTTAAGTTGTATAGATATGTGATATAGCAGTGATATTTGTAGATATAGCAATGTTTTTATTGATAGATTGTTAGATCAATAGGGGTATGCTTACATAGATATAACAATGTAAAATCATGTTCAATCTATTGAACTAGAACTAAAAATGTTTATATGTTAGTTGTTAGTTGTTAGTTGTTAGTTGTTAGTTGTTAGTTGTTAGTTGTTAGTTTTTAGTTGTTAGTTGTTAGTTAGTAGTTGTTAGTTTTTAGTTAGAGGGATGGAACATGATGTCCATTATGGCATCCAAGAAAGTAATGGAAATGCAGGATATGGATCATGGCATTGCACATATTGAAAAGAAAATAAGCAAGCAAGAAACAAACAAGAAGTAAGAAGCATATAAGGATGGCCAAGGGACCATGCAAACAAGGGACTTGGGCACATGTCACTCAAACTAGAAAACAAGCATGGAAGGCATGTTCAAATGTCATATATACATGTAAGTGAAACAAGAAAAGTTGGCACAAAGGCGACAAGCACATGGAAGAGTACAAACAAAGGACATTGGTAGGTGTCCTAAGGCACACACATGAATAGAAGCAAAGGACATTTTCAAATATCCTAAGGAAAAAGTAGGAGACAAGATGGAATTGGAAATACAATCACACAAGCTATGCTAAGCAAGTAGAGATAACATGTAATAGCTAGAAAGATAAAAGCACATCTAATTAATTAAATCAATAGGTAGTACAAGACTCGATATATGTTAAGAGATACACAAGTGTTAGATACTAGTGAAATGTCATTATAATAATATGTGTAAACTATAAAGTAATTTATATTGGCATGATAACTCAGAGTGTGTAGTGTAGGAATGAGATAACCTAGATGGTGTAGTCATGTAGAATATGCCCCCCATTGGGTATGTATATCAATGTGTATCTCTATTGTAGAAGTAGGAGTACCCCCTCAATGGGTAGATTGAAGTAATCCAAGAGATGGATACTACACACACTCAAATAAGATCAAGTGAAGCATGGTAATGTAAAAAGTTGACGTATAATAACATAAAATAGCAAATGTAAGTCCTAGCATGATAGTAGTTATGTAAAGCATGGATGATTCATACAATCAAAATGTTTTTGGTATTTTTGATATGTTTTGAATGTTTTTATATTTTGATATAATATATGTACATTAAAAATTAGGAAGAAATGATACTAACTGATGAGTCTCAGATGAGACTCCCTATTATGGTGTCATGTATTGAATAATTAAATCATGTGTGATCGTGAGGCACAAGTGTATGTCTGAGATTGTGAAGCAAAAATTTGTGTACATTGTAACTACTATGAAATTTCTGAAGTGGAAAATAAATGTAGGGTCCCCCTATAACTATGATAAGTGGATGAAACTATAGGGCTCTTAGGGACCCATTTGGAAGTATAAGGGGCTCTCTGAATAGGTGTTCTCTATGTAGTTATATGAGACCTCAATGTAACTACTCTAGGTGTGAATACTATCACTAGAAGTTGTCTAGAATCCTAAAACTATGGGGGTGTATGAACCCTCTATACTATAAATGGATGTCACAATTATGGCCAGATCAAAAGTGGAATTAGAACTAAAACTTGAGGAGAAACTAAAACCGATGGAAGAACTGGAGCTGGTAATTGGAAGCTATTAAATGGCTCTAAAGTGGGGAGTGGTGACTCATAAGGAACTCCACCAACTATGATAACCTGATTAGCATGAATGAACTTCATGCATCTATGAACTATAGAAGGTACTACCCTAAGTTTTTGAATCCATGGTCGACCAAGTAGTATGTCAAAAACTCCTACATTGGGAACTATAGTAAATGGGGTGGCCACATATGTAGGACCAACCTATAGTGAAAGTACTATCTCACCTAATGAACTCTAAATATTCCCACTAAAACCACTAATAACTATCTATTGGAGTGATATCCTGCTCTGAATAACCCAAATGCTAAAGTAGTGTCAAGGTGCACATGTTAAGACTAAAATCATTGTCAATGAGTACACTACTAATAGTCTAACTATGAATATGTGCTCTAATGAAAAGTGAATTATAGCCTATATTATCCTCCATAATCTCTTGATCTAAAAAAGATATCTAAGGCCTGGCTATAACTCTAGAATCATACACACCTATCGTACCTCTCAAAGGATGTCCCTCAATTGAAGGTGCTTGGTATGTAGTTGGTGGAGGATGTGTATCGTATGTATGATGAACACCTAATGTGTCCTCTTTCTCTTGTTTTTAATGTTGTGTAAATGGATTTGAAAATATTTTCAAAGCTTTATCTTGTGCTGGATTTATCTTTGGAGGCTTAATTGAAGTGCCCAAATCAAGTAGATTATTGTCTATCAAGTCTTGTACCTTATGTCACAAACTGATGCATCTATTTTTGGTGTGGCATGGTGCCCTATGAAAATCACAAAATTCATGTTGATCATATCCCCATGGAAGAGGCTTTATTGGATCTACTTCCTGGATAGGAGGGAGAGTGATGATGTTACATTCCAATAACTACTATAAAACCTTGGCTAGAGAAACTAGTAGATTGGTAAATGCATGATGAGGAGGTGTATATAAAACCACACACTGATGGGGATCTAAATCCACATTGATTTTTAGTTAATTCTAATTCTTGTTATCACTAATTTTGACCTTGTATGGTACTTTGTTATTACTCTTGTTGGTTATGTCTGAGATATTTGAATACTTAAGTTTGCCCATTGAAATTAGCTTGACTTCTCTTCTCTTGAGTGTATGACACAATTCATTGAAGGAAGAGAATCTTTTGAAGATAATAGATTCATGTAATGCTAGTAAAAGGATTTTTTTGAAGATGTCCTATAGCTCTTGATCAGTCATGGGGCTAGTTAGTTTAGCTAGAATAGTCTCATATCTAAGAACATAATTCATGAGGGGCTCATTTGAATTTTGTTTTTATTGTACAATATGTGAATATGAAACCTTGTCACCAATGTTGATGTTGAAATTTACTAGGAACATGTCTTCTAAAGGATTTAAGGTTGTGATCGACTGATTTGATAGACTATAAAACCATTATAAAGCATAATCCTTTAGGCTTCATGGAAATAGTTTGGTAAGTAGCCAATCATTGGGTACATAATCCAAACATGATGCATGAAAATCTCTCAAATGTGTCTCTATATCACCCTTACCATCATATAGAGTGAGCTTGGGTTGAACAAAACGCTATAGCAAGGGTGTAGAAGCAATGTGGCGTGCCAATGGTATATGTAGTAAAGCAAAAAAATCTAATGCCTAGTGGTAACTTCCTCAAGATATTGTACCTTGGATTGAAGATATTGGATCTCTTGTATAAGGGCTGCCACATCAAGAGATAAAGATGTACTAGCTATAGCTGGTGGTATAGAAGAAGGCTAGGTTGCTATATGGGGTGGTTGAGACATAGTTGCCCCCATAATGTCATTTACAACTGGCTGATCTATGGTTTGAGAAGATTTCCCATTGGTTAATTTTTTTTTCTCTTTTTTTAAAATTCTAATCATGTCATCTTGCATATATAGATGTTTAGTTAAGAGTTCTTGAAGTTCTCTTTTATCAGTTTCATCAAAATTGGTATATTGAGCCATTGGTAAAGTACAAAAATAATTTGAAATGTTTTTAAATGTTATGAAATATTTTTTAATAGGCAATGTGCTATAAAGGGAAAGTATTTAATATAGTAAATGCAAAGTCCAAAAAATAGTGAATTAAAATTTGTGCAAAAAAGATACTGAGCTACCAAGCATGTACGGTGATACCTCAAAAGCAAGTAGGTGCTAGTAAATGTAAATAAAGATTTTTTAGAAATACTTTGTGCAAAATACTATGAATTTTTATGTGGAAATTGATTTTCTGAGTTTGATATGCAACTAAAATTTCAAAAAATGATGTGAAAAGTATTGGAAAATAATTGGGAGTTTAGTTGATGCAACTAAGGTTTTGAATGAATTTTTTTTCAAAATTAGTGCAATAATTTGAAAAGTTTAGAGAAAATTTGTAAAATTATTTCTTGAAAAATTTAGGAAAAATCAAAAAATATTTCTAAAATTAGAAATATATTTTTCCTAGTGTTTGTATGCAAAAGGGACCTAGTATGTGCCAACTAGCGTTTGAACAAAATATATGATATTTTTGCAATGTATTGGTATATTTATAATTTTTAAATTCAATAAAAATTAAGAAATTATGTAAAAAAAAAAGAAATAACTATCCCTAGGGTTTCTAAGGTTTTTGTGCAAAAATTTGAAGTAAGTCAGGTTCACCAAATTTTTTATTATTTTAGAAAATTAAGTGTTTAATTCCTAAGTAATAAATGGGTCTAATTAATGTAAATAAGTGAATAATATGCTTTAATTAACCTACTAATTTGTGTAAATAGATAATATTTTTTCCTTTTCTAAATATAGTAGGAAGTGAGAGAAAATAGAACTTAGCTTATTCAAGTTAATCTAGACTAAGACAGGGCCTGAGACTGGAGGATCAGGACTAGAAAATAGGCTAGAATAGGTTCTTGAACTTCATTTTTAGGTTGTCTAGGAGAATTGAAAGTGGACACCCTACTATCTGGTGTTGTAGTCCTATTCTGGCACTATTGTCCTGAGGTTGAAATCTTTCTAGGTTTTGTTTGGCAGACCTTTGTTACCTTGTTTATGAATTTTTGAGTCCTAAAAGCCTACAAATATCATTGTGTGTCTGATTTAGTCTTCAAAAACCCTTAAGAGCTCTTTTTCCTTACATTTGAATGGAAACTTGGGAAAGAGAGAGAAGTGGTTAGTGTGTAAAGGATATGTTGGATGCACTTCACACCCTGTGTATGGGCACATTGCCTACATACCAATACTCTAAAGAGGGATCAAGCTAATGCAGTTCTCTCATTGAAGTTCTTGGTGAAATAATGTGTGATGTATGCAACTAGAAGTGAAACTAGATGTACTTTGGATGACTAGGGACTAGTATGAGTGCTTGAACAGGCTTGAAATACTCTTAGAAGGTTGTATGTAGAGAATAGGGAAGAGTGCTTGAGTGTACTTACTTGTATTCTTGCTTATTTTCTATAAATGAGTGACAACCCTTATAAATGGACTTTGAATGGCCTTTTATAGGGTAATTAATGATCGTGGGTTAAATGAACTTATATTAGGATAATAGGGAAATAGATAAGGATTTAGGAAAATCTAACTGTTAGACATAAAAATGCACTTGGACAACAACATTAGAAATAGGACACCCTAGGTTCCAATGCTCATATCCAATTTGGGTGCTAATGTACTAAGGGGATGAGACTTGGGGATATATTTGGGCTTGAAAGGGTTACCTAAGTCTAACAGAGCTAAGTTTGAAAGGCTATGGATGACTAGGAATTAGTGAAATAATAGCCTAGAAGGGTTGTGTAATCAAGAAGTAGGACCTATGGGTTGGGTGTCATTAGCCATGCCTAAATCATCCAATTTTGCATTTTATATGACTACACTATATTTAGTTGAGTGAGAATTTTTTTTTTAAATCAATATTATCCATTATCTTCTTATCCTTTACTAGAAGATAATCCACATATACCTCCACTATTTTATGGATGAGATCATGAAAGATGTGGGTCATCTCCCTATGAAAATTTAATTTAGAATTTTTTAGGCAAAAAGCCACAAAAATGTAGTATAAACTTCCCCAAAGTGTTGTGAAGGAGGATTTTCATTGAAATACCTCTGAAATGTAGATTTGATTATATCCATAGAAACCATCCATGATGGACAATAAAATTGTATCTTCCCATTGAATCTATGATAATTTTGATGGATGGTAATGGAAATTCATCCCTTGGACATACTTTGTTGATGTATTTGAAGTAAATGTATATCCTAATTTTTCCATTATTTTTAAGGCCAAAGATGATATTGGAGAACCACTTAGTGTAATGCATAAGCTTGATGATTCCTAATTTTAGGAGTTTGTTAACCTCTTCTTTTACCATTAACATGATCTTTAGTTTGAAAATTCAAATCTTTTTTTAATAGGTTTAGCTTTAGGCTTAGTAACTAGGTTGTGAATTACTACTTAGGGTTTATTTCCTATCATGTCTAAATAGGAAAAGATTAAGTATTTAAAAAATTTGGTGGGAAAACTATTGAAATGTTTAATATCTTGGGGTGAGAGAGAAGATATAAGAATAAAAATCTTGGCCTTTGGGTTGATATTTAGTCCTAATATTTATATCAATGGTTTCCTATATAATAGATGCATTCCCCTCTTTGAACTCTTGTGGGGTAGGAGGATGATAGAAAGCTTCATCATCTACTTAAAATATCTCATGATACTCCTCAAAAGAGTAATTGTATTATATTTTATTATATTATTTTAATTATTTTATTATAAGGTAAAATGAGGAATAAAAGGTGAGAGAAAACCCATTTTATGATGTGATGCTAGAAAATGATCATAGACCTACAGGAATTATAAAATTTCCTCATCATTTTATGTGTGTCCAAGATGAGAGGGTTACTTTAATCTTATACATGAGTGAGGATTTGGTTGTTTTTAATATTTTAAAAATGTGGTTTAGGTCATAAAAATACCACAAATTCAAATTTTAGAATTCCTTTGTGAGGGTATAGCTGAGAAGAAGAAATGAGTATCGAATTAACTAGTTAGTTATTCTCCCTAAGGACAACCTTTATGAAAACAAAGTCAAAATCCTTGGAAAATAATATATGGAATTATTGTATAGGTTATGATTTTCATATTTCATTTTTAAAATAATGAATACCTGATTAGTGATTAATTCTTAGTCACCTTGAATCTTGCAGTTATGAACATCTAGTCTCCTAGAAATGAGTATTTTCAAAAACAAGGCATCATATTTCCCCCCATTAATATTACATTAAAAATATAATATAAACTTGAACAACATTATCCTTCCTCCATGGTAAATTAATATTAATCCTACCACTATACATAAACAAAGAATTCCCCATCATATTAGAAAATTTGTTGATCACTTAAATGGAAGGATCATCATGGTGCTTAGGGAATATCTCTTCATTTTTTAGAGATATCAACCATGAAAATACTGGGAATAATGACTGCCAAAAATTACATTTATAAACCTTGGTTTTTTGGAATATTATAATATTTGAACCCACATGGGTAAAATGAGAGTGAAGTGGGTCTATGTTACTAGTTATTTTAAAAGTTGACTTTGTTGAGATGGTCAGTAGTGTTATAATATTTTCTTCACACACTTTAATAATTATTATAATGAATTTTTAATTGGTATTTAATTTGGTGAGTCATTATGTCATTCATAACTTGATTTTATAACCCATACTATAATTGTAATATGTCCTTTTTCCTTGAAAATTAGAGAAGGTTTTATTATTTTGTTGCTAGGAAAATGAAAGTCAATATGAACACTTGGATTTCTCACTAGATTTTCCTGATGGACATCAAATGGTTTTGCATCATCATGGGACATGATAAAAATACATTTATGTAAGAATACTATCTCTTAGGAAAAAAATTAATGGTATTTAATTCATCCTATGGATCCAAGTCTTCCCCAAAAACATGTCCTAGTTATTATCCTTATCTATAACGTAAAACTCCATAATCAATTAGTTGGGGCTAAAAGTGACCAGAAGTACTATGGTGTGAATTTAAGTATATTTTAGGATATCTTAGCTTCTAAGGGTATACCTAATCATGGAAAAAAAAATCTCCATAACTAATCTTAAAAATAAAATAAAAAGTAACAATGTTGATTATAACACTATCATTGACCATTTCCATCTTGACATAATTGTTGTAGATCCATACATATAGGTTCCATATATGATCTCTTATTATATCAATTTTAGCATCATGAGGTATTCTATAAGGTTAAATAAATATCATGCATCCCTATAATTATTCCTAGAAGGGTACATGTCTAGGTCAATATGGTTGATTTAGGCTTTGAGAGGTGGGGTATTGCTAGTCAAATAACCAATACGTAATGCATTGATCGATTCCATACAATGTGTAGGAGTTATGATAAAATACATGACAAAAATTTTCCAAAATTTTTTTGAGAGATATGTGAAAAGGTAAAAATTCCCCATAGGTTTAAGGTTTCCTCAAACATTAGTCTCTGTAACATTGGTTAAAAGGATATTTTATGGTCGGTTGTCCCTAATGTGTGTAATCATATAGAAATATTCTCTAGTATTTAATTATGTAACACACATTATCCTATTTTTTCCATGAGAGCATAAGCAAGGGACCTTATTTGTATTTTTTGCTGTATAAGTTGAGGCTTCAACATCATGAGTTCTAACTAACATGGGATGTTTGTCTAGATGATCCTCTAGAGTAATTTTATTATTGTTATACTAGTAATTAGAGAATGGTTTCTTTTATATTCACAAGTTATCACTTTCAAGCAGCATATGACCCATTTGGTAAGGTTAAAGGTTTGCATTTGAACTTCCCAAAAACATAGACATGGATATTTTTCTCCTCCATAAGTCATTGAATGAATTTTTTGTAATCCATATAATCATTTCTCATGACCAATGATCATATAGAAAAGGAAATAAATAGTAGGATTGTAATCCACTAGTCAATGGATTTGTTTTTTTTTTAGCCACACCTTTACTTTTTATCATTAAGATAAAAGCATTTATTTTTATATTAGACATTTGTATTTTGATATTAGTTATAATGAGGTGGCAGACTCTTGAATTCCACAATATGAACAATAGGTGAATGGATTAGATTTACCCCAACCCCATTATTTTTTTATTATTGTCATTTTTTTAAATTTGATTAATAATCATAGCATTGATATTTTTGGGTTATTATTCGCATTATGAATGGAAATTTAAGATCTTGGGCCCTTGATTTCTTGATTAATTTGGTTACTATTTTGATAATCCCTTATATTTTGGTTTGGGGTAATAACTCATCTATTTGACCCATAATTTCTATGTCTACTTGTCCAAATCTAAGTTTACTCTCTATTGCTTTATCATATGATATGTAAGGGAATTTATGAATATCTTCTATACTTTCCTTATTAAGAGAGTGGAGGAAAAGGTCAAAAGCTCTATTTGATCCATAAGTGAGGAATTGTTAGAGGAATAAGGTAATTATGATGCCTCCTAATGAATTAGGTAACATACTCATTATAATATTATTTAATATGTAAAAAATATTCTATGATAGTCTAAAGCATTTCATTCATATAGAATGCTTTAAATAAATTTTCCACATGTTATTGGAAATAATAGATCAAAGCCTTAAGGAGGTGGTTATACTAGTCTATTGTAGTTATCTCAATGTTTTTAGGGAAAATTTTATCCACCACTCCATCCCAAAATAATAAATCCCTAATTTTCATGGTATAGGCCTTGACATGCATGCTTGGGTCCCCTTATTCATTAAATTTGTGGAGTTTTAGAAATGGGCACAACAAGAGAACCAATCGAAATGAATGTGTTAGTACCCAAACTTGCACTAAGTAATTTGTGCCCTTATTCTTGAGGAAAGAATGCCTGAGATTTTAAATTTTTCCCCTAACTACAAGTGTTCACCTGGGTTATAAAACTCTACTTTCACAATCAAGTCATGGAAACCCCACTCTTGAAGTTGAGTTGTGAAGACCCTATAATCCTAGTTTCAAGCTAACATCTAACATTTTCATGTCTTATAACAATTTTTGGTTTGTAAGGTCTATGGCATAATAATTCCAAGAAGATTCAGAAATGACTAAATGCTAAAAATTGGGGTAAGTTTAATACCTTTGTTGCAAAGAATATGTAGAGCAAAGATTTTGAGGTAAATTTCAACTTTGTATTTTTTCATTTTTTAAAATTGCAATCAATATTCAAGGCTTTCCAAGATGTAAATACCAACCACAAGGAATTTCATGCAATGGTCACATGCCCACATGGCACTAAAGGGGGGATATTATTGGACAAGTTTCAAAATCCATGCCAACAATAAAAACATGTATGCCAATTACCCCATGTCTATGGTGGGGTCTCCATTTTTCACATGGAAGGATTAAAAGGGCCACATAAAACTTCAATCAACCCAACACAAATGGAATAAATACCCATAGCTAAAGCTAACTAATGCCCATATGGAAGTAAATGCATGGGCAAGTTGAAAATTTTTTAAGTGAAAATTTTACTGGAGGTTTTGAGAGAAAGTGCAACTTTCCATATTGCAAAGTTGCAATATGCTTCTCAGGTTCCAAATACCATGTACTTCCATGGCAGAATAGTACATGCAAAAAACTATTAGAGGTATAATCATTGAGAGGGGGGTGAATTAATGATCCCAAATAATCCAACTTAAATTTTGATCTTTGAAAACACTTAATCAATTACCATAAGTATTCATGAAGCATACACAACATTCATATCAATGAGCAAGAGAGATAATGCAAGATCAATCACATAACACATGACATACTTGGGAAACCCTCTTAGGGAGAAAACCCACTGGAACCTACAATTGGAATACTATCTTATAATAAAAAGATCCAATTTAGACCATCTATAAATGATCAAATAACAACAATCCATATTTAGTGAGACTATAATCCCATAAGGTGTTGCCACACCTATCTAGCTAAGCTACAACAACAACCAAAACTTTTAGCAAGTTATACTTTGCAAGGAGGCTAAAACTACCTTATATGTTGAGCTTCCACAATAACACCTATGAACACATCCACCTCTCAACTAATGCTAATAACACCTGATGATGGACCTCTGCTTATCACACTTCACCTTCACTCACACTCAAATATCAAGTGCACTATTCTACCAACAAAATTATGGCCAACTCATAAACTCTAACACTTCACCTTTGCTCACACATAAATAGTCATCAATATATTATTCTATTTAACTCATCCTTAGATCACTTTCCCCCTCATTTTCTCCTTAAACACACACATAATCCTCTCTCCAATTGCTCCTTAATCTCACACATCCAAGTCTAGAACCCATCATCTTTGGTTCCACTATTTATAGAGAAATCTTGATAATCACTACCTTGGTCAACCATTAGGAATGCCTTATCCCTTAAGGCATCTCTCACATGAAGACACAGCTTAATACAATCTTCATAGGTTGGACATAGCATCTATGGGTCACACTTAAGTAGCTACACCTTTTAGTAAGCCTCTTGTAGCTCTTATAGGTCTCATGGAGACCTATTCACCCATTTAGCACACGCTCAAGAAAAATAACAACATATGACCACTTTAAAATACATGGGTCCACTCATTATGTCCCCTAAGACATCATCAAATGATCACAGTCATCTTAGCTCACCTCTACATATGTTCCAACAACTCAAACATATACCTTATACATAGGAACACCATTACCAAATATATAGTTAACTTCTTAAGCATTATTCATAATCAAGATAGATTTATCACCCCTCTAAAATACTCATAGAGCAACCTAATGGAGTCTACAACACTCCCAAATAACTAATTCATCATGATACATGAAAATAGAATCAACACAAGCTTGAATATGCTTCATAGGTCACTTGCATAACAAGCATGAACACATAGTAAACTTTTAGGCTCAATATCTTTGACTATACTTACTTTCAGATCATCAAATCTATAAATCTATATGTACCTTAGAGTCCTCTATGACTTTTAGTTTTATAACACTAGTAAATTTGACTTCTATTGAAAGATATGGTTTGAAAAACATAGACTAGTTTTTCCCTTTGTAAAATTAAAATGTTCAAATACAAATGATCATAGTTAATCTTCAAACACAATGCTTACATCTCATGTCCTCTCAGCTTTTGGATCAATCTCACACCATCAATATTGTCCAAACTTTAATACATAGGTGCCAATGCTCAAGTGTTAAACATCTATCACTTTGACCTCATCTCATGCACTCTTATAATGTTGACTGAATGTGCTCCATTGATCTCTATAAATCAACTAGGTCTTTAATGATCAATGCTCACCATTTAATCAAATTGTGCAAACACCCACTTGCCATTGGATCCTTATCATGTACATTTCCTTAATAATTAAACATCATGTACCTTTTCTCATCTCACTCCCTCCAGATTTCTTTGATAAACATGCACCGTTGATCTTGCTCAAGCTTTAACACTTTCAAAAATGACTAAGTATGAAGACCCTTTCAATATGCCTGAGCAACCATTTTTGATCCTTAATAACTTTTTCTACGCTTTGATGCAAGATCTCAAATTTAGACAAGATGATCTCCTCACATAGGATATTCTAACCATGTGACATACTACTCATTTAACCCCCATGTGTGCAATATAATGTCATTAAAATTCCTTCTCAAAATCTTTTATCACAAAGCCAACTATGTCAAAACTTGCCTGAGTGGCAAACTTTGAGTATGCATAGCTTTTAATGCACTTCAGTACATGATCTTAAATTTAGTTCAAATCATATATGCTGAAAATTAAATAAACTCATATGATTAGTTTCTCTTGTCACCTTCAAATGTGTAAGATATAACATCATCAAAATGCTCACTCTGCTCTTTCTTGACTTATGCAAATTTGGCTAGATATGGAAACACATAGTCAAACTACCTGGGAGCCCAACTTTGCATATGCATAAATTTTGATGTACTTCATTATATGATCTATATTTTATCACAAATAAACTAGTTCTAAAACTAAAAAAACCAATATGATCACCTCTCCTTGAAACATCAACACGTGCAAGATATTCCATCATTACACTACTTACTTGACTCTTTCTGGCCATTGGACCCAAAGTGTCTAGATGAAGATAATGGACAACTATATGAATTAAACTTATGCACACAAACACTCTAACCATCATGGACCTCTGATAGGACCCATTTCACATGCTCAATACTTTAGACTCATACCTAATCATCTCTAAATTGTCAAACACTAAAGATCAACCAAGCCTACTTCAAGCACACTTTGTCAAGCATAATGCACACTTTGTCATTGTCACTTTCATCCATGTATTAAGACACCTTTATGGCATCACTATGATAACTCTCCAGCAAAAATAATTTTTTAATTATCAAAATTATAAAATGTAGGTAAAGTTCTAAAGCCCAGTAGAAATGTCTAAGGGAAAGACAAGGTCAAAAGGAAAATTTATAATGTAAAAATTATAAGTGGAATATAAAATCCCATAGAAAGTAAGGCATGGGCCCATGTGGGATGTTGGCAGACTTCCATAGTGTAAAAATAACTTACCAAAAGCATTTTTAAATTTGCAAGTTTTAAATTATTAATCAATATCCCAAACCTATAGCCTATGGTCCAAGTCAAAAAAAGATGGTCAACAGACATTCTTGGTGGAAGTCCAAAGCCAAAATTCAAGTTTTAAAAACAGCAAATTGCAATATGCATCTGAATATCTACCACCCACATAAAATCCCATAATCAAAGGAGGCAAATATCTTCAAGAGGTGCAATAGTAACTTCAAAAGGAAGAATATGCCAGGTGGGGGTTTTGCCCATTTCCATATTGCATTGGAATGGTGTTGATTTAGGTTGGTGTTGATACCTTCATGGATAGAGTATCTACATAGAAGAGGCAAAAGGAAAGGGGGAAATCTTAAAGAGAACCTCCATGGGGGCAATGATAAACCAGTACTTTATTAGATAGAGCAATTTAAAGTAGCTTTTAGAGTTGCAGAATCATTAGATTACTTGCATAATGGATGTTCTCAATCTTTAATTCATAGAGATGTGAAGTCTTCCAACATTATGCTCTCAAAAAACTTTGAACCATAGCTGAAAGATATTGGGCTGGTAAAATAGGCACCAATAATATCTTCACATATCAGTTACAGTGATGTTTAGGAACATTTGGGTACCTTACTCCAAAATATTTTATTTATGGAAAGGTTAATGACAAGACAAACATGTATGCATTTGGTTTGGTACTACTTGAGTTAATATCTGACAGGAAGCCAATCAATACAAGATATCCCAAGGGTTAAGAAAACATCATGATGTGGGCAAATCTAGTTTTAGAGAAGGAGAGTATGGGAGAGCTTGGTGATCAAGGTTTGGAAGATGCATATGATACAAATGAGATGTAAATAATTATGCTTGTTATTTCACAATGTGTAACATAAGTGTCTCAGTACCAGCCTTGCATAAGATAGCTTTTTTAAAATACTATGAGGAATAGATGATTTTACTGGTCAAGAATGGTGCCAACGTATAATGACTATGGATAGAGATGCTTTAGTTGAGTTTGAACACATTTTAAACTAGGGAGAGCATGATATATAAACTCATATCATGCTTGAAATGTTTGTGGTGGATGATGATACTATATCAATGAGCAATATTGATCATAGTGTAGACATTTTATAAGGAAAATAATCTTTTGAATATTACTTGAAAGTTTGATGTAGACATTCATCAAGCTTTGATTTATTTGGGACTGAATGGAGTTCTCTTCCTTGCTTTCAATCCCTTTGTTATGTTATTTCCATAGAAATTATGATGTTAAGTGATTTAATTTTTTCCAGTTGTTATAGCAATGAATGATGATTATGCCTAACCTAAAATAATAACCATAGTGGTTAAAGTTTAGGGTGGAAATATATAGTATTGAAGTGTAAATTTGACTTAAATAGAGTATTCTTTGAAGCCAAATTTTTTTAAGGTAGTGTAGGGAGAGGGAAAGAAAACTGAGTGATAATACTTTCTCATCTTTGTTATGGATCTTAGAATTTTAAACAAGTTTTCTACTTTTGTTCATAATCAAATCCTTCATGAATGTGTAATATATTGAGACCCATTGGTGATATTTTTGTTTCCTATGGCATACTTGTATGTATTTAAATTTTGGAGGAGTGGATAACCAGTGTAGTGCATCCTAATGTACACAGGAGGCAAAAAATGGCCAAATAAAGTATTGGCTATTAAGAAGATCTTCTACAGGTCATATTTTTACTTCAAGGTTGGAATAAATCTAAAAAGTCTCAAAGGGAGGTCTATGGGAGATTGAAAGGACGATGCAATTTTGCATTTACAAATGTGTAATTTGAAAATTGCACTCAAATGTCTAACACCCACCAGTCAACATGAGGTCAAATATTCAAAGTGAAACTTTCAACACAAAATACAACTTTTCAAGTTGAAATTTGAAAATTACATTTGAAGTTCCCAAGTCCATAACAAAACTTTTGACAAGAACTACAACTTCAAATTTCAAGTTATAAAATTGCAAATTACAAATATGCACTGGACCTCCAAATTCCCACCAACATGCAAAGTTGTAATTAAGGTCTAAAATCTTGCCAGGCAAGATTAGGTGAAAAATGCACTTAAGCTTCATAAATTATGGTGGTAACCCTAAAAAATTTAAAGGCAAAATAGAAAATATGGAAATGCATAGGCAAGTAAAAATTAAAAAGGTAAAAAAAAGATAAGTTGCATTTTCCAAATATTTGGCTATTGTTGAATACCTCCATGGAATAAATTTGTTGCAAGGGTTGTGAGACCAAGGTCAACCATTGGAAGGATATTTTTCAAATGGACATGGATCCTACATTTCTTCTATCATAGCTATAGTATTTTAATATAATCATTACAAATCTAGGGGAATTATTTGGCTTGCATGAGGAGGGTAGTTGTCCACAAGTTTCAAACTTTTCAAATGATTAATAGGAGAACAAAGAAAGGTAGTTACAATACAAGGAGTTTATTTTGATTCCAAGGGAATATTCCCCCTCAAGATCAAGTAAAATGCATTTCCATCCAAGTATATCAAGAGTTTGTTTGAAATATTCATCATTACATGGACAAGTAATTACCCAAATCATTCCCTTGCAAGAGCAGGAGATTCTAGGTGTTATCAAGGGCATCCTCCAATTAGATAATCTTGAAGGTATATTCTGGTTGTGATCAAGGGCATCCTCCAATTTGAGAATCTCAAAGGGATATTCTAGGTGAGAAAGTTGTATAATTGAAAGAGGGCTTATCCTATTTTAAAGGTTGTTATTGGTTTTCCTAGGTCTTAGGGATATTTTAAATTCCATAAATATCCTCTTTATAGAGGTGTTTTCATTTTTAGAATTATTTTTGTGTGTATTTTGTCTCTCTTGCATGGGTGGTTGTAGTTGTATATCCATTAGCAATCTCTAAGAGTATGTATATGTCTCCCCTATTTCAAAGCAAATCCACCATGATTCTCCCCATGTTAACATTCTGAACATGATGTAGTAATATTTATTTACAAGTTAATGGAAAATAATTATGATTTCCATTGTATCTTATCAATGAAATGCAATGATGTGTTATTCATACATTATCGATTGGGTATTTAGTTTTATACTTATTAATGGTATTCATTGTGGGTATAGATCTAAATTGTAAATTCCTTTCTGCATTTTGATTTGGGAGTATGTTATTGATAACCTTATAACGACATCCTAGGTTTATGGATTTGATAGGAGAAAGTTCTTAAATCTCTACTTGAAATTTATGCTTTAGGGTTTCAGGGGTCATTTCAATGTTTGCATTGCATTGGCCCCAATGAATGCAAAGCATTCCTAATAATTTCCTTACCTTGTCTACTAGTATTCTACATTTTTCAATGAATGATAACATGCCTATTGAAGGAATTTATACTATTTAAAATCCACCACACCACTCTTTTATATATACATAACTCATCCTACCTAACCTACCATGTAAATAATATAACCTATTGACTATTCTAAGTGTTATTTGCTCACAGATGCATCAATCTTGAAAATCTAAAATGTGTCTGTGTTTTTCTCTTTGAATCCCAAAATTTTAATCTTCCATTTGGACATTATACTATTAGAAGTTTATTTTGAAATGAATTTTGAAAGCACATCCCTATATATATTTAGTAGCTTGTGTCTGACTTAGAAGTATTTGTTCATTCTATGTGACAACTCTTCCTGAGTGGAATGAACAAGTTTGGTTGTGCTCTAATCAGATTTGTTTGTGTATGTCAATAATCCCTGTAATATTGAAATGTTTTATCCCTCTATGCAAGAAAGATACCCCATAGGTCCTTTCACCTTGGCTTAGGTAGAGCCAGAAGTAGCAGGGAGTTAACCATACCCTCTCTCAGTATCTTCCAGTCATTGTCTATGTTCAATCCATCTAGATGTTAAACCCTTTCCTAGATATAACAACATAATTTTGGGTCTACCATCCACATTTTCCATACTACCCAAGCATGCAAGGATGAGTGAAAAAGGTGTACAACTAAGAACCAACACTTCACTGATGTCGTTATCATAGACTTGAAAGATTTTATCAATTAACTTTTGCTAAGTTCTTGCAAAGGGTTGGTTATTTATTCATGTTTTAAAGTGATTTGCCCTTTTGAACATGAATCTAAATTTTTTATTGTATTTATTTTTATATATCATCACTAAATTTATAAATGTATAGTTTTAGTATGTATCACAACATATTTTTAAACTATTATATTCTAGAAGTTTTTTTCTAGTGGTGATTCCAACATTGTACCTAGTATTTGAAAGATTAGTGCCTATTTTGAATATCATTCAGCTTTGAGTGTTCTCTTGTTTGAAAAGATAAAAGGATTGAGATCATCCTTAAAAGGTAACTCATCAAATTAGATTGTCTCACCCTTAAGTGTTCATCATAAATAAGGAGACAAGTTTGGAAGCCAATTGAAGGATAAAGTTATGCTGCAAAGGAGTGTCTAGACTATTAAGATTATAGTACACCTAAACTTTTATTTGCTGAATTAATTTAATTAAATATTATAATAATTATCTTAATAACTCAAAACCTTGTAGTCCTATTTATTATCCATCACCTTCTCAACAAGTTGAATATCCTCATAGGTTTCATCCCCCAAGTCCCCTCACTCACCCCCTCACAGCCTTTTACCATCTGATCTTGAACCCATCGTTAAACCAATCATGAGGCATAGAGATCATGATGAGAATGAACATCCTACATTTAGGATTACCATATTTAGACCTATTAATTTTGATGAAATGGAGGGATATCCCAATGAAATTCTAAATGAAGTAAGAAACTCCCTCCCTAAGTTTCAAGGGAATAATGTAATGACTGGTGATCAACATTTGAGGGATTTTTGAATTATCATTAAAGATTATGAGGTTGAGCATGAGGATGTTTAAATTAAGATATTTGTGCACATGTTGTAATAATATGCTCATGAATGGTTTAATTCCCTTCCCCATGCATGCATTGATTTATGGGAAGAAATTAAGAATGTTTTCAAAATACAATATGGTGATAAAATTGATCCTAGGTTCCTTTCTTGATGAGTTTGAAAACATAAATAAAAACCCTAATGAGTGTGTGTAGTAATTTAACATGAGGTTTAAT
Source organism: Torreya grandis (assembly GCA_037957365.1). NCBI lineage: Eukaryota > Viridiplantae > Streptophyta > Pinopsida > Cupressales > Taxaceae > Torreya > Torreya grandis. Next base: position 235,530 of record JARHVA010003437.1, read on the forward strand.
AAGACTATGATGAGGCTACTAAAAATATTAGACCTAGTGATACAGCTTGCTTGATCAAATACTATGATGTATTTGACAAGAAGGCAGCCTATTACTTGAGGGATAAGGCTCCCATGAATCTAAAGTTGGCATTTAATATGGCCATCCAATTTTAAAATAATATAAAGGTCATGGGTAAACCTTAAACAAGTGGGATTATGTGAAGTTATTCAATCCTAAAAATACTCAGTCCACTAAGACAACCAACCTTGAGGAGACTGTGAAAAATTTAGAAATTATTGTCAAAGAGATGTCATACAAGTTGGCCAGAGCTGAGAAGGGGATTCCTCATGGATCTTCTAGTCAAGACAGAACTTAGAATCATAATCAAGCACAAGAGAGACCCTCTTTCCATAATTGAGATAATGACAGAGGGAAGAGGCCTTCTCATGATGAAATAAATGATAGAAATTAGAATAGGGGAGTTGGGAAAGAAGTTCTTGATCCATTAAATGCCAATGTTAATGATGTAGCTTATGACCTTGATATTGATTGGTGTGATACGTGTTTTCTCCCCCCATCATATTTTTGATACTACTGAATGAATTGATGAAGATGTAAAAGAACCTAATTTTGCATCTGAATATGATGAGATTTTGATGTTTTATTGTCAAATTTCTCGAAGTAAAGTATCTACCTCCACGGCATTGTTAAGTGTTACTATTGTTGATCATTTTTGGAGTGTAGTTAAAAAGGTATATGTCCTAACTTATGAGTTTGATGTTAATATGACACAATCATATGAGTTACCCATTCATGACTTTGAATTTGTATGATTCATGATGATTAAGAAGTATGATGGGGGAATTCTTTCAATTGAGGATAGGTAGTTGCTAATTAATGCAGTAGTTACCCAAGAGAAAGAATATAATCTAAGAAGTAGGCAATAAGGTGTTTCTCCTCAATAGACTACCCCTACAAATCCAAGGGAAGGGGATGCAACTAATTAAGTTAAGAAAACTAAAGACATTCCTGATTTCTCTAAGCTATCACCTATTTCCCAAATTGTTAAACAAAGAGGTGCTCTATCGAAGAGTAGAGAACCCATATTATCTAGTATTCCTGAGGGTGAAAGTGATGTAAAAAGAAATCCACCCTTGAAAACCATTGTTAGGAATGTTAATTCATCCCATCTTGTTCCATATATGACTTTGAATGATTGTATTCTATTTGAAGGTATTGTCACCCTTCCTCCTAATACTCCCCTTCCTCAGTATAGCATGTGTGATATGGCCCAAGTATTGAGTGAATTAAAAATCACTATGCCACTTTTTGAGTTTTTACAAATACCCAAACATAGGAAGAGGGCATTTGAATATTTGGAATTTAGTGATAATACATCTGCCAATGAAATTAATTCACCTCAAACACCCCTAGATGATGATGAAGAGTTAGATGAGGTTGTTGAACCAGCCCTGGAGGTTTATTTAGGGACTACATTAATAGAGAGTCAGTTGGATGTGGATCATTTTTACACTACCCTATTGAGGTTTGATTATTCACAACTATATGTTTGATTCTAGAGCCTCTTGAAATGTGATGCCACTTGGTATCCTTAATGATCTTAGAGTGAAAATCACATCTACCTTTGACAAGTGTTATGCCATGGACTCATGAGAGGTGCCAATTGTTGGAAAAGTCAAGTGATTGGTAGTGTAATTGGTCATTAATCCAGGTAAGTTTTTAAATATGGAAGTGGTAGTTGTGGATTGCCCTCCCAAGTGGGGGATGTTACTATCACAAAAATGGGTTACCAGCATGGGTGGAAGTGTGCAGATGGATCTTTCTTATGCTACCATTATTTTGGAGGGTAAGATAGTGAAACTTCATAGAGATCCTAAGATGTTGCATGTACTACAAGATTTAATGAAGTGTTGTACACTAATGTGGAGCTGGATAGCCTCATTGGGAATATTGAATGTGTTGAACAACTAGTTGTTCTTGATGTTGTCTTTGATAAGGAAAGTGATAAAGTTTGAAAAATGTATTTTGATGGGGCTTATCTAATCTTATAAATGGAGCTACAGTTATCTTTTATACCCCCAATAGTAAATATTTCAAGTTTTATTTAAAATTGTCCTTTGAGTGCATGAACAATACTATTGAGTATGAAGCACTCTTTCTTGGTTTAAGAATTACCTATGAACATGAAATTACAAGTTTGATTGTAAAGGGTGATTCTGAATTACTAGTTATGCAAGTCGGTAATGCTTATGCCACCAAAAATAAAAGTTTGAAATAATATAGGAATGCTATATTAGATTTGATAGAGTTATTTGATTCTTTCAATATATATTATCATGATAGGAGTTTCACTGAGGAAGTTGATAGAATTATAGGGTTAGATGCTCATTTTGAAATTGAAAATATGAACCCTCATTGTTAGTACAAGTGGGGGTGCTTGTTAGGCCTTCAATCCCAGATAGTATTCATCATTGGCAAAAATTTATGATGATGATTAAATTGAAAGGGATTTTTACTATGAAGCTAAATTTAAAGATTGGATTATAGACTTGGAATCCATGGTTTAGACCTGTGATGGGAAGGAAACCTTGTTTGGGAAAGATATAATTCAGTTGAATATGAACACTATCCCTAGAGGATTGGTGAGTTTAGAGGCATCTTTTGATGGAGTGGACCAAATTAAAAATCAAGATCTTTTTATCTTAAAAGATTTGACTGGATGCAATTTAGGATCTAATGAACATCCATTAAAATTTTGGTTGGGTACTCACTTCAATGCAGTAGAGAATCAAGCTTATATGCAAATGTTAAAGAAGTAACAGGATTCCTTAGCCTGTTCTTATTCTAAATTGAAAGCGTATAGGGAGTATGTGTCTCAACATATCATCTTATTATTCCTAACAACAAGACTTTTAGGTAGAATCAAAAACCTATTAACCCCATCTTGGCCACCAAGATGTGGGACAAGTTAAAGAAGCTAAGGGATGGTGGAATTATTCATCCCATCAGGTATTCATCGTGGGTGGCAAACTTAGTCTATATACAAAATAATAATGATGACATCCACTTGTACATGGATTTATGAAATTTTAATAAAGATTATTTAAAGAATAATTACCCCTACCTATTATGAATAACCTATTGTAAAGTTTTACAAGATCAAAGATGTTTTCCACATTAGATGGTTTCTCAGGGTATAACTAGGTTGTGGTAAAAGAATCTGAGAGACCCAAGATTGCATTTACAATGCCTTGGGGCATTTATGTCTACATGAGGATGTCTTTTGGGTTAATTAATGTTGGTGCAACATTCATAGAGCTATGGACATTACCTTTGTAAGGTTATTAACAAATTTATAGCTATGTATCAGGATGATATTAAAATGTACTCCACAAACATAAAAGAACATTTGGATCATCTATAGAAAGTGTTCCATAAATGTAGGGAGTTTGGTATTTCCCTTAATCCTAAGAAGTGTCACTTTAGAGTCCAAAAATCCAATTTTTTGGGACATATAGTGTCTAGGTATGGTGTCACGATTGATCCAAAAAGAGTGGAATCCATTGACAAAGTGACTATCCCATAATCCAAGAATGTAATTCAGTCCTTCTTTGGATAAATCAATTTCTTCAGAAGGTTTGTGTCTAAATTTATAGAGATCACTTTTCCTATTGCTTCCATGTTGAAAAATGACCAAACCATCAAGTCGGAGGAGGATACTATGCAAGCATTCAATGACATCAAATGAACCTTGAAGTCTACCCCTGTCTTGGCCATCCCTAATTACAATAAAGAGTTTCAAATATTCTCTTTTGTATCTCATAGTATTATAGTTATTGTTATTTTACAAAAGAATGATGACAGTCATGAGCATCCCATAGATTTATTTAACAAAGCTATTCAAGGATATGAACTGAATTATACTATCATGTAAAAATAAGATTTCACCCTCTTGAAGGCTATTAAAACATTAAGACTTTATATTCTAGTTTAAAATATTGTTGAATACGTCCCACATACAATGGTGAAGGATATATTGACTTAGAATGAAGCATCAAGCAAGAGATACATGTGGGTCAACAATTTACAAGAGTACAACATGGATATCTAGACCACCAAGATAGTGAGAGGGATGGGTCTAGAAAAGCTCATGGTTGAGAAAAATTTACAAGATATTGAGGTAAACACTATTTTTTTTAATGTTGACAATTCTTTGAGTCATATTAGCATCTCTTCATGGTATAAAGACATTGCTTACTACTTGAAAAGTTTAAATGGTTCCCCTAACTTGGATAAGAATCAAAGGAGAACTCTCAAACTTGTTTCCCAAAAGTATCTCTTGACTAAAGGTGGGTTGGTATGGAAGAATCCAGATGGAGTTATCCTAATATGCTTGGTAGAAGAAGAGACTATTGATTTAATTGAAGATTTTAATAATGGAGTATGTGGTGGTCACTCTGTACCTAAAGTCAAAGCTCATAAAATTTTGAGACCTGGTTATTAGTGGTCATCACTATTCAAGGATGTTGCTCATAAAGTTAGAAAGTGTGATAAATGTTAGCACTTTGCTAGAAGGTTGAAAGCTTCTGATTCTCTCCCCTTGCAACCTATAATGATTAAAGGCCCATTTAGATAATGTGGAATGGATTTTGTTGGGGAGATCACTAATTTGTCAAGTGCTAGACATAGGTGGATATTGGTTGCAACTGATTCGTTCACAAAATGGGTTGAGTTGGTCCTTACAAAAAAGGCTACACACCAGGTGATCATTGACTTTCTATTGAATCAAATTATTTATAGATTTGGTGTGCTTGTTAAGGTAATTACTGATAATGCCATGAGTTTCAAAGCTAAACCTTTGGTAGCATTGTGTAAATAGTATGGGATCACATTAACTTACACCTCCAATTATAACCCTTAGGGGAATGGGCAAGCAAAATCTAATAATAAGAACTTGCTCAAAATCATTAGAATAACTTTGAAAGCTAACAAGAAGAAGTGGGGTGAATAACTAAAGTTTTCCTTATGGGCTGATAGGATTATGCCTAAGAGAGCTATAGGCAAAAGCCCTTTTGAGCTTGTTTATAGGGCTCAAGTTATTTTTCTTATAAATTTGTAGTTTCCAACCTATCAATTCATGCAATAGGTATAATAAGATGGTGAAATCAATCACTATGAAATAAAAATGAACTATATTGTTGAGCTTGATGAAATTAGAAGACAAGCTCATGAGAAACACCTCTAATTTAAGGAAAAACTGAAGAGAATATTTGATAAAAAGGTTGCTCTGATAACTTTTTAGGTAGGTGATCTAGTTTTACTTTGGGATAGTAAGCATGAGGAGAAAGGCAAGCATGACAAATTTTATTCCTTATGGATGGGCCCTTATTCCATTGACTATAAAATTAGGGGACACACTTTATTATTGAGAGACCTATATGGTGATATACTAGAGCTACCAGTTAATGGTAGACATCTAAAACACTTCCTTGGCTGAGTTCATGACTGTGTAAAATAATGTATAGTGTATAGTTTTATTATTCTATTATTTTTTCCCCTTTATGTTGGGCCTTGTTTGTACAATTCCTTTTGTTGTTTTTTGTTGTGCATTAATTCTCAGATCCTCCTGATCTATTTTTGTTGATCTAGCCTTATTTTTTTGGGTTTCCATGGGTGTTTGTTATGAAATTTTCAAAGTTTTGACTTTATGCCCCAAGGGATTGGTACTTAGTCTTATTTTATAGGGTTTTTTGTACACCTATCAGGGGTGTACATCCCCGAGTGAGAGATACTCTTAGTTCCCAAACTTTCACTAATAAATTTGTGCCTTGTTTCTTAAGGAAAGAATATCTGAGAGTTTAAATGTTGCCCTTATCTACAAGTATTCACCTAAGTTACAAAAATCCACTTCTAAAATTAATTCATGAAAACCCCACTCTTACTGTTGAGTTATTAAGACCAAGTAATCCTCATTTCAAGATAACATCTAACATTTTCATGTCTTATAATGAGTTTTGGTTTGCAGGGTCTATGGCATAATCATGTTAGGAAGATTCAAAAATGACTAAATGCTAAAAAAATGGGGTACATTTAATACCTCTATTGAAAATAATATATAGAGTGAACTATTTCACTATGTTTTTATATTATTTTCTTTTACTTTTATAAAATGGGTAAAACTCAAAGAAAGGGAAAAGGTATAGATGAACCCAGATGTAGTTACATGCTCTATGATCTAGATGATGTGAAGAACTCCTCTTTGGTTTGGGAAGAATGACCTGTAATAAGAATGAGAATATAAATAGGATTGATTAGTAATATTGGAGGGTGGATTACCTAGCAATTGATAGATCCAAGAAGTACAAGACTTCACTGGAGGGATATCAATCTACTCATTTAACAAATTAAGTTCTAAAAAATATTGATAAGAAATATTTACATAAAAGAATGAAAAGTACTTAATCATAATGTAATAAATTTTTTTAAGGGAAATGAGTGATTTTAACAAAATTACATTAACTGATTCAAAATAAATTCTAAAGTGCTAAAATGTGATTTAGAAAATTGCTTAACTCTGTGTTATGATAGGGGTTGGAAAACAAGATTTTGGGTTAGGGCTGATGGGTGATTTTAACTTGTTATTTTAGGAAAAATGAATTACATAGAGATCAATGTCAATCACTGAGGAAATAACATCATTCACTGGGGAACTAACACTGATCACTGGGGAATCGATGCTATTCAAGGGTAATTGATGTCAGTCAAGGATGATTGATGTCAGTCACTATGTGTTTTTCATAGTTCTGATTTTGGATAAGAATGGACTCTAGGCTAGTTTTAGAGGGGTTTTATGGATTTTTGGGGGGTTGGTTGATGGTCGTAAAGACATAATGGAGTCTCAAAGATATTTAACACTAAAATGGTTGATAATGGTCAGTGGGTATTTGGTGGAAAAGGGAGTCTTTGGAGTTACAGAACTCTAACACAAAAGAGAGTGTGGGGAGAGATTGAAAGGGAATGAAAGCAATAAACTACCAAAACCAAATAATTGAACTTATAGAAAGCATAGGATACTTATCTATTATGGATTTGTTATCTTGGAGATGTCTTGAAGTTGAGTATGCTCTGATTGGAAGCCTATAACAAAATGGGCAGAGTAATGGTGTTTGAATCCTTAGTATTGAGGTGATGAAGCACTTCCTAAGCTCTAGGATAGTTCTTTGGTTCATTGGAAAGCTTGTATTTACACAAGAGTTATGGTTCTTACTCAAAAGATTCAACCCCCTGAGCAAGGGTCCTATGGTATCCTTAAGTAACTAATATTGGTCCTGGTCAATCGGCTTTGATCAAGGGATGATTGATGTTGGTTAAGGTGGAAATGGTCTAACTTTCCAAAAATAGTGTTTTTTACTTAATTTTAGTAGTTAATACCTTTAGAAGTGGTTTTATCTTGTTTAAGGTAGCATGGGCATACAGGAAAAAATAGTCTAGGAGGTTAGGACTTTAAATTCTAAGGTAGGAAATGGTCTTAAGGCTAGGTGTCGCTAAGTTAGCCATGGGTTTAGTTAAGGTGAGGTGTAAATGGTCTTTTATTAACTTAATTAATTAATTAATTTATCTAAATGTATGTGATATGTAAATGGGTGTTTTAAAGGTGTTTAAGAAATGTTCTAACCCAAGGGGACCAAGGGGTCAACAAAGTGTGCTTGTAACATCTCGAAACATGGGTGCAGTTTTTTAGTGTCTACATTTTACCCTTTTTGTTGCATAGGTTACATCAACAAGATGCAAAATAAAAAATAATGATGCATTGGAAGGTTGGATGCCCCAAGTATGGGAGGAGGTGTTCCCCCTCAAACTAGGAATTGATGAGGTGAAAATGAAGTCAAGTTTGGGTTTGAAAAGTGGATAAGTTGGTGAAAATGTTATTTGGGTGGTTAAGGCATGGAAGTACCAAAAGAGCACACAAAATACAATGAAGTGTAATGTCAAAAATTATGCCAAGATGATGCTACCATAACTGAATAAATTAGGAAATAAGGTTGTACTTAGAAGAATAAGTGATAGGTGAACCTAGCAATAGCATTAGGTGTAGTTGATATGGATTGCACTTATAAATGCAAGTATCCTAGGTAAGGTATTTGTGTTCTTAGGGAGCCAAAAGTAGGGTGTGATCCTAAGAAGACTAAATGGGTTATAGGTGTTAGGACCATAAGTAAGTGTGTTCCAATACACCTAAAGGGATGTGTACAGAATAACACATGTGTGCAAGATTATCAATCATGGCAAGGTAGGTCATGTGGTCAAAGTGACCAAGGCAAGGTTATCTTTAAAAAGATGTGAATAGTTGACAAGAGTAACTAAGGTGAGGTAAATTTGTTTTAGGTTGTGGAGGAGAATAATTTAATCTCCAATGGGTGAAAATTGGGGTGATGAGATAGATGCAAAGTGTGGTGGGGCTATGGTGTAAAAGAATACCTGGTAGTGGAAACGGGGCCAAGGTTATGGGAAAAGTTAAGGGTTAAACCCTAATGCATTTGACTAATGTCAATCATTCTAAGGTAGGATCAACTGATGTCCATCGTCCCAACTCAAGGGGTGACTAACATCGATCATCGACCAAACCCTAAAAAGGGGGGCTAGATACCAAAAAGCTCAAACTAATTTATTAGTTTTCATTTGTTACTTTTGTGTTTCCATTTTTTTTATTCTTGAGTGATAAATGCTCGAATATATTTTTTGGATGAATATTGAGTGAAATAGTTCAATTGGAAGTTAGAGATTTATAAAAAGGTCAATGAGTGGGTAAAGTGTAGGGACTAAGTGGAATAGATAGAATCAAATATGCAACTAGCTAGAGGATATTCATTAGGTGGAGGGAAAGTGATGATTAGGAGGTAGGTGCCACCACAGAGATGAACATGAGATGAGTTAGGTGGTTCTATGTTTAGTTTTACCTTCTCATTTTATTTCATTCTATTGTAATGAGTTTGGTTTATTAATTTTTTTTTAAGGGTTTGGGATAGATTTGGGACATAGAGTAAAGGTTAGGGTAGAAAAAGGTACTGAGGTAGGGTAGAAGAGATAAAGAAGGTTAAAGAGTGGGTTTTAGGTAAAAAATTAGGGTTTCAATGTTTTAGTCCTAATTTATAGTGACCAATATTAGTCATTGGTTGACTAACATAGGTTGATAGAGAGCCAGTGTCAATCGATAGTCGACCGAAATTGGGCGATAAAGAATCAGTGTCAATCAAGGCTTAATTGACGTTAGTCCTGGGGTAAAGGGTAGGGGTATGAAAATATTTATGTTTAAAATTTTTTGAAATGTGTTGGAATGACTAGGTGATAGTATGTGTGGATGATTAGGAGTAGGCTGGGTTGGATAATTAGGTAGGTAAGTATGGGAAGTACTAAACTTAGGTAAGTACATTAGAGACTATGGTGGATTAGGGGAAATGTGTGTTGGGTTTTTAAGGTATATACTGAACTAAGTCATATATCTAACATTGTGAATAAGGTCATTATTAATAATGTAAGATCAGGGACCACCACTACTTAAGGAGCTATGTAGAGATATGATTGGGGATGAGTGGACCCATATGATGGTGGTGGGGCTAGGTGGTATATGACACTATTGATACATGCTTTGAGATATAGTTATATTGGTAGCCCTCATTGAGATATGGAACCCAGCTACCAACACACTTTGGTTACCAATAAGAGAGTTGATGATTACCTCAGAGGATGTCCATAGGATCTTGAGGCTACCCATAGAGGTTCAAGTAGTAGAGTTGATTCATGGGGATGAGTTGGATTCATATATAGACCTATTGTATGATGATCATATAGTAGAGCCCTGATACCATGGTGGGGGATTATACTTCAAGGACCTTTATTGATTAGACACTAAGAGGAGGAAAATTATGACTGCTAATGATAAATATCACTTGTTATGCATTGCTTGATTCTAGTGGTGGGAGGTATCCTTGGGCTTTAAAAATCATGATAGTGGAGATGCATGAGGATCAAATAGTATATGTGTGGGCACCAACACTATTGGTATAGATTTATCAAGAGTTGTGGGGTTATCAAGTACATAGACAGTATGGGATGAGTGTATGCTTCTTATTCCACTATTGGGCATATGAGTATATCACCATTTTATGACCACTTGGATTATTATGGATGACATCACATCAAGTACCACTCAGAGTTGGTTTTATGTGGTGGAGATTGGATATGGATCTGCCATGAGTAGATGGGTTAGTTTAAGATTTAGCATGGTTTAGGCAGTGGTTTGATGCTCTAGCAGATGGTGAGGTCATCTAGAGACCATACTTAGGTTTCCCATCATAGAGGGGGATGTATGCATAGACATTTTCCCTTTAGAGTATCATATGGATATATGAGAGGAGGTAGCATGAGATAGATTTGATACCTTTTAAATATGTGAGGTAGCGGTATGGCTTAATGCAGAGTGAGCTAAGAGTATTCTTGTGATATCGATGAGAGGGTGTAGAAGCACCACTACCTCTACCATAGCCTTCAAAGGATGAGATACTATATGAGGATATACCAACCCCTATAGTAATGGATGATGTTAGGTGACTCTTGAGTATATCACTTGGTGGAAGATATGGCACCCAACAATAGTTAGTGGAGACAGAGGATAGTGTCTTGATATTCAAGGGGGTGATAGATATGGTGAGGATCTAGGTGAGGATTAGGATGAGGAGGAAGGTGAGGAGTCATAGCTGGAGGAGGATGTACTTGATATATAGATAGTTATTATAGAGAGGGATATTATGAGAGTAGCATAGGTTTTCCTATAAGCATAACTTACGTCCATGACATAGGAGAGAGATATAACATAGGGACATCTAGCAATAAGGACCCAGAAGAGGGATTGTCTATAGGCACAACTATCTACCATTATGTAGGAGAGATAATCTACACAAGGGCAATTGATTACTATCACTCAAGAGAGGGATGGCCTATAAGCATAGTTGACCTTGGTGACTATTGAGAGGGATGCTCTAAGGTAGGTAGGAGGGTGATCACAAATTGGACCATCACCAAGTGGGCGTGGAATTGTTATGGGACCACCTCAAACCATCCCATTGATAAGATATGTTGTGATAGTAGAGGAGTTATGATACTATGAGGGATATGTTATTACTAGGCTTCCAAATGTGCCATGATACATAGAGTATCTAGCAGAGAGGGTTATGTCTAGGAACCCTAGTAATACTACACCTAGTGGTGGTACAATATTTATAGGGGCACAAATAGGTCAGAGAGATGGATAAGGTCTAAGGGATAGTAGTGCCCCTGTACCATAGATTATTGGCTTCTATGTTATATTATTATTTTGATTTTGGCCTGTGATCTAATGTAGAGATATTTACATATCATTTTGAGAGAGACATGGACATTTATTTATATATATTCATCACTTGGTTCAAGTTATGATGTTATTGATGATTATGTGTGACGTTATGGTTGATTTATGTTTCTTTATGCTTATGTGATGATCCATGTTTATGATGTTATAATGACATGTTTAGATTATGGTTATAGATTGGCTTTTTCCTATTAGTAGGTGCATGCTTGAATTAATTTATCAGATGTTGATATTTAAGTTGATGATTCTATGTGATCCCATACTTAGATGCATATGTGATTTGATACATATTTGTTGATTCATTTTCAAAAAAAAAGATTGAATGATTTTTGGTTCATACACGATAAAATTTTGTTTATGATTTAGATGTGATAAATTAATTTGATTTAGGCTTGATGACAAGCAAGATTGATTAATTTCTTATAATGTTTAGATGATTTATAAACTTACATGAGATGTTGCTTTTGAATCATGCACCATAAATAAGTTATGATGATATTGATGTGATGTATAATGTAATTTGACTTAGGATTGATTATGAGATGGTTGATGTAGTTTAGTTATGTTTATTATAATGACTATGGTAAATAGAATGTTCTCATGATAATAAAAACACCTAAATAAATTATGTGGATGGGTAATAAAATAGAATGTGACAACATATAATAAAACACATAATGTTCTAAAATATTTCTAACATTAGGAAGTGAATGATGATGCCATTTATAGATTGAATGAGATATGGTTTAAAATGTTTAAAACCACCTTAACATATAGATTAATTTGGGTAAAATGTTATATATAAGAAGAGAAAATAAATGAGATGAAAAGGTTTAATCAATCAAAAGACAAATTCCTTAATGAATGTATCAACAAGTAGGCATAATGAATAAGAAAGAGATGTGGTGCTCTTTCATTAAGAAGGACCAAAATAGAAAGAGGGTTTGGCTTATGAACATAATCCCCTTTCATGATTTTCATTAGCATTTATTCATTTGTTAAAGAAGTAACTTGATCACGTAGTGTCAAGTAAGCTCAAAATCCCTTGATTTTTAGAAGGTAAAAAGGAAGATGGATAAAATAGGTGGATGGATGGTAGTGTAACCTTCTTATGGGGATGAATTTCCCCTTCTATAGGTAACCTAAAAACCATTATAAATAATTCCATGTCTTATTTCAGTGTAGACTGATTGATGTAAGATGTCTACTATTGCTTTTGTGAAAGCTAATTGAAGCTTTCATATATATTTTTTTACTTTTTTTAATTTTGACTATGGGTCTTTTTTATGCTTTTGTGATTGATAGGTTGGGGAAGTTGATCAATGTGGTAAGTTTACATGTGATTTATTATTTGAAAAATGTTTCACTTAGCCATCCTTCAAGGGAGTGGTCTAAGTTTTGGATTTGTGTGATTTGGATAGTTGTCCTTCAAGGGAGCAATATATCTTGTTTTAAGCAATTTTGAGTTGTTTTAGAAGTTGTCCTTCAAGGGATCAATATGTAATTTTAGATATGACCCATAAGATATAGTATTTCTTTTGTTTTGTTTAAGTAGACATGGACTTGCTTATATAGGACTAAAGTTTTCCTTTATAAGGTCAAAACCATAGCACAAGAAGGTCAAATGGTGAGTGATAGGGCGTTTAAGTCATGGGTATCCATCTTATAAGGGGAAAAAAGCAACCATGAGAATTATGTCATGGGTAGAGCCACAACCATGGGGATCCATCTTATAAGGGAAAAAAAGCAACCATGAGAATTATGTCATGGGTAGAGCCATGGTACCCATTTTTAGGATTTAGGTTAAAACTATGATGAATAATCACATGATTATTTGCTTTAGTAAATTGTCTTTGAAGTAAGGAGATGAAGGTGATAACTTGGTAAAACAAGGGATGAGCTTAATTTAGACATAAGGTGATTTAGAAATTGAGTTAATAAAATAATGGATGTAGATGTAAAGCATTGAAGGGCTCAGGTTCCAATTTCTCCTCAAGAGATGATGATTGGTATGCTCTTGACCCATACTTATGTGTGATGATAAATGGTCTAAGCCAATTGAAAGCAAACTTTCCCCACTTGCTTCTTTCCATTTTAGTTACATGTTGATTTTACTTTAAGACAAGGTCTTCCATATTGAAGTATCTCTCTCTTAGGTGTTTATTATGCATGCTTGATTTGCTCTTGATAGACATGAAGGTGGTTAAGCACAACCAATTGATGCTCATCAAGTAGCTCAAGTTGGGATAGATGTTCTTGATGATAGTTGCCTTCCCAAATGATATATTTTAGGGATATAAGAAGGGAGGGGATTTATACTTTGAGAGGCAAGAAATCCTCTACATCTTAAACAAGTGAGAAAGGGGTGGCACCTGTAGGGGTTCAAATATTGGTTTGATATACCAATAATTGAATAGAATGTGTAAGTGTCAATCCCTACCAGATTCATTAACCATTTTGGTTAGAATTTTATTAAAAAATTTGTTAGAGGCTTTATCTTGTCCATTAGCTTGTGTATGATATGGAGATGAGAAGCTTAACTTAATGCCAAAGGTGTCACAAAGATTTCTTACTTTCTTATTTTTAAATGATTTGCCATTATTGGTGATGATTTTGTGAGGAACACCGAAGTGGTAGATGATGTGATGATTGATGAAATTGATATTTTTATCATCTTTGGTTGAGATGGGAGGAATGGCCTCTACCAATTTGGTGAAGTATTATGTCATTGTGATGATAGATTGATGTCTCTATGAATATCAAGGGTTGATTTCGCCAATTAGATCTAAACCCCATTGAGAGGAGGGCTACAAATCCTTAGAAACTTGAAGGCCATCACAAGAATGTGATGTAAGTTGGCATGTTATTGATAGTTGACACACTTCTTAACATAATCATAATAGTCTTGGTTAAGGGTAGGCCAATATTAGCCAAGGCAAAGGATGTGTTTAGCGATATCTAAACACTAAAGTGTCCTCCACAAATCCCATCATGAGTTTCTTTGATTACATGAGAGATTTTGTGACTATGTAGGCATCTAAAAAGGAGACCATTAAAGCCTCTCTTATAGATAATTCCTCTTAATATGTTATAGAAAGAATTACTTTGTATAAAATCTCATATACCATTCCTAGATAGGTTGGAAGCAATGATGGCTAAGGTAAGGTAGTTGAAAACTAACGTATACAAAATATCTAGTTGGGTTTCCTCCACATTACAGATGGAAAGGAGGTCTACTTTAGTGTGAGAGGGTTATTTAATTCTATAAATGGTGACAAATATTTTGGAATCTAAAGGTGTAGATAGGATGTGTGAAGCAAGAGGCCAAAGTATTGATGAACTTGTTCATCAAACGTGGAGTGGCTTGGATAACGTAATGATCGAATCATGCCAATAGTACATTTACCAATTGTTTTTATTTTTATATTACATCATTTTTACATTGGTAAAAACTAGTGATTTGGTTGACCATAAGTTGAGCACCAAAAATGTTGATTGATTTAACTCCCAAGGATAAAGTTGTTTGGATACCTAAAACTAGGGCCTCATACTTAGCCATGTTGTTGTTGTAATCAAAGTCAAGTTTGAATGACAAGGTAAAAGACTCACCTTCAATTG
Source organism: Torreya grandis (assembly GCA_037957365.1). Classification (NCBI taxonomy): domain Eukaryota; kingdom Viridiplantae; phylum Streptophyta; class Pinopsida; order Cupressales; family Taxaceae; genus Torreya; species Torreya grandis. Next base: position 250,555 of record JARHVA010003437.1, read on the forward strand.
GTATGAAGATGATTCCAGTACCCCCACCACACTAACATTTTGATCCATAAAAAAACATGGTCATTTTATAAGCAATGTCTTTTTAAGAGAGAGTTACGATGGACTCATCAGGAAACTCAAGGTTACTAGGTTGGTTATCGGTTAAAGGGGATTTGGCCAATTGATCAATAATATTTTTCCCTTTAAATAATTTTTTTTGAATGAAATGAAGATCAAACTCAGCTAAAATCATGATCCATCTAGCCATACACTAATTTTGATATGGTTTCAAATGCATGTACTTGAGGGGATTGGTGTTGGTGATGATAAAGGTTTTATGGTTGAGGAGGTAATGATGAAGTTTAGAAGCCACAAAGACCAAGGTGAGGAATAATTTATTAGTATGGGTATAATGAGTCGCATATTTTACAAGTGTTCAGCTTATATAGCATAATGCCTATTCCTTATGTTGATCATCACAATGTGCGAGCATGGATCCTAAGGAATGGTTTGTGGTAGAGATAGATAGAAAATTTGGTCCTATTTTAGAGGGACAAGAATAGGTGGGGAAATAAGGTATCCTTTGAGTGATTCAAAGGCCTTTTGATAGTCTTCATTTTATTTAAAGGAGATGTCCTTCTTAAGGAGGTGATGAAAGGGCTGACATATATTAGATAATTGAGAGATGAAATGATGAATGGATTAAAGCTTCACCTACAAATTGTAGAGTTACTTAAGGTTAGTTAGAGGAGGCATGTCGAGGAATGATTTAACTTTAGTGGGATCAACCTCTATTCCTCAAAGAGAAAATATAAAATTGAGGAGCTTACCTAACAAGACCCCAAAGATGCATTTCTTTGGGTTAAGGCAAACATGAAAATGGATAAGGAATTCAAATATAACTTTAAGAATTGTCAAATGTTCTTTAAAACATTTGGACTTACCTATGAGGTCATCTACATAGTCTTCCATGGTTTTTTGGATAAGGTCATGAAAGATGTAGGTCATAGCACACTAATAGGTTGCACTAGGATTCTTCAAGCCAAAAGGCATGACCCTATAGCAAAAGGTTCCCCATGGGGTGATGAAGGTAGTTTTATGTCAATCTTCTGGGGTGATTAAGATTTGATTATAACCCAAGAATCCATCCATAAGAGATAGCATCTCATGGTTAGAATTTAGATTAATAATCTGGTCCATGCTTGGCAAAGGAAAGTCATCATTTAGACAAGTAAGGTTGAGGTCACAAAAATACATGGAAATATGAAGTTCCCCTATTACTTTAGTGACAAGAATGACATTTGAGACCCATTGGGGATAATCAATGGGTAGGATGAATTTCATGGATAAGATACATTGAAGCTCTTATTTAACAAGGGTAATGTGAGGGTGCATCCTTTGAATCTTTTGCCTAACAAGCTTGGCATCAAAGGTTGGTGATGATGTTATGGATGACTATGAAGGGATTGATTCTTGGCATATCACTGTAAGACCAAGAAAATGTGATGTTATTTTCATGTAGAAAAGAAGAGAAATATTGATGCTCTAAGGAATCTAAATATTGGCTAATTTTGATTGTGTAGGGGTTATATTGAATGCCCAAGTTGATGTCAATGGTATATTCATTAAACATGGTTGATATCTCATAAGGGATTTATGAAGGGAGGAATCTTTAGCACCAAGATAGGGGGGAAGGGAATTTCCATCCTAATACTAGATAGTATTAATGATAGGAGAATCATCTTCAAGCATCTCAAGATGAGTCAGAGGAATGGTTCTAATTTCCACATGAGTTTGATAAGTTAGGGGTCCCAAACTAATCATATTGATAAAAAAAATGTTAGGAGGTATGGAATCAAGATCATCAAATTTTAAAGAAGGGGTTGGTGAGAATAGGATTTTTTCCTCAATGATTGTATTGGAAGGTGGATCAATTGGTTTGTCTAGTTGGATAAATCCAATACCATGTTGTTCATGAGGATTTTGAGTTTTATAGGGGATAATCTCGTGTGGTCCATGTTCATAATGACCTAAACCAAATCCTTTTCAAGAACACTGATGAAAGTATGTTTAGGAAAACTTTAGTTTATCCAAGAAGGAGAAATTGGAGATGAATGGTTTGATTGGAGATGAGGCATTAAAAGCCAAAGGTGGTTGATTGAGTCCCCCATAGATAAAGTTGGTTTGGTAGTTGGGAGGATTGAAAGGGATAATGGTTATAATGTTATAATCATATCTAAGATGTTTATTAATATTTTCATACTCTTGAGGAGTAGGAAGGGCATCTAGGGTCAATATGCAATATTCTCTAAGTGAGGGACATTGGAATGTGGATTCTAAGGGGTCTTTCATAGTAATTTGGGAAGAAGGTATGGTCAAGCTTGTATAAGTTTGGTTGATAGAGGATGAATGGGATGCATATTTAAATAAAATGAAAACATCATTGGGGTAGTAAGTCATGTTACATGACTTAAATGGGCTAGGGTTGGTTGTAATGACATAAACTTAACCCTCATACTCAAATTTGAGGCACCTATGCAAATTTGATGGTACACAACCCATGGTATGGATTCAAGGGCATCCAAGCAATACATTATATTAAAAATTCCCTTCTATAATGTAGAAGAGATTAGGGAGTGTTTGAGGTCCTAAATGTCTATAAAGGATAACCATCCCCAAGGTAGTTGTCATCATGTCATTAAAATATTAAATTATAATAGTGGTTTCAGACATGATGTTCTCCTAGAGGGTAAGTTGATCATAAGCATGGGAGGAAATGATATTGATGTTATCCCCCCCCATAAATCATAACCCTTTTGATCTAGGTTTTATTAATGTGGGTGGTGATAAATATGAGAGGATCTGGATCATCTAGATGGATAGGGGGTATCTCAGAATCCTAAAATATTATGACGGATGAAACTTAGAGTGATTCAACAAGAGTTGTTAGAGGTCAGGAATCTTTAGGTTGAACCTCAATTGATTGTAAATCCTCCATCATAGCTTGATGGTGTTGGGTTGAGGTTTGGATCAATTCATATAAATTCATCTTCACTAGGGTTTGGTGAAGTTGTTAAAGAATTGACCTATGTATCAGTCTGGATGGGTTGGATTGGGGTGTACCCAAGATAGAAATCTTGGGCTTTGGTGAAGGTGATTGGGGTGATTCTGTAGAATAAGGATATGTCCAAGGGATGGACACTTTGGATTTCCCTTTATCCTTTTGGCTTTGTGATTGAATAACCAAATAGATGCATAAATTTAGAATGTATTTGGGCTAGTAGGTTGCTTCAGTTCCTATGTACACTTAGATGAGAGTTTGGATATAAGTTTACATGAGGTGGTATCTTTAGGTTTTTGGATTAGATGTGGGTTAAGAGGAATTTCCTCTATCAAAAGATAATTTGTGTCACATATTTTTTGGATTATGTCTTGAATAGATTTATAGTTCTCTATGTTATGTCTAGGTGCCCTATGGTATGCACAAATTAAGTTGTCATTGAACTAAGCTGGTTTTGGGCTAAGAGGATCGAATGGTTTTATGGGAGGTAAGATTATGTAGTAATTGTGTATCAACCTTTGTAAAATGGTAGAATAGCATTATAATAATGGTGGTGAGGAGATGGAAGTCTTGGTTTTGATTGTTGGGGTAGATACCTTTTTAGGGGTAGGCTTAGTGAATGGAGCTTTGGTTTGTGCAATGCTTTTGGTAGATGGTTTTTAGGTTGAGGGTTTGGTGTGAATTGGTGGAGGTGTATCTAGAATAGGAGGTTGGACTTATGGTTTATTTGTTGGAGGGAATGGGTTTTTTAATAAGGTGTAAGGGTGAGGTCCTAAAATGGATGAGGGGTGTGTCCCTAGGATGGAGGGTAAAGTTGAAATAGGAGGTGAAATGGTTTTAGGTTTTTGAATCATAGGTGGTTTAATCTTTCTTATTGGTTTGGTTTGTGGATTTTTAGATCAAATTGGTGGTGCTAACTCTAATTTCAAGGGTGGATGGGTGATATTTTTAGTTGGAAGTGTTGTCCCCCAAAAATATCACTCATTTTTGGGACAACATTTAAACTATTTTGGTCCTACAAACCAAAATCCTCTCTTCCCCTTTCAAAAATTGTTCTGAGCATTTAGGTTCTTCATTTTTCAAGCTTTCCAAAAATCTATGGACTCTGCAGGCTTAAATCTACAAACTCTGCAGGCTTGAATCTATGGACTCTGCAGGCTTGAATCTACAGACTCTGCAGGCTTAAATCTATAGACTATGTAGGCTTGAATCTATGAACTCTACAGGCAGGCTCGAATCTACAGACTCTCAAGGTTGGTTTCTACAGACTCTGTAGGAAATAAATGGGTTCAACACTTAGCCAAATAACAAAGAATGAATCAATTGGACCATTAAACCATTGAACCAAAGTTGGTTCAATCAGTTAGTTCAATCGGTAGGTTCAAAGGTTCAACCAAAGCTTAGAAAGATAAAGGAAGCAGTGTTTGAGTGAGACACAGAATAAACCAATGAACCAATTGAAGTTTGAACTGAAAGAGTTCAAATTTTAATGGTTCAACATGGTTCAAAAGTTCAAAGGTGGCCTCAAGCAAAGAGAAAAGCAACATGGATGATTCCAAAAGCAAGTTCAAATGAAAGCGATTGAACCAAGGAGCTAAGAAGGCTGCCCAAACCATTGAAATAGTCAACCAATGACATCCTCATAGACATCAAATTTAAGGTAAGAGAATATCTGTTGAAATTCAAAATAAAGCACAAAACTCAAAGGAAGATCCCGACTGAAGAGAAAAGCCCACAGAAAAATGCCCGATGGAAAAGGATAAAGTGTAGCAAAAGCTACCATGTGTCCCTTCTAAATATTAGGTAGATGTTGCCAAGCATCCTAACCTATTCTAGTAGAGGATACCACGTGTCTCTTGCTGATATCAGTGAAAAGTGGCCAAAGCAAGCAGGAAAGACATGAAGGAATTGCTAAAGAAGATGATGGGCCTGTAGCTGTCAAATTCATGGCAATGAAATAGCCATTGATCTTTAAAAGCTTGAGCACAGACCTAAATGCATTCAAAGGGAAGAACCACTGAGAGAAGAAGCCAAAAGAGCCAGCAAAGCTGGAATAGGTAGCCCAAGGGCTCAAATCATAGCAGGAAGAGACAAAGATAGAAAAGACAAAAGCAGGAAAAGACAAAAGCAGAAAAGGGGAAAAGCCCAAAATGTCGTTGAAGGAGTTACTCCATTAGGTGGTACAGTGTCTACGAATTGATTATTAGGAGGCATAAATGATGCGGCCCATGATTTCTCATATGATGTTTAAGCGGCGTGTTCTTCCCAATGATGGGAATGCACATGGGTCATTTGTAAAAAGGGTGCCAAAGGGCCTCCTTTCTTCCTCTATATATTGTAAACTCTTTTATTGTTAGAGGGAGACTTTTCATTTTACAAGTGTGAAACTCTACCCATTTTGAAAGAGAAATATTGAGACTTTGAGCTCAAGTTTTAATTTCATTTCCATTGTTATTTGAATGAGAAAGTAGGTTTTTCATAGACTTTGTGTTGTTCTGACTTGTGTCATCTGAAGGTGTCCTTATTCATTTAATTTGGTGTGCATAATTAGTGAAGGTAATAGGGAAGTGTCCAAAAACCAATTATGGAAAGAATTTGTGCTTTCACAATTGATTTCAATCTGTGTTTTCCTTTTCTTTTTGTCTTGAGGATTCTGGGGTGACTTTGTGCCCCCATTATCCTTTGTGATATACTCTTTGAGCAGTTAAGGTGGAGACTTTGCACTCTATTTCATCCTATTGTTACTACACCCTTTGGTTATTGGTTACTTTACTATCTAAAAGAAAATCTTGTTGTTTCTTGTAAGAACACTTCTGAAAGAAGAGAAGTTCCTTCAGTGTTTACACCAAGATTTTCTCCTTTGTCTGTGTGCATCATCTCTGAAAGAAGAGAGATGGATGGTTTGTTCTACCCCCTGTGTCTTATTTTCTACATATATATATATATATATAGCCTCCTGCATCTCCTGCATATCTATAGGGAACCTCCCCTTGATGAGAGGAGAGATTTGTCCCTTGTTGATGTAGTAAACATGCACACCAAAATGACCCATCTCCCTATGTTGTGGTGATAGGAACTATTTTGGTCACCAGTTAGCTGGCTGACAAAATATTAACCCAACAGGAAGGACACTTAGGTTTTTGATAGGTTTTAATGGGGTAGTGGAGTTTTCTTTATTTATTTTTTAAGGAGTTGGATTGGTTGGTTTGTTTTAAGATTGGAATGTGGTTGTTGTTTTTGGTTTGGTTGAGGTAGTGGTGGTTACTTTTGTAGAGATTGAAGGTTGGGTGTATAATGATTTAGTTGGTGACTCCTTCTTGGTAGGGTATGGAAGTCCAAGATGGTGCCAAAATGTAGCCTGATCAAGGTTTTTTTGTGATTAAAATTCTATATTTTTGACCAACCTTGAAAATGGTTTATAGGTAGGCTTGGTTTCTTCAGTAGTGGTTTTTAAGGATAGACCAAGTGGCTATGGAAGTGGGATGGTCATGTTTTCCTTTTCTTCTATAAATGGTTATAAAGAATTGGTGGGTGATTATACTATGGAAGGAGTAGGTGAGACAATTTCTTCCTTAGTTATGCTTTGTTAAGGAAGGATATCTAGTTCTAATATAGAAGAAAATGGCATAGGAGTGATGGTTCCCTCCTTCATTATGCTTTCTAAAGGACAGATGGGTGATTCCATAATGGAAGTAAGTGGAGTATGACTGGTGGTTTCTTCCTTCATTATGCTTTCTGAAGGAGAGATAGGTAATTTCACTATGGAAGTCAGTAGAGAAAGAGTGGTGGTTTGGGCATGGGTTCATCAACTATAAGTTAATTAATAAAAATGTTTACCATATGAACCTCATGTCTATGGGATGTTTTCACATTTGTATGATGATTATTTATGGGAGGTGGGTAATTTTTAAATGGTTAATATAAGATGTCAATCACTTGATTTGGAGGTGAATTTGGGTTATCCATTACGAGCTCACCCTTGTCAATCAAGTCTTGGACTATGTTTTTTAATGTTTTACGTCTATCAACATTATGCCCAATGACATAGTGGTAGTTACATATCTCATTTTCATTATACCAATTTGGTATAGGATGGGTAGAATAAAAATTTTGGGGTGGTTTGATTGGAGTAAGTTGGATTATGGATTCTTTCAACAATTTATCCAAAACTAAAATGTAAGATTCCCCTAGCGAAGTATATTTCTTTTGATCAAAATGGTTTTGGGATTTAGAATTTTGTTTTGAAGAGGTAGATGGTTTGGATTGGTTTACTACCAGAGGAATATTCATTTTAAGGACAAAGTCATTGGTTGTTATTTTAGCTTTGGCATGGTTTAAGGATTTAAAGGAATCTTCATCAGATTTAAAATTAGCATTCTTATTCCTCAACTTAAGTTTGCCCTCATCAATTGCTCAAATTTCCAACTTTCTAGCCATGGTAAATGCCTCATCAAAGGTATAAAATGTTTGAAAATTTAGGGTAGATGAGATGTGTTTATCACATGCCTGAGATAAAATCTCAATTAATTCAAGTTGGGATAAGGAAGAGAGTTGGTTGATCAATCCTCTCCAATGATTAATGAAATCGGCAATGGATTCATTCTCAAATTACTGAATATAACATAAGTCGGTTATGGATACATTCTTGGAGATGTTGATGGAAAAGTTTTCCAAGAAGGTTTGATCAAATTGGGTAAAAGAAAAGAGGGAGTTCCTAGTGATGACACTATACCAGTCTAACATGGGTCTTGCTATAGACATGGGAAAGGTTTAGAGTAGAAGAGAATCATCATAGGAAATGAGATAGCATGCATGCCTAAATGTTCTTAGGTGCTATTGGAGATCCTTCTTACTTTGTAATTTTTAAAATTTGGGAATTTCCCATTGTACGTGGTAAGGATGGATTGGTATAGAAGGGTGAATGGGTTCATTGCAAATCTGATCATAGGACAAAAGATTATGGGCTCCAAAAATGGATATCTCTAGAGTTGTATTTTTGTCCATCAACACTTTAAATGAGGTCAATTTATGGTGCACCCCCATAATTATAAGGTATGTGTTATTGGGGTTGTGAGGGTGTAATATATTACATGCTATAAGGTTGGGTAGAGGCCACATATTGGTAATTGGCCATGAAGGGTTGGGAAGATAAAGGAGGCATATATCCTTTTGGGTTTGGGATATATCATGGGTTAGGTGCAGTGGGTATTTTTTAGGTCATGGGCATGGTTTGTTTGGTTGGTTAAAGATGTGTAGTCGCCTTGGTACTTATGGGTGGGAGAGTGGATGGTATGGAAACCACTAAGGTTTGGAAGGGGTAGATGATTTTGGGTTTTGAGTGGCAAGAGGTAAGGAAACAATACTAGTGGAAGGCATCCCAATGGTAAGTGGTGCTTGGTTTTCCATGGGCTAAGTTGTCCCTACATTTGAGGGGTTAGTGATGGGGTTGGTGATAGTAAAAGGTGATTAGGCACTGGTTGGTGGAAAGGAAGCTTAGTTTTGGGTAATAGTGGTTTAAGGGTTGGTTATGGAAGAGGAAGTTTGGGTCACCATGGATTGGGTGGTAGAGATGGTGATAATAAAAGTCTCGCCCATAAGGTAAGTGGGCACGTTATAAGGTGGTTCAATGGAAGGAACCAAAGTAGGGGCACAATTAGAAATTATAGCAAGGTAATTTTGGAGGGCCACAAGGTTATTATTAAGGAGGTTGGTAAATTCCATATCTCCTCGGGTAAAATACTAAGGTATATTAGGACTCCTAAAATGGTCAGGAGAACTTTCCACATTTAGAGTGTGATCCATGGATGAAGAAGAGGATGAAGGTTAGTGTTAAGTTAGGTTTTGGTTTGATTGGTCTCTAGCTTATTGTCATGTCAAGACCATATGATAAATGGTGGAAGTTTCATAAGTTTGGTGGAAATGAACTCACACACTCAAAATGAGAGCAAAGAATAAAAATTCAAGGAAATCACACACACGTTAAGAATATGTTAGATCCTAGAATTCTTCTTATCTCACTTTTAGGCTTATGCCTCAATTTTAGAAGTTTATGAGACTCCACTTGGTTTGTGAAAGAAGTACTAGAATAAGAAGTTTATGGATGGTTTCAAGTTTGTTTAGGCTTAAAAGATCTTTTTAGTATAATTGGTGCATGGATTGGTATTGGGACCTACCCCCTCACTTCACACACTATAGTGATAAGGGTGTCAGGGGATTTACCAATATATATCAAATTACCAGAGCTTATACTCATCTAGTGTACGAAGGTTTGGCTTATCCCCTTGGTAATCAATTCCAATTAGGATAGCCAAGGTTGAATGTTTACCACTAGGTGATGATATCCTAGTTGGGCCTTATGTCAATGTTTAATGACATGATTATATGAGTGGTTTGGTATGTGTGTGAAAAAAGTAATTGATACGATTGATTTACCATTTAGTTTAAGTTATGTGATTTAACCATGCAAGCAATCAATGGATGAAGGTTGATTTTAAACCCAAAAGGAAATTTTTAATTTCTTTGAATGAATACAAAACAACTAGAATGCACCTAAATGTAGAATGAGGATGCAATTCCTATCCTAGGATGAATGCCTTTTAAATTTTAAAAAATAAAGTAAAATGAATGATTTGCCATTTCTAAGAAAGTAAAGAAAACAAGTACTTGATTTTGATTTTGAAAAGAAGAAACTCAAATATACAATTTTTAATTTTAGAAATGAAGAAAATAACATTTTAATTTAGGAAACAAAGAAGTGCAATGAATGATTCTTTCACTAATGCAACTAGAATTTCCTAAAACAATTATGAACCCAAGAAAACTCTATGTTCCCACTAGTCATGCCATAACATTTCACTATGTTTTTATATTATTTTATTTTAATTTTATAAAACAAGTAAAACTCAAATAAAGGGAAAAGGTATAGATGAACCTGGATGTAGTTGCACACTTTATGATCCAAATGATGTGAGGAACTCCTCTTTGGCTTAGGAGGAATGACCCATAATAATAATGAGACTAGAAATGGGATTGATTAGTAACATTGGAGGGTGGATTGCCTAGAAAGTACTATATCCAAGAATTACAAGACTTTGTTATAGGGTTGTCAATCCACTCATTTAACAAATCAAGTTTTAAAAATTGTTGATAAGAAATAATTGCATAAAAGAATGAAAAGTACTTAATCACAATGTAATAAATGTTTTCAAGAGAAATGAGTGATTTTAACAAAATGACATTAACTTGTTCAAAATAAATTCTAAAGTGATAAAATGTGATTTAAAAAATTGCTTATGACTATGTGTTGTAATAGGGGTCAGAAAATAAGATTTTGGATTAGGGCTTATGGGTGATTTTAACTTGTTATTTTTGGGAAAAGGAATTACATAGAGACCAATGTTGGTCACTAGGTAATCAATACCAGTCACTAGGGAATGATTTTGGTCATTGTGGAACTAATTTAGATCAAGGGTAACTGATGTCGATCAAGGATGATCGATGTCAGTCACTGTGTGTTTTTCACAGTTCTAGTTTTGGGCAAAAATAGACTTTGGGCTGGGTGTAGAGGGATTTTATGGGATTGTTGGGGGTTAGTTGATAGTCATAAAGATAGAATGGAGTCTCAGATATATTAAACATAGATATTTAACACTCAAATGGCTAGGAATGGTTAATGGGTATTTGGTAAAAAGGGGAGTGTTTGGAGTTGCATAACTCCAACACAAAAAAGAGTGTGGGGAGAGACTAGAAGGGAGTGAAAGCAATAAACTATCAAAACCAAATAACTAAACTTATATCAAGTATAGGATACTTATTTGTTGTGGAGTCACTATCCTAAAGATGTCCTAAAGTTGAGTGTGATCTGATTAGAAGCTTAGAACAAAATGGGCAGAGTAACTGTTGATGCCTTAAAATTGCACTTGATTTTAATCAACAACAATGGGAAGTTTCAAGTTGTGGGATGATGCAGCTTGAAACAACCTCTATATTTTAGAGAAGCTGGTCTCTTCTATTGTATTAGGTGTTGGGGGAAAAGGGATAGGAGATTAAACAAAAACACAAATGTAGGAACTAAAACATAACTATGGCAATGCACCTGAGTGTAATCCTAATCCTAACTTGAGCACAGTGAGACTATTACAGGACTCAATTACATTTAAGAGTAGACAAGTGCATGATCAATGTAAAATATTGAAATAATAGAAATAGAGGCTCACAATAAGGAAGTCTTTTGCTAAGATACAGGAATTGTCAACAAAGGCATAGTGTTCAATCTTCTTAATAGAATCTTCCAATCACATAAGAGGCACATAAGTCACATAAAATTATGTAGAACTTCATACTCCAAAAGATGAGACAAAAGCAAATAACATTTCCAATCACAACACTAGAAAATCTTATAGTATAGACTACTTTGCAAATGACACAGATAACATCAACAAAGGCATGGAGCTCAATCTTCTTAATTCATTCAGCCACATAAAAGGCACAGTTACATAAACTTTACCACTTAAGAAAATGAGACAAGAGCAAATGATATTACTGGTCAAAAACTCTAGAAAATCTAAAACTATAGAAATTCCCCCCCTTCTTTTGATTTTACAATTCCTCTTCTTTTATAGCCTTGGATCACTCCTTCCATCACTCTCTTTCCTGTGCAATTCTCCTCCATCCTTTTCTCACAGGGGACAAACAGATGGTGCTTTCAATGCTTTGGATGCATCCTGGTCCTTATCAAGGACTACCCTGACTGCGGTATGGTGATCCCTATCTAGTACCTCTCTTTGCGCCTAAAATTCCTCATTCCATCACCTGTTTGGCTGCTCAATTATCTACTCTGCCTCTACTTAGGGGACAAATAGATGGCATCTTTTAATGCTCGTAAGCCCTAGAAATCTACTCGATGCACTGTTCCATCTACTCGAATTAACTCTAGCTAATTTTCCCTCCATTTCACTTTAACGGATGGACGGACACTCTATTCTACTAGATATGGGAGAGGACACTTAGCCGATTCATGAAAATTCTCTTTATGGTCTAGGAGGCACCAGAGAATGACACTTGGTGCCTTCCACCTGATTCATCAAAGATACACAACTCTCTCTGCTTCTCTTTAGCTGTGTTATAATATCATTCAGGACACATATTAGACTTTTATGGCTGGTGACACTTGGCAACTTCCACAGACATTTGAAGTAACACCCAAGACCCACCACAATCTTTATTCAGTAATGAAACTCGAGGATGATTTCTCAGAGGTTGACACATGGCAACTTCCACTTCTCTTTCTGGGGGTATATGGCACCTTCCGCTGCCTTTTGGGGATAGAGTAGAAGGGGACCGGAGAGTGACACTTGGCAACCTCTGCTACACTTCAGCACTTAAAAAATGAAATGATGCCTTTATGCATTGAATGAAAGCATTGGACCAAAGTCTCTTAGATGACAACACGTGGTGGCTTCTGGTGTTCCTTCAAAAGGGTAGTTTAGGGCCTCTGTAACTGCCACCTAGCACTATCTGCTTTTTTGTTACTCGATACATGGCACATTTCGTGGCCTTCCTAAAAGTTACCAAAAGGGGCTTGGAGGATGCCAACTGGCTGGCTTCGTCTCCCAAAAATTGACACTTGGCAGCTTTTGCTTAAATTTGATACTCAAGAAAAAGAGATAAAGGAAACAAAAACAAAAGGGAAAAGGAATCTGCTACCAGAGGGTGACACTTGGCAGCTTCCACTGCACTTTGACACTTAGTCAAAACAAACTGGCCCTCTGCTTCAAAATTCTACCACTATGTCCAGGACATGCAGGAACCAATATTGTAGCGCTCGAATCAAAATAAATTAAATATGATGTAGAGTAAAAATTACTCTATAGTTATTGGCGACCACCAAGACTTTTGAGCCTGCTCAAAAAGAACCCGACTCCTACTATCTCAAAATTTCAAAATTTACAGCTTCAACAGTGTTGTTTGGTAGATGGACCATTCATGGTTAGATAATCCTCACTTACTAAATAAGACACATCTAGGGAATTATGGAGATTTGAGAGAGACTTAATGTGTCGAGAGTCTTGAAAATTTTGAAAAGATTCTGAGCTGCGGCCATGTGCTCAAAGAACACTTATTTAAAAGAAATAGCAAGAAATAAAAAATGGGAAAATGAAGCAACAAAACTGAAAGTAAACTACTATATAAATCTAACCAGGTATATTTTCCTCCCTCCTAGATCAAAAATGAACTTTCCAACATCTTCTTTATGACAAGCCAACTTGTGTTGCCATACAAGTGATTGCAACGGGTATACCTTTGATGTGATGTCCTCTGCGTCGGCCACACGGATTTGCCTACACTTGAACAAGTTTGAGCAAAATGTGTATTCAGCATCTTTGAACTCTTCTTGTCCTTGAATGCCCATCGAATACTGATTCTTCATGATATCAGGTGTCATCAAGAAATTGTTGGCTATTGGTTCTTCACTCTGTGCCTTCTGGTATCCATCACCTTCTGGCTTATCTCCTTCAAATTCTAGCTTTATTTCCTCATCATGCTCTGTGATGACTTCATCCTCTTGAAAGGACAAATCCAAAAGTTGGTATTCCTTTTGCATACTCAGTTGAGTCTCACAGCTATCTCCTCCATATTCAGCCAATCCACATCCTTCTTGAAGGGTAGCATCACCCGCCTCAATGACTTGATCAAGGGAGTTCTTATACTCCTCCATATCCTCTTGCAGAGTGAGGAAAAAATAAGAAATGATCTCCTCTTCATTTGAAGTTAAGGAAAAAGCTTGTGGCTTATTTTCTTGCTCATCAAAGGGGGAATCTATGGTGATCTTCGCTTCTTTTTTACTGATGAAATCCTCTTGACTAGCCATGAATTGAGCGTATTCTTCCGCATACTTAATTACTTCCTTCAAAATATATTCTTCTTTAAAAAGGGATGAAGAAGAAGGTTGTGATGGAAAACAAGAAGCTTCTTGAGTAAGAATGGAAGGGGCTTGAGGAGATAGTGAGGGTTTAGGGTCTTCTTCCCTTGCTGCTATAATAGTCTCCTCATTATTAGGAAAGTGACCTTGACCGGTTTGATTTGGTTCATTTACAGGGGTGGCATATGTTTGATATGGGATCTATGGTGGTGAATATGAAGTTTGGTAGACTTGGTAAGGCTAGTTCTCATGAATGCTTAGCCTCTCTTCTAGAAATGCAATCAATCCACACACATCTAGCATCTCATGTGTAAGCTCCTACCAATTTTCCCTTTCAATGGGATCCCACTCACTTTTAATTAGGTCTATTGCTTCCCTTACTTGATGGATGACATGACAAGGAATTTCTTGACCATATCCCCTTCTGTTATCAAGTTCTAACACATATTTTTTAAATCCTATCAATGTTTTTTTTAAGATGAAAATAAGGTTAAGTTGGGCATGATATGTGGCATATTGGGAGGACTAGGCATAAGACTGGTATGGCTCATAACAATATGCATCCTCATTACTCGACATGATTCCAAGAGAAGCTTGTTCTTGATTAAATATATAAGGGGAATAAGACTCATAGCTATGAGTAGCAGAATTATACATACCAAAAGGTGATTTCTTAATGATACTGCTTGATCGACTGATGACTCAGAGTTGTTTTTGGTGTTGCTAAAACCTCCAAAGGCTGATTGGCTAAAGAATATACCAAAATTATTCAACTCTTTGAAAGATTGGTCCCACCGGGCATGCCAAAAACTGTTGATGCCTTAAAATTGCACTTGATTTTAATCAACAACAATGGGAAGTTTCAAGCTATGGGATAATGCGGCTTGAAATAACCTCCAGATTTTAGAGAAGCTAGTCTCTTCTATTGTATTGGGTGTTGGGGGAAAAGGGATAGGAGATTAAACAAAAATGCAAATGCAGGAATTGAAACCTAACTATGGTGATGCACCTGAGTGTAATCCTAATCCTAACCTGAGCACAGTGAGACTATTACAGGACTCAATTACATTTAAGAGCAGACAAGTGCATGATCAATGTAAAAGATTGAAATAATAGAAACAGAGGCTCATAATAGGGAAGTCTTTTGTTGAGATACAGGAATTGTCAACAAAGGCATAGTGTTAAATCTTCTTAATAGAATCTTCCAATCACATAAGAGGTGCAAAAGTCACGTACAGTTATGCAGAACTTCAGACTCCAGAAGACGAGACAAAAGCAAATAACATTTCCAATCACAACACTAGAAAATCTTATAGTATAGACTACTTTGCAAATGACACAGATAACATCAACAAAGGCATGGAGCTCAATCTTCTTAATTCATTCAGCCACATAAAAGGCACAGTTACATAAACTTTACCACTTAAGAAAATGTGACAAGAGCAAATGATATTACTGGTCAAAAACTCTAGAAAATATAAAACTATAGAAATTCCCCCCTTCTTTTGATTTTATAATTCCTCTTCTTTTATAGCCTCAGATCACTCCTTCCATCACTCTCTTTCCTGTGCAATTCTCCTCCATCCTTTTCTCACAGGGGACAAATAGACGGTGCTTTCAATCCTTTGGATGCATCTTGGTCCTTATCAAGGACTACCCTGACTGTAGCATGGCAATCCCTATCTAGTACCTCTCTTTACACCTGAAATTCCTCATTCCATCACCTATTTGGCCGCTCAACTGTCTACTCTACCTCTACTTAGGGGACAAATAGATGGCATCTTTTAATGCTCACAAGCCCCAAAAATCTACCTGATGCACTATTCCATCTACTCGAATTAACTCCAACCGATTTTCCCTCCATTTTGCTTTAACAGATAAATGGACACTCTGTTCTATTAGATACGGGAGAGGACACTTAGCTGATTCACAAAAATTCTCTTTATGGTCTAGGAGGCACTGGAAAATGACACTTGGTGCCTTCTGCCTGATTCATCAAAGATAAGCGGCTCTCTCTGCTTCTCTTTGGCTATGTTGTAATATCATTCGGGACACATATTAGACTTTTATGACTGGTGACACTTGGCAGCTTTCACAGACATTTGAAGTAACACTTGGGACCCACCACAATATTTATTTAGCAATGAAACTCGAGGATGATTTCTTAGAGGTTGACACGTGGTGACTTTCGCTTCTCTTTTTAGGGGTATATGGCGCCTTCCACTGCCTTTTGGGGATGGAGTAGAAGGGGACAGGAGAGTGACACTTGGCAGCCTCCACTGCACTTCAGCACTTAAAAAATGAAATGATGCCTTTATGCATTGAATGAAAGCATTGGACCAAAATTCTCTCGGATGACAACATGTGGTGGCTTCCAGTGCTCCTTTAAAAGGGTAGTTCAGGGCCTCCGCAACTACCACCTGGCACTTTTCTCTTTTTTGTTACTCGATACATGGCACATTCCATGACCTTCTTGAAAGTTACCAAAAGGGGATTGGAAGACACTAGCTAGCCGGCTTCATCTCCCAAAAATTGACACTTGGCAGCATCTACTTGAATTTGATACTCAGGCAAAAGAGAAGAAGGAAACAAAAACAAAAGGGAGAAGGAATCTGCTATCAGAGGGTGACACTTGGCAGCTTCTGCTACACTTTGACACTTAGTCAAAACAAACCAACCCTATGCTTCAAAATTTTGCTGCTACGTCTAGGACATGTAGGAACCAAAATTGTAGCGCTCGAATCAAAATAAACTAAATACGACGTAGAGTAAAAATTACTCTACAGTAACAACTCTTGAATCCTCAATATTGAGGTGATGAAGCACTTCCTGATCTATGGGCTAGTTCTTTAGTTCATTGAAAAGCTAAAATTTGCACAAGATTTTTGGTTCTTTCTCAAATGATTCAACCCCCTGAGCAAGGGCCTTGGGGTAGCCTTAAGTAACCAATGTAATTCCTGGTCAACCAGTGTCGATCGAGGGATAACTAACATCGATCAAGGTGTAAATGGTCTAAATTGCCAAAAGTAGTTTTTTGCACTTAATTTTGGAATTTAAGACAATTATAAGTGGTCTAATCTTGTTTAAGGTAGCATGGGCATGCAGGAAGAAATAGTTTAGGAGGTTACGACATTAAATGCTAAGGTAAGAAATGGTCTTATGGCTAGGTGTCACTAAGTTAGCCATGCATTTAGTTAGGGTGAGGTGTAAATGCTCTTTTATTAACTTAATTAATTAATTAATTTAGCTAAATATATGTGAGGGGTAAATGGGTGTTTTAAAGGTGTTTAAAAAATGTTCTAACCCAAGGGGGCCATAAGGGTCAAAAAAGTGTGTTTATGACATCTAAAATCATGGGTATGGTTTTCTAGTGTCTACATGAAGATTTTGTTGGAAATTGCAACTTTGAATATTTTAATTTTTGAAAATTGTAGTCAATATTCAGGGTTCCACCAAGATGTAAACACTAGCCATAGGGAATTTCATGCAACGGTCACATGCTCATGTGGCACCAAAGGGGGGAGCTTAGTGGACACGTTTCAAAATCCATGCCAGTAATAAAAAAGTTTATGCCAATTACCCCATGTCCATGTTGGGGTCTCCATTTTCCATGTGTAAGGATTAAAAGGGCCACCTAAAAGTTTAAGCAAACCAATGCAAATGGAATAAAGTCCCATGACTAAAGCCAATCGATGCCCATGTGGAGGTAAATACATTGGCAAGTTGAAAAGTTTTTAAGTGAAAAGGTTGGTGAAGGTTTTGAGAGCAAGTGTAACTTTGCATATTACAAAGTTTTAATATGCTTCCTAGGTTCAAAACCTTGTTGAATTTCATGGTAGAATAACACATGCAAAAAACAACTTTTCAATTTGCAAAATTGTAAACTATAGGTAAAGTTTTGAAGCTTGGAAAAAATGTCCATGAGAAAGATAAAGTAAAAAATCAAATGTGCAGTGTGTAAATTGAAATTGGATTATAAAATCCCATAAGAAGGAATGTGTGGGCCCATGTGGGATGTCAACAAACTTCCATGGTAGAAAAATAACTTACCAAAAGCATTTTTTGAATTTGCAAGTTATAAATTGTTAGTTAATCTCTTAAACTTGCATCCTATGATCCAAGTCAATAAAAGATAGTCAGCAGACATTCTTGGAGGAAGTTCAAAGCCTTAATGCAAGTTTTAAAAAGTGTAAATTATAATATGTAGCTAAATATATGCCACCCACTTAAAATCCCATAGTCAAAAAAGTAGGCATATGTCTTCAAGAGGTATAGTAGTAACATCGAAAGGAAGAATATGCCAAGTGGGGGTTTTACCCATTTCCATATTGCATTAGAACAGTGTTGTTATAGGTTGGTGTTGATGCCTTCACGGTTGGAGCAATTGCATGGAAGAGACAAAAGTAAAGGGGGAAATCTTGAAGATAAATTTTATGGGGGTCATAATAAACTAGTACTTTGTTGGATAGAGCCATTCAAAGTGGCTATTTGAGTTGCATAAGCATTAGATTACATTAATAATGGATGTTCTCGATCTACAATTCATAGAGATGTTTTAGGAACATTTGGGTACCTTACTCCATAATATTTTATTTATGGCAAGGTAATGACAAGATAGACTTGTATGCACTTGGTGTGGTACTACTTGAGTTAACATCCAAAAGGAAGCCAGTCAATACAAGATATCCCAAGGGTTAAGAAAGCATTATGATGTGGGCAAAGCCACTTTTAGAGAAAGAGAGTATGGGAGATATTATTGATCAAGGTTTGGAAGATGCATATGATACAAATAAGATGTAAATAATAATGCTTGTTGTTTCACTATGGGTAACACAAGTGTCTCAGTACTGGCCTTTCATAAGCCAAATTCAAAAAATACTATGAGAAGAAGATGATTTCACTAGTCAGGCAAGGTGCCAACATACAATGACCAATGATAGAGATTATTTATATGAGGATTAACACATTATAAATTAAGTAGATCGTGATATACAAATTCATCTCATGCTTTCAATGTTGGGGTGGATGATGATAGTGTATCAATGAGCAGTGGTAATCATAGTGTAGTCATTTTATAAGGAAAATAATATTTTAAAGATTAATTGAAAGTTGTATGTAGTCATTCATAAAGATTTTATTGATTTGGGACTAAATGGAGTTATCTCAGTTTCTTTCAATCTATTTTTTATGTTATTTCCATAGCAATTCTAATGTTAAGTCATTTGATTTTTTCCAGTTATCATAGCAATGAATTGATGATTATGCCTAACCTAAAAGAATAACCATAGTGATTGAATTTTGGGATGGAAATATATAATATTTAAGATTAAATTTGACTTAAACATAGCATTCTTTGAATCCAAAGTTTTTTCATGCAATACAAGGAGGGGGAAAGAAAATTGAGTGATAATACTTTCTCATCTTTGTTGTGGATCTTAGTAATTTTAAATAGGTTTGCTACTTTTGTTCATAAGTAGATCCTTTATGAATGTGTAATATATAAAGGCCCATTGGTGATATTTTCTACCTTATATGGAAAACTTGCATGTATTTTAATTTTGTAAGAGTGGATAACTAGTGTAGTACATCCCAATGTACATAAGAAGCAGAAAATGGAAAAGCAAATGATGGCCAGAGAAAGGATTAGCTTCTAAGAAGATCTTCTACAAGTCATATTTCTACTTCAAGGTTGGAATAAATTTTAAAAGTCTCAAAGGGAGGTCCATGGGAGATTTCAAAGGAAAATGCAATTTTTCATTAGTAATTGTGCAATTTACAAATTGCACATTTGCAAAGGAAAATGTAATTTTGCATTAGCAAATGTGTAATTTAAAAACTGCACATTTGCAAAGGAAAATGCAATTTTGCATTAGCAAATGTGCAATTTACAAATTTCACTCAAATTTTCACCACCTGTCAGTCAACATGAGGTCAAAGATTCAAAGCAAAACTTTCAACACAAAATGCAACTTTTCAAGTTGCAATTTTAAAATTACATTTGAAGTTCCCAAGTTTATAGTAAAATTAAAACTTCAGATTGTAAGTTGTAAAAGTGCAAATTGCAAATGTGTACTGGACCTCTAGATTCCCATCAGCATGAAAATTTATAGTTGGGATACAAAATCTTGCCAGGTAAGATTACGGAAAAAATTTAGTTAAGCTTCATAAATTTTGGTGGCAACCCTAAAAAGTCAAAGGAAAAATAAAAAATGTGGAAAATCATGGGCAAGTAAAAATTAAAAAAGGTAAAACAAAGCTAAGTTGCATTTTCCAAATATTTGGCCATTATTGAATACCTCCATGGAAGAAATTTTTTGTAGGGGTTATGAGACCAAGGTGGGCCATTAGAAGGATATTTTTCAAATGGCCATGGATCTTGATTGCTTCTATCACATTTGGACTATTATAATACAATCATTACAAAGCCAAGGGTATTCTTTGGCTTGCACAATGAGGAAGGTAGTTGTTCATAAGTTTCCATCTTTTCAAATGATTAACAGGAGAGCAAAGCAAGGCAGTTACATAAGAAGACAAGGAGTTTGTTTTGTTCCCAAGGGAATATTCTCCCTCAAACTCAATTAAAATTCATTTATAGCCAAGGAGATAAAGGATTTGTTTAAAATATTCATCATTACATGGACAAGTAGTTACCCAAATCATTCTCTTGCAAGAGTAAGAGCTTTCAAGCGTGTTCAAGGGCATCTTTTAGCTAGAGCATTTCGGAGGAATATTTTGGTTGAGAGAGTTGTATAAGAAAAGAGGGCTTGTCCTCTTTTCAAGGTTATTGTTGGTTTTCTTAGATTTTAGGGCTCTTTCAACTTCCAAAAATCTCTTCTTTGTAGAGGCCTTTTCATTTTATGGATTCTTAATGTGTGTCTTTTTTCTCTCTTGCTAAGGTGGTTTTAGTTGTATAGCCATTATCAAGCTCTAAAGCATCTATATGTCTCCCCTGTTTCAAAGCAAATCCACCATGCTTCTCCCCATGTTAGCATTCTAAACATGATGTATGTAATATTTATTTGCAAGTTAATGGAAAATAGCTATGATTTCCATTTTATCTTGTCAATGAAATGCAATGATATATTCTTAATATGTTGTTGATTTGGTATTTAGTTTTATTCTTATTAATGGTAGTCATTCTGGGCATAGATCTAGGTTGTAAATTCCTTTATGCATTATGATTTGGGAGTATGTTATCGATAACCTTTGAAGGACATCCTAGGTTTATGGATTTGATAGGATAAAGTGATTGAATCTCTACTTAAAGTGTATGATTTAGGGTTTCAGGGGTCATTTTAATGTTTGCATTACATTGGCACCAATGAATTCAAAGCATTCCTAATAATTTTTTTACCTTGTTTACTAGTCTTCTGCATTTTTCAATGAATGATAACATGCCTATTAAAGGAATTCCTACTATTTGAAAGCTACCACACCACTCTTTTATATCTACCTAACTCATCCTACCTTCCCTACCCTATAAATAATACACCTTGTTGACTATTCTAAGTGTTATTTTCTCACATATGCATCAATCTTACAAATCTAAAATGTGTTTGTGTTTTGCTCTTTGAAGCCCAGCATTGTAATCTTCCATTTGACCTTTATGTTGTTGGAAGTTTATTTTAAAATTAGGGTTACAATCATATCCCCATCTATATTTAGTAGCTTGTGTTTGACTTAGAAGCATTTGTTCATTCTATGTGATAACTCTTCTTGATTGGAATGAACAAGTTTGGTTATGCTCCTATCAAATTTATTTGTGTGTGCTAATAATCCCCAAAAGATTGAACTATTATATCCCTCTATGTAAGCAAGCTACCCCATACGTCCTCTCACCTTGGTTTAGGTAGATATATAAGTAGTAAGGAGTTAGTCATACCCTCTATCAATTTCTTCCAGTCATTGTCTGTGTTCAATCTATTTGGATGCTAAACCCTTCCCCAGCTATAACAACATAATTTTAGGTTTACCATCCATGTTTTCCATACTACCCAATTGTGCAAGGCTGAGTATAAGAGGTGTAAAATTGGGAACCAATAGAATATATGATAGTTTATTTGAATAATTAAACATATGCCTCTATTATTCTAAAATCCATTAAAGAGGTAACATAATATGTTTGATGACAAGTAGTTGGGTAAGAATTGGGCATGAAGCCATCGAGTGTGAAAGTTGTCACTTGAGTAGGAAGAGGGAAATATTATATAAAATAGTTATCTTATTGTGTTCACTTAGAAAATATGTCATAATATTATGGTAAAGGATTTGAATTAGGTGAACCAATTAGCAGCCATACCAATGTAGCATATATGAGGGACATGCCACTGACTACATATTTAAGTAGGACAATGGGTGGTGGTATGTTGGTTTCCATATATTTTTAAAAACATACAAGAAATGGAAACCAAAGTTAATGTCAGTGAGAGGTTGACTTGGTGAAGGATTTTTTTTCCACATAAATAGGAACACTAAAGGTAAGCAACTCTCTCTGAATTTGGTTAGGTGTAAAACTAATAAGAAGGGGAGTGGGTTGATATTGAGGAGGTTGTTAAAATGATGTTGAATTTAGGATGGGAGAGGAATGGCCTTGGGTGGTGGTTTTTTGGTTTCCATATATTTTTAACAACATAAAAGAAAAGGAAACCAAGGGGAATGTGAGTGAAAGGTTGATTTGGTGAAGGAATGTCTTTTTCCACATAAACATGAATACCAAAGGTAAGAAAGTCTCTCTGATTTTGGTTAGGTGTAAAACCAATAGAAAAGGGAGTGGGTTGATATTATGAGGTTGATAAAATTATTTTAATTTAGGATGGAGGAGGAATGGCCTTGATTGTTGAATTTTAGGGTCATTCCTTATTTTAAAGGACTAGTTTGATGAGAATATTGGTTGTTCTCCATGTCTAAATAAATCCCACCAAGGTGGAGATGAGATTATTTTGAGTAGTTTTAGTGGTGTCCATGGGGGCCTCTCTCATATGAGGCTTTGAGGGAAGATTATGATATCCCAAGATGAACTTATTTGTTCTTAATGATTTAGGGAGAGTCACCATGGGTTGTTTAAGTTATGTGAAAGTAAATTGGTTAATGTTATGAGGTGATGGATTGTAACCTAGATAACACCTATTATAGTTATAAATATCTCATTTTGATAATTAAATATTAATTTTATATCAACATTAGGAGTTTTTAAGTCCTTAAGCATTACAGTACCGATTCCTGCAGCCCAAAAAAAAAACATTAGGAGTTTTTAAGTTGATTTGGGTCTATTTAAGATGCATGGACACAACCCACCTCTGTCAGTTAATAACATGTCATTTAAGTCATGATAGGTTTTAACAGCCTTTGAGAAATCTCGTAAGTTTTCAATTCCACACAAAACTTAATTTGTGGCATGAAGAGAGAACCCTCATAAGATGGAGATAGGTTTTCATTATTTTAAATTTGGACAATAGTCCCAAAAAATAAAGAGTGTTTTTTATTATCTTGAACATTTTTTCTAAAAACATCAAGGGCCTAGAGGGCTATCAAATTCCACTCTAGAAAAATTTGAGGGTGTATAAATCCAAAATAATAAATGAAAGAGTATAAAATATGGATAAAATAGCAAAAAATAAAAAAGATAAACACAAAAAGATAAGCCTCTTAAGTCGAATTCACCAAAATTTTAGGCACATAAAGTGACAATATTTTATTTTGTACTAGACTTCTTGATGTATATCCAAGATAGTTAAAAAGAGTGATGTGGAGATGTTGACTATTGGTCTAGATAATTGTTTTGAGCTCTTTGAATTGGACAAGCTGGTTGGTTTGGTTAAATTTATCTTGTGGGATTATGGGAGATTTTCCTCAAGGGATGGGCCTATCTATATTATTATAATATATCCACTTCATAATGTTTAATTGAGGTATAAAATAGAGGATGAATGAGATATAGATTGTACCATGATTCTAATAGAATTAAATATTTGAACTCTTGGTCTATGTTACTCTCTTTGAATGGGTTAAAGTTAGAATGATTCATTCATGGTATTTGGTAAATTCTATTAAATTGGGTTTTCTCAAACAATGTCATCCTTGAAGTGAATAAAATTGGATGAGGTTAGACCCAAGGATGCATAATTAAATAATATTTTAATTTTCCTAGTTTGGCGAGCTAAAACATGAATTTTCCTAGCTAATTAGGTTTTAAATAGTTTTTTTTTATCTAAGGAATTCAATTGGATAATTATAAAATTAGGCAATGGTGTTGATCGAAATACTTTCAGCTAAATCTTAGAGTCAATGTAACTATAAATATTTTTTGCCATGATAGGGGAAATTACTCATGGAAACACTACTACTTTGTGTAGATGCACTTATTCATGGATTATCATTTAAAGACAAGGAAAAAAAATTATGTCTAATTTTTCTCTTGATTATATAAAATTTGTATGGATGATTTGTTTTGTTTTTAGAAATGTAGTCCCTACTAAGTTTATTACTTATTGTGTTAAGATGACTAATGTTTTACTAGATAGAATATTTATAGTTTATTATAAACTAATTTTTTGAAAGTAGTTGAATGAACTAAAACTATGCTAAAAATGGAAAAAAAAACCCCTTTTTATAGTTTTTTTTTAATAAAATTTTGATTATATAAAATTTGTATGGCTGGTTTATTTTATTTTTAGAAATGTAGTGTCCACTAATTTTATTCGCTATTGTGTTAAGATGACTAATTTTTTTCTAGATAGAATATTTATAGTTTATTATAAACTAATTTTATAAAATTATTTGAATTAACTAAAAATATGCCAAAAATGAAAAAAAATCAATTTTTATAATTTTTTTGAATTACTATGCAAATAAACTAAAATTTAAAACTAATAACTTGAAGTATGTTTTCCAAATTTTATGAATACATAGAAAATTATTTATGTAGTTGAAAATGCAAGGTTGATTTATACTTTAGAATAAATGTAATACATTAATGAGAAAATGTCTTGAATTTGTATATGTATAACTAAATGTTAATATATGGTTTTTAGATTGTATGCATGTAACTAAATATGCATGAATGCTATAAATTACAATTCAATGCAAAAAATTTGTTTTGAATAATTTTTATTTTTCTAATATAACATACAATTCTCAATTCTTATTTAGGTATGGATATTATTTGAGTATTTAGTTATATGCGTAAATTAGAAATGTGATTTTTGATGCAACATTTTCTTTTTTCTTTTTCCAAATTGTTATATGAATTAAGGTAAAGTGATAAATAATTTATATGTGCATGTATGTGTGTTGAAAGTGATAAAATATAATAATATAGACTTATGGAAATGGAAGAGATTATGTTTTTGAATTCTTAAAATTAACATGCAAATCTATATGATGTTGGGGTTTTGTATGTGCAAGTGAAATTATGAGAATATTCAAATGACTTGCAATGTAAGAAAGTGCAAGAAATGATTTATTTTATTTTTTCGTATTCCTTTAATATATGAAAGAAAACTAATTAAGGAAGATCAAATCGAATAAAAACATAAATAATAAATAAAAATAGGAATTAAAGACCCCAACTTGTCTAAAGTAGAATGAACATTATAAGAATGATTTGATGAATCTTTAAAAAAAATCAGATCCTCAGGTTAATATCTCCTTTTTTACTCATTAATGACCTATGAATTCTTCAGCAAGAGGAATGTGAAAATAGCTGAATTATAGGAATAAAGTGGAAAAAAAGAATAGTTGAACTATGGCTTGTTATCATAAAACATTGACTAATATGCTACAAAATTTTGAGCCTCATTATATAAATTTTAATAATGACTGGACATTTTTTTAAGATTTAAATCATTACTTATGAAAACTATATAAGGAATACTACATCCCTCTCATATTCTTGAATACTCAATTTTGTATACAAATTTTAGATCTAATTTTCATGGTAAAGATATTTATTCATAAGAAAAGAATGGTTATTGCATGTGGTAGTTGTAGATACTATTTTTGAATTATATAGCACCTCAGTCATGTACACTTGACAAACTCAAACCTTAGCTTTCCTCTCAGTTCTAAACCTTTTATACTTCTACAAGTCTCACATATATTCTTTGTTGTGCCTTTTAGCTTATATATTAGTCCAAAACATCTTATATTGATCATTGATACCTTCTATCTTCCACATAATGCTTAAAATATAATTATCTTATACCTCTATAAGTTTTGAGCCTGCACCTATTTTCCTACTCCTTGGACATTTGCATCTCGAACAAACACCTATGTCAATGTATGTGACCTACTCTAACGTAAGTGTCTAGTGACCTAAAGATATCTAATTTATAAATGAAACATATCCTAATGGTTGACTAAGTGATTTATGTGAGTTTTTATCTAAAGGGATTGGTATGAATATAAGATCAACCCTCATTCATTCCTAACCTACACCTAGCACAGACCAAGCTAACTTATCAAAAGCATTCAATCAAGCACTTGATAAATCAAAGCTTTCTTATTTTCTCTTATTCTCATATCAGTCATAGGAACAACACATACACAGGTCTTAAGTACTAAAGGAGAAAGCAAAGAGCCCAATTTTCCAAGTTATAAGCTAAGTCAATATTGTAACTAATTTCCACACATTGTATGATTCACACACAAGCCAACACATACAGGATAACTACATAAATTTGAGTCCCTCTTCAGAGTATTGGCTATGTATATAGCACTCATTAGCAGAGGGGTCTTTAGGGTAACTGGACACCATGTACCCACTAACCTTTTTTTTCCACAACCACTATGAGGATCAAGAACTAGGGGTTTTCTATTTGACAAGGAGTGATAGTCCATGACCCAGATATAAATTCACTTGAGCAAAGGTGATGAAAAACATATAAGAATCTAGGTGGTCACATCTTGATCTAATAGGTATTCCATATAGGAAACCTATGTCTATCCTAGACACTAGAATCAACACAACAATCTAAGGTTAACATAAGTGTTTGAGGCTATAAAGGCAATAAATATAGAATTTGGTAACTATTCTAGAATACTCTTTCAGTCTACTTCCTACCTATTCTAGATTCAGATCTATATTAGCATCAAAATCAACTAAGTGTAACATAGGAATCCAAAGAAGATGTTATTAAAACATTAGTAAATAAATCTAAAAAATAATTCAATACTAACATTCTAAGCCTAAGTACTCAAGTGACCAAAAGACTAACAAATAAAGAACCAAGAAGAAGACAAAATAACCATTTTTACCTTCCTTTAGAACCTTACTTGCTAATAAACATGTAAATGTGTTTGTTATCAAATTGTGAACAATTAATGTTTGGGATATTCATGTTAGATGTTTTATCATTGATTTCAAGTGGCATTGGTGATGAGAAAGTGGTCTAACAGGTCAGAGAGATAGATCATGGTGGTCTAATGTACTTGGTACAATGTGATACTTGCAAGGATGTGCATAGGTGTCCTAGGTGGATGTTGTATGGTTGAATGGAGTTTGGTATGATGATTTTTTACTTGTTCTTGATGTGTTATATGCTCAAGGTTTGTCTTCATATGGCCTTCATGAGGTATGCAGGTCAGTTTATGTCTTGTAGGCTTGATCATGCATGGTTGTCTATGGGGTTTTGGGCACTATGGCTTGTGTGACATGGTAAGGAGATTAGTATGCTTTTAATATACATGTATATGGTGGTAATAGGTCATGTGTATTATTTTTAAGAGGTGGCTAGTGGTCTGCAAGATAATTTGACCATTGGCCTAGTTAGCCTAGGTGGGCTTGTGAGGCCTTGTGAAGGGTCAAAGGGTGTTTTTAGGTTGGTGAAACTTATTTTTATATGAGAGGTGATCATTAAAGTTTTTTCAAGCATTTTTATGAGTTTTAAGGTTATATATTGAGCTAAAAAGTTATAAAGTTGGTTTAGAAGCTTCAAGAGGTGTTAGAAGGGTGTCTAGTGAGCTCGAGAAGGACTTTCTTGCATTCGTTAGCATGTTTAAGGTATGCATGGGGAGATAATAATTTTGGATATGTTGAGTAGGGTACCTAATAATATTCTCCAATCATTATTTCATATACTAAGGTCTTATCCTTTATGAATGATCGTTAAGAAGCTAAGCAGGTTTTTGTGTGCAAAAACCCTAGTCTTAGACATGATAGAGAAGATCTTGATGGTTTGGGATCAGAATGGATTGGCTGATAAAATATGATAATTTTAGGTTGTATATTACTCTCCTATATTCTTGAATATGTGTTTTTTTAATCTTGAAAGTGTGTGAGTCCCATAGAAAATGGGTTGTTAATAGTAATCTTATTTTTGAGGAAGATTTATGTGAATGACCAGATGATATAATGGATGATTGTTGAATATTAGGACTTTTATCAAACATCCATAGAAATTTTTAGTAATATTCATTCTTTGTGTCAAAGTTCAGGTCCTCAAAGTTGCCTAGTCGCTAGAGTGGAAATGGAGCAAACAATGAGAAATAATGATCAAAGTGAAAAGAGGAATTAGAAGGTCTAATCAATGAATTGGGATGAATACATGGATTGGGGTAAAAAATTTATACCTATTCCTCATTTTCCCTTAATTATTAAGTGTTGATGATACTCATACATAGGTGAAATAGTGCTTTCAAAGTGACTTATCTGAGTAATGAAGACTATGATATAGTGATCTAAGGAATTGGTCTATTAGACCAAGGGATGCTACTAGAACAAGAGAAATATCTACTTGAGAGTGATATAGAGATCACATAAAAGTTATTACTTTGTATTATATGTTATGAAATTTTTCTTTCATGTGCTAGATAAGAACATCTATATGACTAGATTTTGGAGCTTGTAAGTAGTCTGGAGTGGCCTATTTGGAGAGGCTAGTTTGAGCTATTCTGGGCAAAGTTTGAGGTGAGTGAGATCTTGGTGATATTATATGAGTGTCATAAATTAATTAAATTGATTTTTTATTTATAATTTGTCTTTATTTTGGTTGAAGTATTCAAATATCTTTGACTAAGTTTATGGTGTGCAAGACCAGTTTGAGTAATCAGTTTGTTTGAGTTGGTTTTGACCTATGTGAGCTATGTGAAGGTGAAAAATGGATTTTAAGGTGTTTTTTATGTCATGGATGACCTATACATGTGATTTTTTTATGTGTTTATTTAATAAAATAAATATTATGCCTCAGTTCTTCTTGGCAGTATTTTTTGGGTATTTGCAGGACTTGGAGCGAGAGAGACAATGGTTTAAATGGAGTAATGGTTTGGAGTTCCAAGTGGATTGGTCACTTGGGGAAGTTATAAATGATATATTTGATGAATTTTTTATGTGTTTCACCTATTTTTTAAGGATAAATATGGTTCAATAAGTTTAAGGTGTAATGAGTTCTAATGAAGGGCTAATTTATTAGGCCTAATTGAGATCTAAAGGAGGATTAGGCTTGCTTTGGGTTATGGAAAACCTATGGAGATATTATCCCATTAATTTAATGTGTATGAGGATATTTTATAAGGTTATGAAAAGTGTGTAAAATATATTGGCTTACCAAGATGGGTTAGATGAAAGATTAGTACATATACTAGGTCTATTTGGCCTATTTGGAAGGAGTGTGAGTTTGTGTGGACTAAAGCAAAGAAAAGAGCTCAGTCAAGGAGTAGAGATGAGTCATCAAAGACCATAAAAGGGTGAATAAAATCAGTCATGTTTTACTGATCATGTTCATGATCTAACAAGTTATTAGACCTAACAGTCTAAAGGGTGACTTGGTTGAGAGAATGAGGTAGGTGTGTCTACCTTGTGAAGAGAAGCAGTTTTACAGGTGTTAGAACAAGAGAAGGTCATCATAAGGTGTATAAGACATTAGATAAGTGTTTTAAATCATAGATAAGGTAGTTTTTTTGGTGATTAATCACTTAGGGGTTGTATCCTCCTTGCTAGTTGGAGCTAGCTAAAGGTCTAGTTAGAGATGGACTAAATTGAGGGGTGGATCCTCCTTGATTAGTTGGTGTTGGTCTAAAGTATCATGTTTTTTATATCCTTATAGGAATTTAGTCCATTAATTTGTATCATTGAGATTGGTTTTTATCCCATATAGGGTTTCCCACATAAATGATGTGTTCACATGATGTATGTTCTTGTTCATGCTTTGGATGTATAAACTTTCATGTTCATATTAGTAGATCAGATGAATGAATGATGAATGAGTTTTGAAATTAAATGTACATTATTGTATAATGATTCACCCCCCTCCTCTTAGTATCTAATTCCAATAATTGGTATCATAGTAGGTATTTCTTGAGGCTTAATCAACTTGGAAGGTGATCTTGTGAGTAACTTAGTTGTTGGTGTCTGCCTAGTCAGCTTGTTGGCAGAGTTGATGGAGTTGGTGATGATCAGTCTAGTATCCTATTTGTTGTCATAGTTATTCATGTTTTTTTAAATTTAAATTCAAGGGTTGATGAAATTTTAATGTTATTCTTATATGGATAAGGATGTCAAGGTAGGGATTCTTCTTCGCTCAAGCCAAAGTGAGTTGTTTGCTATTACAGATGGTTCTTCAAGCATGAAGGTTTGTCAAAGAAGGCATATTGAAATGGAGAAGAATTATTTTAAATCCAAATCCAAGATCAAACTCGAATTGAATAATAGAGATTATTAAAGGTGGTATAATAAAGGTAAGTAAAGGCATTTTGGTGAAGTAAGTAGGCAGAGGTTTGTAAGTGAAGGATGAGTTGATCATCAAGTTAAAGAAGCCTGAGCATGTTGATGAGAACTATTTGAGGTTTTTTTTGAGACATCATAAGTTATAAAGGTTTAAATGTACTTTCTTTTCTATATGGTGATTAAGCATATAAGCTTTGAGATTATCAAATAGATCTGCAGGTTTATAAGAGTGCTTGAAAAGCATGTGTGATACCTCAAGAGGTTCAAAGAAGCCTATATCATAACAAGGTCATAGAAGTTCTAAATATGTTTCTTATTTTTGTAGCTTCACAAGATTATTTATGAGCTTGAAATAGATTGCTCATGATCATGAATATTTTATGTTATTCTGAGTTTCTTATTAGAATTCTAAGTATGCTTACTATAGAAGTTGAAGAATGTTTTTTCAAGAATTGCCTTTGAGTGTGTACCTTATAGATGATATGTTTCAAAAAGGGAGAAAGATTTGAGGATCATTGAATGCTTGTAATAATGTTGTTTCGTCTTTGTTACATATCTAAAGATACCATAAGTTCTAAGTCTTAACGATGAGGGTGAGATTGATCTTTTGATATCAGATTTGAAGAGCTAGCTCAAGAGGTGAAATATAGTGATTTGAGGATTGGATTTCAAGACCAATGTTCTTCAAGATGAGAATTGGTGCTCATGAATTTTTAAGAATATCTCAGTGTTTTGTAGATGATAAGTTCTAAGTTTCCTATCAAATCCAAATAGTGCTTGTTAAAATTGATTCTTTGAGTATATATAAAGAGTCTTCAAGAAGATTTTAGTGGTCTAAAAGGGTTGAATATGACCTCAAGATCATGTAGCTTGAGTTCACTCATTTTTTTCTTCTTTATTGAGTGTTTTTAAGGGAATAATTCATATCAGATATCTGACAGAGATCAAGTATTTTCTTAGGTTTAGTTGGTTGTGTATCACCATGTGTTTCTTTGAAGTGTTTTTGAAGATTTCTTAGCCATAATGGCTTGAAGTGTCTAAAGTATATATGGTTGATGAATTAAGGATCATATGGGATCTATTCCTGATTGTCTAGATGTTCAAGTTAACCTAAGAAGATGTTTGGAAGCAAGAATGATGTTCAAAAGGTATGTTTAGGTCTTTTGGTCCTAAAGTGCATGTTTGATCAATTTTTGATACCTTGGTTGGGAGGTGATTTTAAGGATAAGGAAGAATTAGTTTGTTTTAGGACCTTAGGGAGGTTGAAAAAGTCATTCCCATGTGGTTTGAACCTTTGATGTGCTCAGATATGAGTTTTATGGTCAAAAGTTTGAGTTGACCATTTTTTGTAGTGATGATTGCCTAAGAAGTGCCTAAGTTGCTCATGTGGTGTTCTAAGGTGAAAATAAGTTTGATAATGGATGATTCAAGTTGGTTTTGGTATTTAAAAGGAGAAAATATAGCTTGAAGGTGTTCATGAGGTGTCCAAGTATGATTTTGATCATTTGGTCAAGGTGTTTGCTATAAATAATGAGCCTGTATGCACAAATTACTTGGTTTTAAGAATCATTTGAATAATAAAGATGTGTCATGAAGTTTTTTATACTCAATAATGTATACACATGTTTTTTTACATGTTTCAAGTGGTTTCCTAGGTTGATGAATAAATTTATTCTAGGTGGAGCATTTTGAGTGGTCACAGGCTTCT
Organism: Torreya grandis; assembly: GCA_037957365.1. Taxonomy (NCBI): domain Eukaryota; kingdom Viridiplantae; phylum Streptophyta; class Pinopsida; order Cupressales; family Taxaceae; genus Torreya; species Torreya grandis. The sequence continues at coordinate 282,884 of JARHVA010003437.1, forward strand.
CTTCTCAAGAGCATGTGTTTGGTGGATTAAAGGAAGTCATGGTTACCAAAGGTGTGGAGGATTTAAATTTGGCATGGAAGTGATTTTTTATGGTCTCCAAGTATGGTATCTAGCTTAGGTGTCTATGTTTAACGAAGGTTGACTTTTGACCAATTGTTGCTTTGAAGGCCTAGTAATTTGTGCATGTTTAGAAAAGTGGTCAAAACCTTAGAGTTGGAGGCTAGAAGCTTAAAGATAATTTGAATGGGATAAGTGGGTATCTGAATCAACTTTTATAGTCTTTTGAAGGTGAGTATATTTCATTTTATTCATGTTTTAGCTCACTAGGAAGCCTAATTGGCTAGTAGGCTAAAGAAGGAAGTATGATAAGGAAGATGAGTGTGAGGATCATTCTTGTCATGCATAAGGGGGCATGATAGTGGTATTAAAATATGAATTTGCATGGCTTAAAGTGACCAAGGAAAAGAGATATTAGGTTTGCAGTGGCCAAATAGGGCTACAAGGGGTCTAAGTAGGCCTAGTGAAGAAAATGAATATTTTTTAGAAGTTTTCAAAAGAAGAATGGATTTTCTAGTTCTAGATGAGTATATTTGTCTATTATAAGCATGATTTAGGTATGGTGGTGTGCTTGAAGTAATTTTGGTGGTTTGCAGGGTGCCTTGAGTGCAAAGGTATGTGAGCTTGTATGGTGCTTTGGCACTCATGTTGTTGTTTGAGTTGATGGTAGCTATTCTTGGAGGTCCTGTAGGTGTGAATGGGTTGTGTATACTAAGGGGGGGGCTTTAAAATGAAGCAAGGTCCTAGAGGGAGCTATGTTGCCTTGAAAAATGGTGACAGGTCCAAGGATCTTAATGACTCAAGAGTAGTTCTAAGAAAGAGCATCTTAAAATGGGGAGTTGTGCCTATTTCAAGTCTAAATGGTCCATTTTAATAATATTTCCTAAAGGTGAGCATGATTTCATGAGTATTCTATAGTTCATTTGTTTATTTTCTTTGGTACCTAGTGTTGAAGGGAGTCCACTTTATCATTTTGGTAAAGGGGGAGAGATAAAAGGAGTGTTTCCATCAATGACAAAGGTAGATATTTTTGGGATATTTATGGTAGATGTGTTTTCATTGATGTCAAGTGGCATTGGTGATGACAAAGTGGTCTAACATGTCAGAGAGATAGATCATGGTGGTCAAATATACTTGGTACAATGTGATACTTGCAAGGATGTGCATAGGTGTCCTAAGTGGATGTTGTATGGATAAATGAAGATTGGTATGATGATGTTTAACTTGTTCTTTATGTGTTTTATGCTCAAGGGTTGTCTTCATTTGGCCTTTATGAGGTATGCAAGTCAGTTTATGTCTTGTAAGCTTGATCATGCATGGTTGCCTATGGGGTGTTGAGCACTATGGATTTTGTGACATGGTAAGGAGCTCATTATGCTTGGAATATACATGATATACATGTATAAGGTGATAATAGGTCAGGTGTATGGTTTACAAGAGGTGGTTAGTGGTTTACAAGATAGTTTGAACATTGGCCTAGTTGACCTAGGTGGGCTTGTGAGGCCTTGTGAAGGGTTAAAGGGTGTTTGTAAGTTGTTGAAGATTGTTTTTGCATGAGATATGTTCAAGAATGTTTATGAGGTTTGAGGTTATAGATTTATGTACAAATTCATAAATTTGGTTTAAAAGCATCAAGAGGTGTTAGAAAGGTGTCTAATGAGCCTAAAAAGGACTTTCTTGTGTTTGTTAGCATGTGCAGGGTCTGCATGGGGATCTGAGCCTTTTAGATATGTTTGAGAGGTTACATAAGAATATTCTCCAAGAATTATTTCATAATCTAAGGTCTTATATTTTATGAATGATCATTAAGAAGATAAGTAAGTTTTTGTGTGTAAAAACCCTAGTCTTAGACTTGATAGAGAAGATCTTGATGGTTTGCACTCAAAATGGATTGGGTGATAAAATATGATGATTGGAGGTTGTAGAGGACTCTTTTAGGTGCCTGAATATGTGTTTTTTTAATCTTGACAGTGTGTAAGTCCCACATAAAATGGGTTGCTAATAGTATTCTTATTTTTTAGGAAGATTTGTATAAATGACCAGATGATATAATGCATGATTTTTAAATCTTAGTACTTGTATCAAAAATCCATGGAAATTTTTAGGAATATTCATTTCTCTATGTCAAATTTCTAGGCCCTCAAAGTTGCCCAGTCGCTAGAGTGGAAATGGAGCAAACAGTGAGAAAGAATGATCAGAGTGAAAAAAGGAAATGGAAGGTCTAATCAATGAATTAGGATGAATCAATAGATTGGGTTAATTTTTTAAGACATATTCCTCATTTTCCCTTAATTGGAAAGTGTTGATGATACTCATACACACGTGAAATAGTGCTTTCAAAGTGACTTATCTAAGTAATGAATACTGTGATATACTGATCTGAGGAATTGGTTTGTTAGACCAATGGATGCTACTAGAACAAGATAACTATATAATTGAGAGTGATATATAGATCACATAGAAGCTATGAATGTGTATTATATTTTATGAAAGTGTTATTTCATGTGTTAGATAAGAACATCTATATGACTAATTTTTACAGCTTATAGGCAGTCTGGAGTGGCCTATTTAGAGAGGAAGATTTGAGTTATTTTGAGCAGAGTTTGAGGTGAGAGAGAGCTTGGTGATATTATATGAGTGTCAGATCTTCATTACATGGATTTTTTCTTTATACTTTGTCTCTATTTTGGTTGGAGTAGTCAAAGATCTTTGACTGAGTTTCTGGTATGCATGACCAGTTTGAGAAATCAAATTATTTTAGTTGGTTTGGATCTATGTGAGATATGTGAAGGTGAAAAATAGATTTTAAGTTGTTTTTTATGTCATGGAGGACCTATACATGTGATTTTTTTAATTTTTTGTTTAATAAAATCAATAGTATGCCTCAGTTCTTCTTGGCAGTATTTTATGGATATTTACAGGACTTAGAGCGAGAGAGAGAATGGCTTGGATGGAGTAGTGGTTTGGAGTTCCAGGTGGATTGTTCACTTGGAGAAGTGAGAAATGATCTACTAGAGGTATTTTTTATGTGTTTCACATATTTTTGAAGGCTAAATATGTTTCAATAAGTTCAAGGTGTAATGAGTTCTAATGAAAGGCTAATGCATTAGGCTTAATTGAGATCTAAAGGAGGATTAAGCTTGCTTTAGGTTATGGATGACCTATGGAGAGATTGTCCCATTCATTTAACATGTATGAGGATATTTACTAAGGGTTAGACAAGTGTGTAAAATATATTTTCTGACCAAGATGGATTAGATGAAAGAGTAGTATATATACTAGGTTTAGTTGGCCTATTTGGAAGGAGTGTGAGTGTGTGTAGACTAAAGCAAAGAAAAGAGCTCAATCAAGGAGTAGAGATGAGTCATTGAGGACCATCAGATAGTGAATAAGATTAGTCATGTTTGACTGATCATGTTCATGAGCTAACAAGTCATTAGACCTAACAATCTAAAGGGTGACTTGGTTGAGCGAATGAGGTAGGTGTGCCTACCTTATGAAGAGAAGTAGTTTTGTAGGTGTTAGATCAAGATAAGGTCATCATCAGGTGTAGAATAAATCATAGTAGTGGTTAATATTATAGCTAAGGTGGTTGAGTGTGTGCTTAATCACCTAGGGGGTTATATTGTCCTTGCTAGTTGGAGCTAGTTAAAGGTCTAGTTGAAGCTCGACTAAATTGAGGGGTGGATGTTCCTTGATCAATTGGTGTTGGTCTAAAGTCTCATGTTTTTTATATCCTTATAAGACTGTAGTCCATTGTTTTATAGTCTTGAGAGTGTGTTTTCTCCCCCTAAAGGGTTTCCCACATAAATGATGTGTTCACATGATGTATGTTCTTGTTCATGCTTTGGATGTATAAGCGTTCATGTTCATGTTGGTAGATCAGATGAATGAATGATGAATGAGTTTTGGAATGAATGTACATTATTGTCTAATGATTCACTCCCCCTTCTTATTAGATACTTCCAACATTGATATTTTCTAATGCTAGTGATTTTTTGACAACATCTCCCATAATTCACTTGTGGTTTGGCTTGGCATATGAAATGATTATGAATATTCCTCTCAATAATTATTTATGGTAAGTTTGGCTTTAGAAGCTTGGTTGAAAGTGAGTGAGAACCTTTCTATTTATAACTTTCCAACTTATTCCAACCTATGTGGTTAATCTTGGGTTAGGGTTAATAAGTTGAATACATTTATGTTTTGGGATAGAGGGTGCATTTATGAATCATGGCTCAACATTATTGATATTTATCCCATTTATGTTGATATTTTCAATTTTTTACTTTGAGGCTGACAATTTCATCATGACATCATGATTCCTAATATTTATTGAAAATCCATTTTTATAAATTAGATATTCATTAATTCAACATGGATTTTTTATTCAAGTATTTAATTTGATTCATTTTTTTAATCAATCCTGATTAGTCTTTTGGTAATTTCAAGAATTTAGTTAAGTCTTAATTGCTAGGTTATAATTTGACTAGGGGTGAATCAAAAAGATATTATGTGTAGGGTATTACCCTAAATAGGGATGTATTGACATTATTTAGAGCATTTATGTTTAATTTTTGGATGAATTTAGGTGTTTTAGTGATTTCTAAGCTTAATTTATAGTATTTGCTAGAAATCAGTATGATGTTTATTTAGACCAAAAGTGGCCAAAAAGGAGTGACTACATTTTGCACCTACTTGATAAGGTGTTGAAAGACAACCAAAGTAACATCTTCTCAATTAATGAAAAAGTTGTTAAGTCAAAAAATATAGTTTTAATCATTAGCATAGTGAGTTACCCCAACAGGGTAGTATTGAGCATGACACAATTGGTTTTTCCCTAGTAAGATAGAGTTTGATCATTGATCAGTCTAAATAATTACAATTTTGTGTAAAATTGGTAAAGAGAGCTCATGCAACGAACCTATAACATAGATTGGTGATGATCTAGCATAAAAGAATGGTATGATTTTGGGTATCTGCTAGTATGGAGATGCACGTTCTAATTAGCATGTGATATGACTATAAAAATAGTGTTATTAAATAGGGCCTTAAAAAATACCTAATAACATGTGCTACTGATCAAAATGGTTTAAAAATAATTTTAAAAAAATGAACAGTGTGAAAAATGAACCACAAAGTGAAAAATAAGACCTCCTAGAATAAATAAAATAAAATTTGGGAACTAGGGGGTGAAAATTTATTTTTTCAAGCTATATATTCACCCCTTGGGGTAAAATTATTTCATTTTCACCCTACCATTTGAGAATTTTGAGATCTATCATTATGAAAGAAAAGATGTGAAATATGGCTCAATGACCAGGATGGAGTCATGCATGTAAGTGATCAGGTTTGGGAGCACAAGCAACCTCCACATGATGAGTAGTAGGTAAGTAGACCCCTCTGTTGGGAGGATATAAACCGGAAGCACACAATTTGATTACTAAACCAAGCAACTTAATATGCGGAAATTAACCAGATTCACCAAGTAACTAGAATTCAGAATAACACATGATATGAGAGACAATACCAAATTGTATTAACACTTTATACAGAAAAGAATACAATAAAGAAGATGCCACTTCTTCTCCACCACCTTACAGAGGTTTCCCACACCTCAAGTGAACAGTAATTCTTCTCCCCAAAGCTCTCCCTCTCACAGGTCCCAACACCCAACTCAAATACAGAGTTGGTGTTCACCTCCCGTTCTCCACGCACACCACAAGTGCTACACGCACTCCACAAGCACTCCACGTGCTCCACAAGTACTCAAGGTACTTCAAGTAGATCTCCCATGAATCTGCAACAACCTGCAATTCAACAGACCATACTTATGGAAGGAACTCCCTTGCCTTCCTCTTGCTCTATCCGAGTACACACCTGTACTCCAAGTAGATCCTGCCTGATACTGCTCCCTGTTGTGTTGCTGTCTATATGACCTTGCACACCTGCAAATCAAACAATGGTTCTGCTCACCTATGAACCTCGACCTTGCACACACATACACCTACAGATCAATGATCTTACTTACCATGTAGATCTCCTATATAGGCCATGCAACTGTGACCAAGATCCTACACTCTTGAAGAACCCAGCTGGCTCTCCAATCCAGCACCAACACACCTGGTACTGTGGCACTAGGAGGAACGCACCATTGCTCTACCTCACACACAGAAGGAGCTTATAATTATGCTCTCTTACTCCCTAGCACTCTTTTCCAATACAACCATGAGTCTATTATATAGATCTCATCCAAACAATGATTAGACATCTAATTACAATAATTAGATCCGCAGCTATGAGTCTAAAATTAGCACTCATCATGCAAACACTTGGTTCGTCAACCCACTGCCCGTAATTAACTCGCAGTCGAACCACACAGGCAACTGACGTCGATCCCTGTCCACCTGGGGTCACCGACGCCAGCCGATATATGACCGACGTCGGTTGCCTTCCTGTCTTACCCTGCCGACGCCGGTTGGCCAGACCAACGCCAAACACTTCTGACACTTCGGCAACTCATTCTGCAACCTCCTCCATGTCTGCATCAGTGAAGCTTTTAGCTCCACAATCCTAAAAATCTCCCACTTGGAGATAAACAGCTGCACTGTACCTGTACCTGTACTCCATCTAATCTGTTTCCTGGTTTGTATCCCTCTTCAAGCTCAATCCTGAAGATAACCCACCACACATCCCATGGTGTACCACCTGTCATCCGAGTAACCTACCACATCCGAACCTACAACACCTGTAGTGAAGTCCTGACCCTGCATAGCAACACCTGCTGCCGGTCCCTCTCAAATACCTGAGAACTCACTTCCCCGAATTGGCTCCTAACTCTCTGACAGCTCCCACTGCATGGGAATACTCAGGTCTATACCAGACCTCATGTGATTTCGGACACTATACCTGTCCAGCCCTTAGTGTGCTCCGGCTCTGTAACCTGAACCTCGCCAACACCTAATTCACATCAGCTCCCACTCGAGACAAAATCAACCAGTGATCTCCATGTCTCCCATGTCAAAGAATTCCCCTGCTCCAAACTCCTCATGACATGCCACTGAACTAATCTTACCCTTAGCTCAGCAAAACCCTGTATGTACACTCCTGCTAGCTAGCATACTATCCACATACAGCAACAGAATGATGTCGCGACTCATCATCCCCCTGGTAAGTCAAACCACAGTAGTTACCCTGACATTGACTGAAGCCATGCTCCGTCCTCCACCTGTCAAACCTGGTACCACTGTCCTGCAGCTCCTCAAGACCATATACCTGATCTTCCGTCTCACGTATCCGTTCTCTCTATTCTTCTACTAAGGTATCCATTCGTCTCTGTGCTTTCATACTTGCTGGCAACTCTACCAAAACACACCTGTCTGGTTCTCTTCCAAGGAATCACATCCTCATCCATGCCAAGCTCACACCTGTTTCCTGGATCCTTCCTGCTATACAATCAGCAACAAGTATGAAGAAGAGGAACAATGAATTTGAGGGCCTACTTACGCCTTCAATCCTCTGTATGGGTGTTTGAGACTCCTTGACAGCTTGCTGTCCACCCAAAATTCGTTACAATGACCAACCTCGGTCACTCCACAGTCTGCATCCGACCGACGTCGGTTCCATGCGTCTGTACCTGACTACCAACCTGCCTGCGCTGGTGTCCCTACTGTCGACGTCGGTCCTCTGACTGACATCGGTCTTACATACTGCCGACGTCAATCTTACCCTGCCCGACATCGCCAGCTTCGGTCTGCACATGACCGACATCGGCACCTGTCTGTTCGACGCCGGTTCCTCCTGACCGACATCGGTACCTATGTTCGCCTGTGAGTGATGACTTTTTACCCGCGAGCTTCTTTGAATCAAAACCCATGTCCAAATTGCCCTGCTCAGAAGTATCCAGCCACATCCACTGGGTTCTATCCGCCATCTCCTCCATAAACACCAAGGCTTTCCAGTTCTTAAGCCAGTCAAATATATCTGTCTTCTGCTTAAGAACATGCATCTCCTTCCTGCTCATGTGACCAAGCCTACGAAGCCACGTCTCCGCAACAAAAGAAGAATCAGTAATATAAACAAGTAGATAAAGGATACCTGTTTTCTTACCACCAGCTAATTCAAGTGCATCCGCTGTGAGAGTTCTTGTGCATCTCTCATCACCCAATCTTTCTGAAGAAATTAGCCATATCTCCAAACCTGGGACCTGCATGACCTTCATCAACACCTGTGTGTTGGCCGCCTGCAATTTCAGCTTCACTTCCCCTTTGCCAATTCTTTGGCAAGGCTCACCAGCTCCTCTACCTGGAACTGCATGGAAAGAGGCAACCGAATCTTTTATCCAAGATTCAACTTTATCCAAGAAACCTGCAAACACATCCTGTGCAACAACACCTGCTACATCTGTATCTTCAGTTTCTTCATGCTGATCTGCTACCAACCAACAATAATCTTTTACCTGCTCTTTCTTTCCATAGGACCGTGAGTGACCATCTGTGCTTTTCAACTCCTCCATTCTTAGCTTACTTTGATCTGCAGTTGCTCTACTCCCACTCGATCAGAAACCCCTGAGAGTGCCCTGTAACCAAACACAAAACCTGCTTCCTCCAACCTTAACTCTGATACCACTTCTTGGTATCAAGCTATGAGCCAACAACCTTGCTCTGATACCACTTGTTGGGAGGATGTAAACCGGAAGCACACAATTTGATTACTAAACCAAGCAACTTAATATGCGGAAATTAACCAGATTCACCAAGTAACTAGAATTCAGAATAACACATGATATGAGAGACAATACCAAATTGTATTAACACTTTATACAGAAAAGAATACAATAAAGAAGATGCCACTTCTTCTCCACCACCTTACAGAGGTTTCCCACACCTCAAGTGAACAGTAATTCTTCTCCCCAAAGCTCTCCCTCTCACAGGTCCCAACACCCAACTCAAATACAGAGTTGGTGTTCACCTCCCGTGCTCCACGCACACCACAAGTGCTACACGCACTCCACAAGCACTCCACGTGCTCCACAAGTACTCAAGGTACTTCAAGTAGATCTCCCATGAATCTGCAACAACCTGCAATTCAACAGACCATACTTATGGAAGGAACTCCCTTGCCTTCCTCTTGCTCTATCCGAGTACACACCTGTACTCCAAGTAGATCCTGCCTGATACTGCTCCCTGTTGTGTTGCTGTCTATATGACCTTGCACACCTACAAATCAAACAATGGTTCTGCTCACCTGTGAACCTCGACCTTGCACACACATACACCTGCAGATCAACGATCTTACTTACCATGTAGATCTCCTATATAGGCCATGCAACTGTGACCAAGATCCTACACTCTTGAAGAACCCAGCTGGCTCTCCAATCCAGCACCAACACACCTGGTACTGTGGCACTAGGAGGAACGCACCATTGCTCTACCTCACACACAGAAGGAGCTTATAATTATGCTCTCTTACTCCCTAGCACTCTTTTCCAATACAACCATGAGTCTATTATATAGATCTCATCCAAACAATGATTAGACATCTAATTACAATAATTAGATCCGCAGCTATGAGTCTAAAATTAGCACTCATCATGCAAACACTTGGTTCGTCAACCCACTGCCCGTAATTAACTCGCAGTCGAACCACACAGGCGACCGACGTCGGTCCCTGTCCGCCTGGGGTCGCCGACGCCGGCCGATATATGACCGACGTCGGTTGCCTTCCTGTCTTACCCTGCCGACGCCGGTTGGCCAGACCAACGCCAAACACTTCTGACACTTCGGCAACTCATTCTGCAACCTCCTCCATGTCTGCATCAGTGAAGCTTTTAGCTCCACAATCCTAACACCCTCTTTATACTAATTTGCATTAATTATGCATTTAATGCTAGAGCTAAGGCAAAACATGCTGAAAAACCATTTTCATGGCATGAAAAATGGTGACAACATCATTTTTTAAACTACAAAAATGCAAAAGTTTTGTAGAAGTCATTGAATCGATGATTTCACCAAAATAGGTGAAGTTGCCATTTTATTAAAAAATGAAAATGATAACATCTCTTAAAATGGAGTAAAATTCCTAAATGGTGACTTCATTGTTAATAAAAATGGTGACTTCACTAAAAAAAAACTAGTAACTAAGTCAAATTAAATCAAACCTCTAAGTACTTATTAAGGCACAAAATAGGTTAAGTAGAATAGGCACAATGATAGGTGCTTGATATCAAAACTTGTGATATAAATGTAGCATGAATATAATACATTTATGGGTTTTAAGAGTGATTATATGTCCTCATGGCATGAGGGTGACAGTCACACTGCCTATAGACTACTCAAATCTAGATGGAGAAGATGTGTGTATTTCTAGAGGCCGTTGATCTATTAGATGTGGCATAGAAGTATGTTACTAGATCTAATCAAGCCTAATTGAGTACATTATCTGACTATTGGAAATTAGAAGACTTCCACCTTCCACATGTTGATAAGGGAGGTGATAGTCACTTTAGAGGACACATGACACATACTAAAGTTACCCATGAGAGGTTGAAGATTATTCTGGATAGACCCATCACACTAGTAGGCTGTGTTAGATGACTTGATTAGCTGCTATGGCATTCTCATGCCACTTGGGAAGGTTGATATTGATTTTTTTGAGATATATATATATATATATATATATATATATATATATATATATATATATATATATTTGACCCAACTACCTACCACCTAAAGAGCCAATGCGACCAATGTTAATTGATAGGTAGGTCATGGTTTTGATGGTGATTTCCAATGACATATTGTTGCCTAACAAGAGTTGCTAGTTTTTTCATATGGGCCCAAGAAGAATGATCATATCCATGTTAGATTATATGTCCAAGTTTTTTTGGGGTTTCGTAATATTAGCCCAGCTATATAGGTATTTACATGTGGTGGAATACCGAGGAGGCTGGAGTATTACTGCCATGACCTTTCTCCATGTTTAAGGATGGGGACATATAGTGATAGAGTACTGAGTAGGGTATAGATGGGTATGAAACCCAAAAATATAGTATCATATGGATAGGCCTAGATAGGTGTAGGGCACAGAGGACATCATGGTGATATCTACCATTATTGGTGGATGCTAGATGAGTTGATAGATATAAATTTCATTTGGCAGCCCTACTTACCACTACAAATTTAGTGGAGATCTAATAGATGGTACACTACTTATATGACTTCTAGGGTTTTTTTGACAGGTAGGCAAACAGAAATTATAGAGGGGTATAGACCAGATCAAGTATTTTGTTAGTTTGGGATGTTACAATATATACCAAATGATCCTATGTGGTTTGTTCATAGTACCCAAGAGATCAACTAAGCTACACCAATGATTTTGAGGAGTATGACTATAGGAAGTTATAAGGGAGTACCATGGATTTAGTTTGCCTATGGAAGAGGCCCCATAGATGTAGGTATGACACTAGCCTGTGTGATATGGTGGACATAGGTTTGTCTACATATATTGACAACACCTTGATAGGCACCAAGATAGGTACATGCTAGATAAGGAGAGGCTCAGGGTGGGGATAAGATAGAGGTGGATCTAACCTAGCTAGGTACTAGTGGTACATAGGTAGGTCTAGTCCCGATAGGGCCATCATAGATGACAAGGGTAGATCTAAGCTTGGTAGGGATGTTAGGTACTCATGCAGATAGGGACATTGCCTTATTTGAGGATGAAATCACTACTAGATTGGGAAATATTAAGGGCCTAGAGAGGAGAGTGTGTTAGTTATAGGTACATCTGACTCTTGGGGATGACTAAATTAGTTCCCTTTAGTTAGAGATTGACTCGTTGAAGGTAGTGGTAGCACAGATGACATAGGTACATGTATAGATATATGCTACTAAAGATCAGGCTATAGATAAGAGAGATTAGAATAGGGTGGATGTTTACAGGCTCTGGCATGAGTGAGATGAGGCACCGAGTATAAGTACATAGGCAATATTTTTTAGATGTTTTTGGAGAGCCTTTAGGCTAAGGATGAGGCCTCATACTATTAGCAAGAGTATGAGACTACTAATCCTACGGACCATTAGATCCTTACATTTGAGTCTTGAGACACACATAGAGCTAGTTGTAGGTCCTCCTTATTGAGATCAAGGATACATGATATAATGACCTTAGAGTAGTCACTTTAGCAGTTATGGCCACCTCCACCACCAAGGCCACTGCCTCGTATAGGACCCATGGATTCTTAGAGTCAAAGCTGATATTATATATCTCTTTAGCACTTTTATATTTTGGCATTATGACATTTATATAGTCAATATATATATGGCATTCATACTTGGTCTATGGACATGGACTATTATTCTTTTGATATACATGTGATGTTATTTACTTTATTTATCATGATGTGTTATGGTCTCATGTTTTTGGTGTGATTAATTTTGAAATGTTTAATTTCCATTAAAACATGTACATGATAGTAAATGTCTTGTATGCTTATTCATTTTCTATAGATATGCGATGTATATGAGATGTTGGAGTGTAGTTATTTTCTCATGTTTATGACTTGTGATATATGCTTATGTAGAGATGCACACCTTTATTAGCACATAGTACACTTATAATTATTTGATTATTATGGATTTGGTTTTATCTGGGTATGCCTATTGTGAATAAGGGTAAATATTGTTGACACCATTGTTTGATAGATCTTTGGCCTGATTTTGTTATAGCATGTGACATTAGGCATCATAGATATAAACAAACCATAATAATAATGTATGTCATATGCATGGAAAAACTTAATTCAAATGCATGTATAATCAACTTAAGTGTAAGATATGATCAATTAAATCCCAAGTGTAAATATAATGCAATAAACTAAGTGTAGGAGTGAATAAAAATACTCACAACTTAAGTATAAGATATAACAAATCAAGACTTAAGTGTAAATATAATTTAATAAACCTCTGATAACCGAGGAAAAGGGAATCACAACCAATTAAAAAAAAATTAATAAACAAACAAAAACTTAATTAAAGGACTAAAATATAAACTAAAGTTGACAAACACATGGAAGTCTGATGGCATAAGTAAGAAATAAACAAACATACAATATCTAACAAAATGACAAATAAAAACATTAAAACTATCTATGGCACAAATAAACAAACCAACCTAAGGAAAAAAATAAACAAAATTAATCTAAGGAAAATTAAATAAACAAACTTAATCTAAGGCAAATGAAATAAACAAACTAATCTAAGGTAAATGCCATAAACAAACTAATCTAAGGCAAATGCAATAAAGAAACTAATCTAAGGAAAATGAAATAAATAAACTAATTTAAGGCAAATGAAAATAAATAAAATAATTTAAGGAAAATGCAAATAAAAAACTAATCTAAAGCAAATACAACAAACAATAGAATATATAAAAATAATGAACTAAAACTATTTAATGAAATTATTCATGCACGTGTAAGAGAAATGTTTTGCTTGACAAAAGGTTACACCTAGGATATAGGGAACAATGACTTCGGTAATATAGTATGGGAATGGAAAGGGGAAATAGAATAATAAGGATGGGGTGACCAAGATGACTCTAAATTCCCTAAACAAATGGATGCTTACTGCATAGTCCCATTGATATCAAGTCCAACATGCACTTCAGGCCAAATGTAGTTCTCCCAAGATTTGGGATAGAATAAAATTGATAATAAGGAAAAAAATGTTTGTTTGTAGAGGAAACTAGGAATGGTATCACAAAACAATGAGTGTGTGGAGAAAAGGGGGTGGAACTCACAAGCATCAGGCATAGGAATTTGTGGAACTATGAGAGGGAGGTTAGGCTAAAACCATACTGAAAGGCAAAAGGTGAGTTTGGACAAATGAAATAGGTTGATAATTCATAGCATCCACTATGTCTAATGATTTGAACAAGAATGAGCTCATAAAATATTGGGATTATCTTTTATACAAACATATAACCATGAATGATCAATAAAAGTAACAAACAAACTCAATTAATGATATTGGTTGAGCTGACGCAAGATGTTCCATGCATCCAAGCACTACTTATATAGTTTGTGCAGACTTTAGAATGATGTAGTTCTCTTAGAAATGGGAGGGAACACAATCATAAAATGGTAAAGGTAAATATAAATGGTCATGATTGGATAAGAGGTTCCCCCTGATAAACATGGTAAACTGCATGACCCAAAATAGAGGTAAATCCACTAATGAATAGAATGACAAAGTAAGTATAAATTTTGTGTTTTAATATCTCTTATGGAGTTATTAAGCCTCTTTTTAAACATTTGGATCTGTTCGGTTATTTATTGGGTTTTTTAAATTTTAATGTTTTTGGCATCTCAACTCAATGGAGAATTACGAGATACAGAATGGGTTTAACTCACAAAACAATGAGAACGTTGGCTTAGGTTGCTCATAAAATAACAAGAGCATTGGCTTAGGTTTCTCAAAAAATGGTGAGATAATTAGAATAAGGGTGGATAAGATGACCTTAGAAAACATTGGGCACTACCTGCATAGTTGAAATTGACCTCGATCCATGTTAGTTCACCCTATAATGAGGAATTTGACTATGTAACAACAAGCTTGTGAATAGGCAAATGGCACAAAATAATGACATAGAAAGGTATAATGATACATAATTTGTCAAAATTGAAGGATGAAATTTCCAAGTTCATTATCATAATGCTCAAAGAGATGGTCATTTAAAATAATGCACTCAATAGTCCCAAGTCTAAATCGTCTACTAAAACTACCTATGAACCCAACCACTAACATTGTCTAAAGTACCAATGAATTGGAACCAAGGTCAAAATGGGGAAATGGGAGAATAGAAATAAATCAAGTAAAAAAGAAAGGTATAATATGAAAGGGACATGTCATGGCATGACATGAATTAAGAAATCCTCATAGATAATACCTCAGTTCACTCAAGCAAAAAGGTTCTCGAGATGCATTATGTTCATCCGATCATCAAGTTATTCTCCTTATGGTGTATTCAGTTTATATGCCCTATAACCATTATTAAAAGTAATAATATAGGTCCCTAACAAGTTAGGCTTAAACTTTCCCTTTTTCTTACATTTGACATTGATATTTTTTTTATTTTCTTTAAGTACAAGATCACCAAGCTCAAATTCTCAATGCCAAACATGCCTATTGTATTGACCATGTAACTAATTTTGATATGCTCAAAGGATATTAGAGGATACCATTCATTTTTTCATCAAGTAATTCAAGATATTACAAATCAGATAATCTATATTCCTCATCATTAAGTATATGCTTCAATGAAATGTGTAGAAAAGGCAAACTGATTTTGGTAGGAAGAATGGCCTTAGAAACATAGACTAGAGAATAGGGTGTGGATCCTATTAGAGTGTGGAAATTGGTTCAGTAATCCTAAAGGGCATGAAAATGTTGCAAGTTCTAATCATAGCTAGCATCATTGATGATATTTTTGAGGATCTTTACAATGGTTTTTTTATATGCCTCTATTTGTCTATTACCTAGCAGGAAGTTGGGAGTGTAAAAATGTTGGGTAATATATCATTAGGCACATAGGGATTTTATGTCCTTATTTTTGAATAAATTTCCCTTATTAGATATAAGGTTAGAAATGATGTCATAGTAGTAGCTAAGGTGATTGAAAATGAACTTGGATATTTTTTTACCGATCACATAAGTTTGGGGAATGGATTCCACCTAATTAATGAAGTGTTATGTGTTGTTAAGGATATGTTTATATCCATCTGAGGATGTAGGGTTAATCTTTCCTATGAGGTCAAGTTCCCATATTAAAAATGACCATGGAGTAGTTAGTGGCTTGAGTGTTTGAGCTAGAACATGTATTAGATTAGCATGCTTCTAGCATTGTACACACCTTTTAAAATATGTAATAGAATCAACATCCATAGATGACCAATAATAACTAGTACGTATTAAATTTTTAGCTAGGATGGCCCTACTAGTGTGGGCCCCACAAAACCCTTTGTGGATTTTCCTCAATGTTAATCTAGATTCTACTAAGGTTAAATAATGAAACGGAGTTCAAAATCTTCTACGATAAAGTGTAGGTCTAAGTAATGTGTAATAAGAGGATTTATGGATGAATGTTTTTTGTTTTTTATGAGAAAGGTTAAGTGGGATGGGTTGTTCATGAATTTAATCATATAGTTCAGCATACCAAGAAGAACTGGGACCAACAATATCACAAATCATTTTGATAGTTGAAAGTTGGTGGGTAGGTGCAAGAATATTTTTAACAATGAACTGATAATATCTAGCCTTATCTATGATCTGGATAATAGAACCAATCATGGCCATGGCTTCTAATATTTTATTATTGCCTTAAGATATCTACTCAAACTAAAGATGAGTAGTTTTTTGTTTGAGAGAATCTACCATACCTTTGTAAGGCATGAGTTTATCATCCTTGGTATGAAATTGGTTTGTGACTTGATTGATAATAAATTGAGAATATCCATGAGCTATTAAATGTTGGATGTTCTATTATACTATTAGGCAAAGTCCTATAAGAATGCTTCATATTAAGCCATGTTATTGGTATAATGAAAATTGATATGAAAAAACTTGGGAATAAGGTCCCTTGCAGTGTTATGAATATAAGTCCTACTCCTAATCCATGAGATGTGAAGGAACCATCAAAATAAAGTGTTCACTACTATATTTCAGGAGGTGATTTTGATACAATCATGATGGACTCATCTAGAAACCCAAAAATGAGTGGTTGAGTGTTAGAAAGGGGAGTTTTGACAAGTTGGTTTATAAGTACCTATCCCTTGATGGCCTTTTGATTAATATATTTGATCTAAAACTCACAAAAGTTCATGATCCATTTAGCCATGTAGAATTTTAAATTTGTTTTTTAGAGTAGATACTTAAATAGATCTACTTTGGCTATGACGATGGTATTATTATTAAGCATGTAGTGACACAACTTATGGGTTATTAAAACCATGGCCAAACAAGCTTTATCTATCAACATATAATTTTTCTCATATACAACCAATGTTTAGCTCAAATAGTACACTGCATGCTCTTTTTCATGCTCATCATGTTGGGCCAAAAGTGCCCACAGGGCATGTTTAATTATAGATAAATAGAGCATTAACAATATTTCTAGTCTAGGTGGTAATAGAGTATGTGGATTGGCCAAGTATTCCTTCAAGTGTTCAAGGGACTTTTAAAAATTAGTATTCCATGAAAAGGTAGTTCTTTTTTTCAGCAAGTGGGTGAATAGATGGAAATTATTGGCTAGTTGTGAAATGAAGTGTCTGATAGACTATATCTTGCCTTGCAAACTATGAAGCTAATTAAAAATATATAGAGGTGGCATATTAATGGCCTTAAACTTTCTTGGATTGAATTTAATACCCCTATGAGAGACAATGAAGCCTATTAATTTGTTTGAAGTGATGCCAAAGATTCACTTTTTAGGGTTAAGCCTAACTTTGTATTCATGAAGTCTTTCAAAAATTCTTCAAAGTACTAATAGATGGACTACATAGGTCTTAGATTTACCCAAGATATTATTGATGTAGTCCTCAAAAATTCCATGCATCATATCATGAAAAATAACTATCATGGATCATTGTTATGTTTCCTTAGCATTTTTGAGACCAAATGGCATTACCTGATAACAAAATGTCCCCTAAGGAGTGGTGAATACTATCTTGTGTTAGTCTTATAACATGATCCTAGTCTAATTATACCCTTAAAAACCATCCATGAGAGAAATCATCTCATATATAGTTATGGAGTCCATGATCACGTCAATATTGATAAAGGAAAGTCATCTTTTGGGTAGGCTTTATTAATGTCATAGAAATTAGTGCATAATATTATGCCCTCTAGATTTTTGCTAATTAAAATGATGTTTGAGATCCACTCAGAATAGTTGATGGGATGAAGGAGTCCTACTCGAGGATTTTTTATAATTATTTCTTGACTAAACTGATAATATGAGGATGTATTTTCCTTAAATTCTACATAATTATCTTGCCATCAATATGTATTACAATATGATGTACAACCAAGGATACAAACCTAGCATATTAGAATAGGCCCTTGCAAAAATATCAATGAACTCCCTAAAGAGATCAATAATAACTTCACACTCCTTAATGAGGTAAACACCTACATTTATCCACTTTGGATTAGTCAATGTTCCAATATTGACTTTGGAAGTGTCCTCCATAAGGAGTGCTAATTCATATTCAACGAGAGTCAGAAAGGAAGTGAATTGATTGGCAATACCATAATCCATTGGCTTGATTGGTTAATCAAGTTTACCCATATAATATGAATTATAATCATTAAACGATGGAGATAGCCATGTAAAAAATATTTATGGACACTCTTAGATAATTTATTCAAAGGCCCACTATTAGTCTACACTAAAATCTGACCTAAATATGATTGTGGTATTGGTGGACATTTGAGATTCATTCAAAAAAAGCTAAACAACCCTATCTAATGCACCTAAAATAGGTTTTCACTAAGACACTCACCTTTTTCTTTACTATTACCCTAGTCCAAATGTGCCTCAAAAAAGTTTTCACTTTAGGACCTTAATTTTTGATTTTATTTTATTTTTGGCTAAGGAAGTTCACTTACTCTCTAAAATAGGTAGCATGATCCAATGTAATAGAAAACCCTTGTTTATGATCTCCTATAAGAATACATTCTCTTAGTCCCATGAAATCACAAATGGGCTCATCATTTTGAAACTCATCAAGTGATATTATGGCTCTTTGTTAGTCCCAATTTATGAGTTGAGGATGATGGAGGAAAAGTAGGGAATCATGAGTGATAGGTGTAATGGTGCATATGGCATGATTGTTAAATAGGTTGGTATTATTTAAGTCCTTGTATACATTATAAGCAAACTTTGTGTCACTGTTGGCATCATTGTCGCTAGTTGTTTGTGTAAGAACACATATAAGATGTGTGGGGTCACCCATAGGTGGTTTAAATTTGATGCCATAAGTTACTTTGTGTCTGGTCATGGAGATAGGTTCAACGGTGCCTTGTTGATTTGGCCATAGGCCTTTCCCCTCATAATCTTAATTATCCATGATCTAGTTATGGATGAGATACTTTTAAATTTGATAGCATTCAACTAAATCATCATTAAAGATCTAGGAATCATCCTCACCAAGTGGGTCTTATTCTTGGCTAGTGGTTGGTGTAAAAATAATAGGCTCTTTGGAATTAAATTTTCCTTGCTTTTACCATTCCATATGAATGGCTTTGGATTTGGGTCTTCCATAGGATTTAGGGGCCTATGGAATTTCAGATATATGTTATGCATTGCACATAAGGTATTCACCTAAACCTACGTCAAAAATGAAAAAGTGATTGGTTATCTCAGGAGGGGGCATAGATGAAGTGGAGACAAGGCTATCTAGGTCTATGTAGTTAGATTCTAGAAATTCAACAAGTACGTATTTATCCTTTTTTGGTATAGGGTCAAGGCCGAAGTAATAATTTTATCTCTCATATTCAGCTTCTAAATGCTTGTAGAATCAATATTTTTGTAAGTTTATAAGAATAGTCACTTCCATCCTAGAATGGGGAACCTTGATACATTGATGCAATGTATAAGGTATTACACTAATCTCACATATCCATGGTTGGACTAGAAGTAAGTTATATGATAAATCTAAATCCATAACATGACAAAGTGTGTCATGGGTTAAAGTCCCAATGACCAATGGCAAATAAATTATACCCTATGAATCTCTTTATTCATTCTCATAAGCTTTGATGGTAATGAACTCTAGCTGAAGATTAGTTTTCATGTATCCAAGATGTTTGACTAACCTCAGAGACACAATGTTGAGTCATGATCCATTGTTTATGAGGACACATTTAACTATGTGCCAGGGTATGACAATTTCAAGATATAATGGGTTATTATGGAGGGGCCAAGGTATGACATGTATCTTTGGTCAAAGGTAAGTTATCGGTCAGGAGATAAGTGTACTACCAAAGCTTACAATTTATCTGGCAGAATATCATTCAACTTTTGGGATTGGATAAAAAGTTTGGTAAGGATGTTCTTATGGATAGTGGAGGTACGCAACAAATCTAAGATAAATATTTATGTAGGTGTTTATTAAAATTGATCCATAATATCATAAGTTTTCTCCTTGACATTGGTAATTGGTTTACTTATAACTTGTATGGGTGTTTGGATGGGTTCGTTGGTAGAAGAAGGTTGTAGACCTTGAATGGTAACTTTAGTACATCAAGTTGTGATTATGCAATCTATATTGAGTGATGGGACACTATAATTGGAAGGAGGGGGAAAAGGGTTTGGTATGGTAACCCTTGGGTATTGATAAACCTAATTACTAACATGTACCACAAGAGGATTACCAATATAAGGAGGGGGAGTACTATTCAGTGATAGCCATGGGTGATTGGCTATTAGTATAAGATTAATGGTAATTATGTCTATATGACCACCCAAAATACATCTTATAACTTTATTGTATTCATGTGTGATGTCATGATATGCCCTTGGTTATATGGGTCATTTTAACCTTGGTTCCTACCATTATTTGGTTGTTGTTGCTATCATTACTATGATTTTTTTTTAATTGTTGCTACTATTATTGTGGTGGTGGGGGTCTATGTTGTTGTTGGTGTTGTTTATGTTGTGATGGTAGGGGTCTATGTTGTTTTTGATGTTGTTTTTATTGTGGTTGTGTGGGTCTATGTTGATTTTGATGATGTTGTTATTGATTTTACTATTGGCATTATGTTGTGGAAAAGGGTTCTGATAAATACCTAGGTTTTGATTAGAAGTAGGGGCCCTGTTATCCAACTCTATTTCTCATTTTCCAGCATGTTCTTAATAATTTGACTTAATTACATGTAATAGCATATGTAATTCCATTTGAATTAATGATAGTAACAAAACTTGTGCTATTAATACCAATTAGGGAAAGGTTTTCGAATGGGCCAACTAATTATATTGGTGGAAGCTAGTTTATGGAACACTGATTCAATAGGTTCTCTAAGGTCACTGAAAACTTTATTTACAAGTGATCTTATTCTTGGAGGAGGCATTTTTAGAGGAGGGGGTATAAGTTATTACACAAATGGAGATGGTTGCATAAGTGGATTTGGTTAAATAGATGGTGTTTGCAACATTTATACATGGCATGATTCATTAACTATATTACCAACAATGTTTTTGTTGTAGTTATAGAGTTTAGGTTTCTTAGAAGTAATGGCTTGGTATTTTAAGTTAATCCATGTTAAATGAGTATAAACATATTTCATTCAATTTGATCTTATTCCCTTGATTTCTTATTTGAAGAGCTAAAAGTGCATCCTTCACTTGTTGCAATTCTTGGGTTAGGGGTGTGAGATGAGAAGGAATAAATGGTCATGGTTGGGTGGTCTAAGGTGGATTACCTAGACTAGGGTAAAATTGAGGAATAAAATACTAAATAATTTTCATTTCGTTGGTCACCCAACTAGGAATACACATTTTTTGGTTAGGGTTATATTATTGGTAAACATTAGGGTTAGGATTTATAGTACAACTTTAACTTGGAGGTAATTATGGTCTAACTAGAGGTGTTTAGTGTTGTGGAATGAATTATATATGGTGGGTTTGGAAGGTAACTTGTTGATGCCTAGTCAAAACCTACTATATGAAAGGCACATGTTGTTTATTAAAGGCCTAATACAATAATTATTTCATGTTAGGCATGTGTTATGGATATGGTATATGTTGGGTGTGGGGTAACTATTTCTTAGTAGATATTCATTATATGTTAGGCACTTGTTTTAGGTTAGGCACTTGTTGTTGGTGTGACATGAGACATTGATGACTAATAAGGGTATACTACTAATTGGATAATGTTTGAGGTAGATGGTTTAGCACTTCTTGTGGTGGCATGTTGGTCTGCACCTGCTAAAGTGGAACATTTTATAATACCTACTAGGGTTGAGTGTGTGTTACCACCTATTGTGATGGGGAATTAGTTATCACCTATTGAGGTGAAACATTGGTTGCCACCTGTTGTAGTGAAGTATTTGATGGTTGTTGATTTCTTACTTCTTGCTATAAAATTGAGAAACTAGATGGTCATGGAGGGATAGTCACATGTTGGGATATAGATATACCTACCCCCTATTGTTGTGATCTATTTGATTTATTTGGAGGAGGGATCTATTGGGAACTATTTGGAGGAATGTTCATTTGTATAGTGGACTTTACTTGGTGTGGATTAAGCAACACCTATGTATTATCTACCATGATTTGAAAAGGGTTTCTTAAAGAAACCACTTATTATTCCTCATTTATAGAAACATTGAACATGTTTGTAATTGGCATGGTTTAAGTGAATGGATCCACATTTATGTTTGAAGATCTTACCAAAATAGTTTGTATTCCACTTGATGGAGCTAACTCTATAGGTAGTGTACCTATAATGGTCATAGCATTAAATTTATTAGCTAGATGAAGGTAAGTTTTATACACCTATTGCACTCATGCTAATTGGTCATCACTTTGACATTTTATGTGACAAGTTATTTGTTATAAATTTGTACAAGGGATTGAGTTTGACTAGAGGAGGCCTGATCAAATGATTGGATGAGAGGTACATGGCTAGGTGCTCTAATTAAACCAGGTAAACTTTCATGTGGGAAATTTGATGGGAACTTAGCATTGAATTTGACCGCTCTAACAAAAAAATTATCTTTATGTTATAAGGGATGGATATACAACAAATATGGGTCATAACTAGCACTAGATGGTGTGGTCACAAAATTTGTTTTTTATTGTTGGACCATTTATGTACTAAGTGGTACATTGGTAAGGTATTATGAAAAAGGGTCTTGTTCTTACCCAAGATATGGGGGTGTGTTTGTGAGGTATTGTGTGAATTGGTATTTCCCCTATTGTGTGTTAGGGGATGCATAAATGGGATACAGATTAGTCTCATATGCTACATTATCATCATATGTCTCATAATCAAAAGGGTCACTTGTGATGATGTTCTCATAATAAATATTGTACATAGCTCTGATATAAGTATATTGAGGCATGGTTGAATCAAATAACTTTATCTTTGGGAAAAGGTTTGTTTAAAGATTAAAAATTTTGGAACTTGGTTTAAAAATATCTTACCTTGAAAACTAAAAAAAAGAGACTTGGTGTAAACTATCATGAAAACACTCTTGGTCCTTGGAATAAAAAGGTAAAAAAAGGAAACTTTAGACTTGGTTTTGGCAAAGGTCTAAGAGAACTTGAATCTAGAAATGAAAACTTGAACTTGGTATAGGAACATGAGATCTTTAAATTAAATGTAAAGTAGACTAGGTCTTGATCTAGTCACATGAAATTGCTCTCGAAAATGAACGTGGTATAGGCATGAAATTGAAATTACTCTTAATTCTAAGGAATTTAGATCAAAATAAAAGGTACACTTGATCTAGGTGAAACTAGAAACAAGGTCAAATTTAGTATTGGTCTAGAAAAATAACTTAAACCAAATTAAAAGCCAATCTAAGTAACATAATCTAAAGATAAAAATCAAACCACTCAAGCCCAAATAGTAAGTAGTACTCAAGCGTAAACTAATTTTCCTTAGATTTAAACTTGAAAGTGGGTTTAGAACTTATTTTTAGAGGCACTTGGATTATAATAAAGGATCATGAATTCACACAAAGAGCATAATAATTCATTTCATAAAATAAAACATAAATATTTTTTCAATCTTTTAGACTAAGGCAAATGGTTTTAACAACTTAGGCAACATAGCAGTTGTTGGTGTAAATGTGTATAAATTTATTTGATTTGGTGTAATGGTTTTAGACTCGACATACAAGTGAACAAGAAACACATAATTACATGTTCCTATCTAATAACTGACACAAGGTTGCATCATATCCACCAAATTCCACTGATATAGTTGTTCTTAAGAGGAATTACGTGTTAATCCAATAAATAAAAACACATGAAGATATAGTGTTTAGCCACCCTATATCTCTCAAGAACTTTTAGGTGGCATGGAACATAGAGTGCAAATGAAAATCAACATGGGTAAGATAATGCATGGTAAGTAGGGTCTCTTTATCTAAAATTTTCACATTTGGCTTTCTAGATGGTCCACAAGTATCCTCAAATACTTGGGTGCAATAAAATATCCATCAAGTGGATGACAAACCTTATAGCTTGTTAGAAAATGGTCTTATACCTTTTGAAACCACTTTATGTATCAATTGCTCAGTGAAGTGCAATGTATAGAATGTGTATGCTATGGGTATCTATTCAACTTGTTAGGTTAATTGCTCAACCATTGTCCAATAAAATAGCATGCCTAATTTGTATACCACACTGGATAAGTGGGTTTGGTACTATGTTGGGAGATGAAACCCTAGGTCAACATACCCATATAGATCTTACAAGGGGGTGATGAACTCATGCTCGCTAAGCCAAAAAGAAAGTAAAAAGGGATAAATTCAATCTTGAGTCACCCACATTCAAGAAAATGAGGGGAGAGAATACATGAATTGAACTCCAGGATACAAGGAATAAGTAGTTTAGTCATGTTTTTGAGTCACCCTAAATAGGGGAGAGCATACTCAAAACTTTGTTAAACAAGGCTAAAGAGGAATAATCAAAATAAAATGCTAAATTAAATGAGTTTTAAAAACCAAAATGGAAATGTTTTTGAAAAACCTTGTTACTTAAAAACTTGGAAATGGAAATTTGAAGTTGAAAATTGTTTGGTTGATTTTAAAACACTAAATGGAATTTTTGAAAACTTTGGAGTGAAAAATAGGTTAAGATCAAAACACAAGTGTGAAAATGGGTTTGTTTATTGCATCAACTTATTATTTTTTCCTTTTACCCTACATCAAATGATTAGTGGATCCATTTTTTTTGGTTAAATTACAAGAGTAAATAAAAAAGTTAAACTTTTAGAAGTCTCAGGTTTGTGTCTCAGAGTGAAGTCGCTATTTAATATTCTATGTTATTGCCATTTTCTTAAAAACTAAAAAACATAGAAGTCGATAAAGTCACCATTTAGCAGTGATGAATTTGTTAATTTTTAGAGTCAAAGTCATTATTTTCTAGAAAAATTTAGTAAAGTCACTAATTTGGTAAAAGGTTTATACCTGACAAAGTTACTGATATCCAAGGCTGAAGTCACTATTTCCAAGGTTGGGGTTAAAGTCATTGATATGCAGGGTCGTAGTCATCGATTTCATGAAAAAATAAATAAAACTAAAAATGCACAAAAACCATCAAATTCATCATCTTCCAAATGCAAACTCATCATTTTCATGAAAAACCCAAAGGTGTCGATGATACATAGGGCAAATTCACCATTTTCCAAGTAAAAAAAACATGGCAAACTTAAGTAAAAAGATAAAATTCTAAACCTAAGTACTTGGGTGACCAAATGACTAACAAATAAAGAACTCTTAAGATTATTAATGAGATTTTTTCTATTTTTAAGAGTCCCAAATTACTCTTAAGATGAATGTGGGGTGTGTGTTCCAACTGGGCATGCCATTATGTAACCTAAGAATCTAAATACGATGTTAGTCAAATGTTAGTTTATAAATCTAAAAATGAATTCAAACGAACATTCTAAACCTAAGTACTTGGGTGACTAAATGACTAACAAATAAAGAACCAAGAAGAAGACAAAAGAACCATTTATACCTTCCTTCAGAGCCTTAATTACTAATCAACATATAAACATGTTTGTGCTCTATTTTTAAACAATTGATCTTTGATAATGCTAGTGCTTTATGGGCAGCATCTCCCCTTGTTCACTTGTGATTTGTCTTGGCACATGAAATGATTATGAATCTTCCTCTCAATAATTATGCATGGTAATTTTGTCTTGAGAAGATTGGTTGAAAGTGACTGAGAACCTTACTATTTATAACTTTCCAACTGATTCCAACCTATGTGTGGTTAATCTTGGGTTAGGGTTATGAGGTTGAATGCATCTATGTTTTGGGATAGACGTTACATTTATGAAGCATGGCTCAAAGTTCATAATATTTATCCCATTTATGTTGATATTTCCAATTTTTGACTTTGAGGTTGATGACATCATCATGACATCATGCTTCCTAATATTTTTTGAAATTACATTTTCATAAACTTGATATTCATTAATTCAACATGGATTTTTAATTTAAGCATTTAATTTGATTTTTTTGGTTAAGCAATATTGATTAGTCTTTTGGTCATTTCAAGAATTCAGTTAAGTGCCATGCTCAATTAGTTGAAAATATCAATTTGCTATGTTATAATTTGATCAGGGATGAATCGAAGAAGTCAATATTATGTGCATTGTATTAACCCAAATAGGGATGCATTGATGTGATTTAGGGAATTTACATCCATTGTACGAATGAATTTGGGTGTTTCAGTGATTTCTAGGCTTAATTTATGTTGTTTCCTAGAAATCAGTCTAATATCCATTTAGACATGGAAGTGTCCAAAAAAGAGTTCATACACTAAGTACTTGTTTTCATTATCATTTAAATATCTATCATAGCTATGCTTTCCATTTTTACCATATATCAGCTTAATAAATGTAGTATATGTTCTATATGAGTTTTAAAATTAATTAGCTTGTTATAAATATGTTTATCACCCTTGTTCTTATGCATTTCTATATTCTTAACCCTAGATACCCCCAATCTAGATTTTTAGGGTCAAACATTTGGTGAATCTAATATCTTAGCATCCTTGTTGTATAAGCATTCTCTTTTATTTGTTTATCTCTTACCTCACCATAATTTATATGTTCATTATCTCTCTCATCATGGATGATATTGATTGTTTTCATGACTATGATTATGAAACTCTCCAACTCTCCCTCGAGGAAGGAATCAAAATTGATTGATCTTGAATTCCTCCAAGTGCTAAAGCATATAACATAAAAAATTTGAATGTTGGTAGATGTTATCTCTCTAATCAAATCCATGCTTCCACCATCTCAAAAAAAAAAATGATCCATCTTAAGGAAGATCAAAATCCTTTACATTTACCTTCTACACAAAAAATTGGTTTCACATGAAAAAATTATTCCTTCATTTAATCATGACAGTGTTTTCTAACTCCATAAGGATATCATTGAGTATTTAAAAATAAATTATAAATGGGATTTTCCTTTCAACTCATTCATCAAAATCCCTCGTATTCCAACATTTCCAAACAATATCCCCCTTGTCAAAAGTGATGAATTTTTCCTACTTTAATTTGATATTGATTTTTTTTTAAAGATTAACCAAGAGATCATGGCATCTTTACCAAGTCACATTAATCCATCATGAAGAGTAAAGCATTACAAACCTAAAGTGCATAGGTCTCCTTATGTTTCAAATATGGAATTATTACCAATATCAACCAAGTCATCTAAATTAAAGGATCTTTACCTTCCAAATAATGCATTTGCATAAAAATTTACTACTATACCAAAAAGATGATTTTACCAAGGTTTCTCCATCTCCAACTTTTATATCATTACTAAAAGTGAATTAACAAAATTGTTTCAATTATTCAAATGATATACCAAACATACGAAAACTACCAAAATATCCTAAATTTAGTGATCATGAACTTACACTTGTTATCCATGAGGATGATGATACTCATATGCGTAGATTCAAAAATGGTGGTGGATTAGTTTCAATGATAAAACCTATGAAAAACACCACCATTCCCATGGAATATATTATTTATATGATGACCATTATTGTGGATCTTCAAAAACAACTTTCTATACATCAAATACAAATATGACTTAATTAAATAATCAGTCTCTTGCACAATTTATAATTGAATATCCTTATCCACAAGATTTTGAACTACTAGATTTACCTCTATTTTTGAGTCATAAGGACCCATTTTAACACATGAATAATTATGTACATTATTTTGGTTGATGGGAAAAATATGACAAACTATTGCTAAAAGTATTCCGCATAAACATTTTTTATGAGTCTCAAAATTGGTTCTATATCATACTAAAAGGTTCTTTAACCAGTTTTTTAAGATTGGAAGAAGATTTATTCATGGATTTTAATATCCAAAAGGTTACAAAACTAAAATTTGAACATTTTTTCAACTTCAAGCAACATGATGATGAATCCCTTCAAGATTATACTATTTGATTCAAAATTAAATCATACGAGCTGGTATTTAGACCCTCAGATTTGGAATTACAATTTACTTTTAGTAGAGGATTTATTTCCCCATTTAAAATAAATATCATTGCATAAACAATATGATTCATTTACCCATTTATATAATTATTTGCATAAATATGCCTCATTCATAATTACTCTTCCAAAGGAACATAAAATACCTCCTAAATACAAAAGTTTTATCCCTCACACAAAGAAAGGAGATAATTTACCTAAGGAGCATTATGAACAAAAATGTGGTGTTGATAATATTTATATGACTAGTTTACAAATGTTACTTAACATTGGGCCAATATAAGGTTCACATCCTATGCAAGAATCCCAAGGAGAACAACACAAAAAGCACTCATGTCACTAGGATTTAACAATCACTTTCTTCATGGGTGGTGTTTATTATTAGCATAACCATATTCATCCTACACAAATAAAAACTACTTGTAATATAAGATGAGTTCAAAATTTTGGATTTGATCTAAAATACTTGTAAAGAACAGTCAGTTGGAAAAACTCCTTAGGCCAGATACCCCTTCAAATTACTTGTGGCTCATAACTAAATCAAATAAGAGTTTGGGTTTTGCATACCACATCTCCATATGCATTTACACTGGTCACTCTTTGGTTATATCAAATGAAATTTAAAATCAATACAAATCATCAATGTATTTATTTTTCTCATGGAGGTAAATTAATACACATTCCAATTGATAAGATCATTTCTTCTACTACACATGTAAAATGTAAGGAGGAACATGCTATGTACTAGTTGAACTTATCAAATCATGATCCAATCAATGAAAATAATCCAATTTAATTTTATGAGATATTATTATATTCCAAAGGTAGGAGAACAAATTTTTTAGTATCATTATCATTTTCATCACAAATACCACACATGTTTATCCTATCAAGAGGTTAATCTTAGAGTGCATGTTTCAATCTATATTTTGGACAATACATAGTATTTTAATATTGGTATTATATTTTACTTGTAAGATATATAGTGTGGTGTTTAGTTGGACCAAAATTTATATTTTTAGATTTGAAAATTCCTCTGAGTTGTAACACATCATTGCTTCCCTTTCATGTTTTCATTTTCCTAAATCCCTTGTTCTTAAATAATTCCTGCATAGTTTAATTATATCATTGAGACCAAGTTTGTTTATGTCTCCTTTTCTAATTAGGTTCAAATATTCCCTAGAATCATCATTAAATCCCTTTAATAAAAAAATTTCACTCAAATATTTCTCTAACTCATACCCATATCTTCTATGTGTAAAGAGGAAACAATCAAGATAGTCTTCCATATTCTCATCTTCTTTTTATTTTATATATAAGAATTAGTCTTTTATATCCCTTACTCTAAAATAGTCATAATATTTATACAAGAATCCATTTTCCATTTCATCCATGCGTGAATGGAATTTGGTTGCATAAACCATCTCATGGATGAATCTTTGAGTGTAAAAGGGAATAATTTTAGTTTATAATTGTCAATTTTATAGTCATAAGTTTGACATAAGACCTTAAATTCAAACAAAAATTGATTAGGGTCCTTTGTAGATAATCATATGGAAGTAGGTAATATTTATGGGGATATGTTATTCATTGTAACAATCTCATCTTGATCTAGGATAATAGGATAGGTGAGCATTCTACCTAGCAATTGAGCTCTACCTCCTGTGGCCTATTTAGTGGATTATTTCCTAGATTGTATCCCGTGTTTTCCCAATAGATGTTATAGAGAGTTATCTTGGGAGGTGTTCAATAATCAAAATTAGATGTAAGGCTACTTGATTGAGATTCAAAACTTTGGTATACACTGTGTTTTAGCCTTAATTTATTTGTTTGAAAGGATGCACCTACCTCTGGAGAATGATCCCAAACTTTAGGTGAGGTTAGAAATGGTTCCTCCTCAAAAAACTAAAGTTAGTTTCATATAAATCCCTATAAGACACTTTATTCTTGTGACTAATAGCGCTTGTGCTTTGTTGAAGGGTTTTTGTAATGTATCTTCTCTTTGAATCTCTTTGTTTATTTATATATTTCTTTAATTTATGGAAAGTTTTTCTTAATCAATTGTTAGTTTCAAGATCTATACCTTGTTGACACCTATAAATCTCTTAAAACAACACAAAAATTATGAGTTTCATAAATCTCTTCATTTAGGTTAACTCAATTTGGTTAATGTCATGTCAAACTAGGGATGGTGTCCATCGACAGTCAACAGTAAGGTGTCAAAATAGTAACTAATAATTGTTTATTTAGGAGAGTTGTGGATAATTTACACCTAAAGGTATACTCTAATTAACTTGAATTGAAATCTATTTAATTATTTGGGCAGGAAAAACTCTATGAAAATTTGAAATGATGACAAGAAAAGTAAACAAATTTTTTGATAATGAAAAAAACACATTAGTTTATTTACTGAATTGAAATGGTGCTTGGAAATAAACACATTTGTTGATAAAATAAAACACACATTAACATATTTGATGAATTGAAATATTTCTTTGGAGGAAGTGCTTATAAATTAAATGATGAAATTCAAAATATATAAAGTATCTTAAAATAGAAATATACATGTGTGCATGTGCACACATGTACACCTACATGCTAGATCGAATCACATATTTAACATAAAGTTGTAGAAGATAAAATACTATTAATATAAAACATAAAATACCACAAAAAAAATTAGGTTCCTTGGATGAGTGGGCCCTTACTCTCTCTTGGAACATGATGTAGATCACACTTAGTCTTTTAGGAACATCAAATCTTCATTGACTTTTGAAAATGCTTACAATCTAGTAAATACTTAAATGGTTTTGAT
Source organism: Torreya grandis (assembly GCA_037957365.1). Lineage (NCBI taxonomy): Eukaryota > Viridiplantae > Streptophyta > Pinopsida > Cupressales > Taxaceae > Torreya > Torreya grandis. The sequence continues at coordinate 314,033 of JARHVA010003437.1, forward strand.
TAAACTTAATGTCTCTCAATTTCTTACTAATTGACTAATTACAAATCAATTAGAAGATATTGGTTATATTTCCCAAATCTTCTACAAAAACAAACTAAAATAGTTAATCCCTAACAAGATTCTTAACTACATCTAATTTATTATAAAATAGAAAATAAGTTACAACCTCCTTCCATGTTTCAAGGTGAAATAGTGGAAGAGATGTGTAGGTGTGCATGTAGAGATCCTAACTACTAATAGTTACAATATATTAAGTTGTAGTCATGTATGATTTAGTAACCAACTCTTACAAGATTTATATTGATGTCTTTACAAAACATTACTATAAATATTGTGTCTATAATAAGGAATACTATATTTGGTAAGTTTCCTCATGAATTTATAATTGACTCAAAGTGGTTTGGAAGGTTATTGATTAAGCATGCATGATGTATTCATTAGTGTACAAATGACAAAGCATCCTTCAACGAGATTTGTGCTTAGCCTGAATGACTCCAAAACTAGACTGGGAGACTCTTGAGCAAGACTAGCAGACTCTAGAACCAGACAGGTAGACTCTAGAGTTGGTCTGAGGTGCTCCATAATGTTCTTCATTGGTCTTCCATAGTTTGGTTGTTTACCAAAATCATAATATTTGATCATAGTGAATTTAAACAACCTGTACAAACAAAACTAATATATTTTCCATCAAACGGTTAGAACATAGTGGTAAAAACAAAAAATATTGACTCACACATACTAATCAAGGTAAATATATTCATTTTCCACTTTAGATTAAGAATAAGTTATAAAATTCACATTCAAATCCATTAAGAGGGAGAATAATATGGGATAAATAAGGTAATTACTTGGATATAATGAACCATTCTATGGACTCATCACCATGATCCATATCATGCATCTTAGAATTATTGTAATTGGATACTACGAGTTTCATTGATATATCTATAGACATGATACCACTATATTTTTGATTACTACATGATTGATACATATATGACATGTTTATCTTATCCTTTTGAGATTAAGTCAATGTGACTACCAAGTTGCATACTCTTCACCTCAAAAGGGGGGGTATATTAGTGGGGGCATGTCATAGAGACATGAGTCCACATACATAGTTGGCAGAATTGGAAGAATTTGATAAAAATTACATGATTTAGATGTATGCTTGGGATAAAATATTATGCATTTGGATTCCACATGTGTGCTTGTTAGATCTTCTTGTGCATCATTGCATAAGCTAAGTAATATTTCTCCATCACATTGCTACTTTTATAATATTGTTTGGCATTGTTTTATATTTAAAATATTCTTAAATTTAGTATATTTATCATAATAATGTAAATATGAATTATTTAATTGTATTGCTTTAGAATAACTTACTACATAATTGATTAGGCTATTCCCTCTAACATTAAATCCAAAAAGGGCTAAATACCCATATGAGTTGTAATGAGTAATAAATTATAATGTATATATTTTGTAAGGTGTAGAAATAAATGTAATCTTGGTTACACATTTGTAAGTGTTACCTCTACTAAAGTTACATTTCCAACATGCACCATTTCCCTCTATAGAACTAAAAAAAATTCAATATATATATATGTATGTGAGTGTGTGTGTGTTTTCCTAATTTCATCATGGGATTTTCTTAAGGAAATTTCTTAAGTTTAAAAATTGATCATAAGGCTAAGGATTACACTTGAAAGTTATTAAAACTTTGTTGTTTTATTCAACATATCATTATTTTCATCATCTCATCTTCTTACATGTACAAAAAATTTACACAAAATTTAAGCTAACATATCACAATTACAATGGTCTTTAGGGTTGTTGATTGACCAACTTGAGCTCATTACTTTAATTTTTAGCCTTTTATAAATATTTCTAGTCTTTCCCTTAGGTAACTTATACTTATAATATTGTGATTTCATACTTATAGTAGCTTTCCTGGTCCAGCCTTGTATTATTCAAGAGAGATAATCTAGCAATTTCCACAAAGGTGCAAGTTATGTTAGATTGGATATAATATTTTGTTTTGGTAAAGCAGGTTTTGTAAAGTGAGGGAGTGTTAATAAGTATGATTATTGACCCCATATTAGATTTTTTGTATGAATGGTTAAGAAACAATACTTAGATATTTTTGGTGGCTGTGACAATGGAAAATTAGGTTGTGTGTTTCTTCATATGGCATGTCAATGTGTTATGCAAGGAGGAGACATTTTATTTCATGGTGAGCTTGAGTAATGGCAAAGTAGGAGTGAAGGGTAAATACATACAAAGCATGCAAGTGGTGAAAGATTTTAATGTGAGTTAAGATTATGGTTAGGGGTAATGGAATGGTATTTTAGGTGATATTATACACCAAAGAGCCCATATCATACACTAGACCTAGATTTAAACTAACTAGTGGATTTATTACAATGGTCTTTAGGGTTGTTGATTGACCAACTTAAGCTCATTACTTTAATTTTTAGCCTTTTATAAATATTTCTAGTCTTTCCCTTAGGTAACTTGTACTTATAATATTGTGATTTCATACTTATAGTAGCTTTCTTGGTCTAGCCTTGTATTATTAAAGAGAGATAATCTAGCAATTTCCCCAAAGGTGCAAGTTATGTTAGATTGGATATAATATTTTATTTTGGTAAAGCAGGTTTTATAAAGTAAGGGAGTGTTAATAAGTATGATTATTGACCCCATATTAGCTTTTGTGTATGAACTATTAAGGAAATAATACTTAGATATTTTTGGTGGAGGTGACAATGGAAAATTAGGTTGTGTGTTTCTTCATATGGCATGTCAATACGTTACGCAAGGAGGAGATATTTTATTTCATGGTGAGCTTGAGCAATGGCAAAGTTGGAGTGAAGGGTAAATCCATACAAAGCATGCAAGTGGTGAAATATTTTAAGATGAGTTAAGATTATGGTTAGGGGTAATGGAATGGTATTTTAGGTGATATTATACACCAAAGAGCCCATATCATACACTAGACCTGGATTTAAGCTAACTAGTGGATTTACCTGACCTGCATCCATTATAATATGGTCCATAACATAGATGGTGTCACCATATTTGATTGGTCATTTTATATTGTCAATGATGGACAAAGACATCGTGAAAGTTGATTTGATTATGGTAGGGCTCCACATCCGATGTGTGGCTTGAATCAGCATTGTAATACCACTAACATAGGGATAAAACATTGAGGTTATGGAGTCTATATTTATATATACTAATTATAGATATAATATTATTTAATAGTATATGATATATCATATATATAATTCTATTATGTACTTACAACTATAAATATTATTATAATATATAAATTATTATTACTTATTTATTAATAATAATAAACACACACATATTATTTTTATTTATTCTATATTTTCCCCTAGAAAAAATTTGTAACTTCATATTAATAACTAATTGAAATTAAATTTCATAGATGCAAAAACATTCCAAAGTTAAAAAATACAAGGAAAGAAAGTGGAAAAAGGTCCACTACCACAAAGCTCAGCACAGAGAAATCCTAAAAAATGAAGGATATAATACAAAAAATCCCCAATAAAGTGGGGATAGAGACCACAAAATAGTAAAAAGAGGACAACAACAACAAAAAATAAAATCCAGTAGCAAATAAATACTAGAATTTAATGGGTGATATGTCCTATAAAATCTTCAAGCCTGCCCTTTTTACCTTTCTTCTTGACATCCTATCATGCCCTATTAGAGAGCTCAATCATGACCATCTATAAATTTACACTTGGGTAATCAGAAGGTGAGTTAGAACTCAAGAGTTCTAAATCTAGATGGGTAATCGACTCCTTATAAAATTTTGAGTTCTTTGATTCATGTACTCTCTTCACTTCCCCATATGGGGTCTCAGTTAGAACCATCCTTGAAGAGGTATTATAATCTTCTTCTCCTTCCTCTATGGTAGGAACAAATTCCTCTAGGTGGACATCTAGTTCTAAATATTTATTATTTTTTTATTTTTTTGGTTGTCATTTTACATCCATTTAATTCTCATCTTCCCCCACTTCCTCTTGCTCTAGAAAAATCCATCTTTTGATTTTTTTTTGCCCTTTTTTAAAATATGTGTTCTTGTTTGAGGGTAGGTAGCATGTAAATGTCTAGGAAGCTTATAGATACAACATCAAAAAGTGGTATTCTCATAATCCAATGCTTGAATATGTTATAGTTTCCCACATCGGATAATCAATTTATCTAGTTTATCTAGTAGACCCTTGCTAATATCTATCTCCACACAAATGAAGGAAAATGTGCATAATCTCATTATTGTTCTCTTTATATCAGTTTTGATAAATACACCCACGGAATTATCTATGTGAAGGTACCATAAAGATGAAGGGGAAGATTGGGGAGCTAAACCTAATTTGGCATTTTAGTAATTGAGTGTGAATTTGGGTCAAATTATAGAAACCAAGGAGTAATGTAGAGGCTCATAGTTCCCCAAAACTAGGGACCATCTACAAAGACTCATTGAAAGGCTTCCTCACTAAAAAAGTGGACTATGAAAAATCCCTTGGAGCAAAGATATCTCACATTACTTTGTCTAGGTGAAATAAACCCATTAAAATAACACCTAGGTTGTTGGCCAAAAATAATTAAATCTATAGATAATTGCCTCTTTTTCTAGATTTAAATTTATTGGATCATTTCTTCCCTTATAATCTCCACAATTGGTTCCTCTTTAGCATGCTCCATGATGTAGGCACTAGGGATGGATGAATGTTTTAGATCAATTGGTTTTTATACTAATTTTTTACCACGTCCTTGAATGACCTAGGTTAAGAGGAAGATGGCTTCCCAACATCCGTAGCTCCTCTTTGAAGTTGCAATGACATAGAAAGAGTGGAGTCCTTGCTTATATCATATTTTGATAGAGGAATGTGATCCTCAAGTTATTTTCCTACATATAAGAGATGTTAATGGTCCATAGGTATCCCTTGAGAGTATTCAAGTTTCTATTTAAGATCACCCATGATATCTGTTAGATGCACCCATAATCAAAAGGTTTTTCCATAGTAGATACATATCATAATTTGATGTCCTAACTGTTTTTCATTAGCAAACTTGCCTGCAGTATTTTTGTTAAAAATTTTATATATCTTTAATTTTTCAAGTAATTACTAGACTACCTCTGATATTTGACTATGGCAATGCAACCCAAAGCCATATGAAGACTCCCATCTATTTATATCATGTTCAGAGACATTCCAAATGAAAGATAGTTTTTTATCTATTCAACCTTGTTGTGAGAGTTCTACATACATAGCATTCTAAAACATAACAAATCATTCAAGAATAATGTCAAACACTTGTCCTGTTACCTCCATACCTATCTATTTTTTGTACAAAAATGTAGTGGCACTATTGGCAGTTTACTTAGAGGCTCCTAACCCCTACTCTAGGCCTTCTTTTGTGACACTATGGGCAAGATGAAAGGCATGTCCAATGACCTTGATGAGTTCTGAGATGGCTAAGAAGCTTTGAGATTAGATGAGTTTAGAATTAACCCAAATTTTGAGTTCACTTTTGTTTAAAATTTGGGATCCTGCTTTAAACCACTAGGCATCATCACATTTGACCCCATTTTTTGCTGAGTTTTTTAGGGAGGACGTAGCCCAAGGTGTCTAGTATAGCTCATTAGTAGTGAAAAACTTTTTTTATGGTGTTGTTTGGATTCTCATTAGTATGGATTATGGATATTTGATTTGATAATGGATATAAGAACTTGGTGTTATTTTATCCATATCACAGGCTCTATGAGACACTCTTGACGGGTTAGATTAAGCTAATGCAAGACTATTTTTTTGGTCAAGCACAGTGCCTCTATTAAATACCTTCACACCTATATGTATGTATGTGTGTATGTGTGTATATGTATATTATATTTAATATAGTTATATAATACATATATTTTTTTATAAATATTAACACTTTTGAACAAAAATATGAACCATAGCAAAGGAGCATTTATAGAGACCGAAGCTCCAAAACTAGTACTGGGACACAAACTAGTGTCTAAATCCCTAAAATACTACACCAAACAATTTGATTTAGCTTTTTTAGCGTTATGGATTTTAAACCCTAGGTTGTTAAAGGGTCTAAATATAGTAAACCAAAGTAGAAATATGCAATAAATATAACCATTGATTTATAATAGAATTGACCTAGTTTAACATTTCTAAAAATAAAAATAAATAATGTAAACAAGTACTCAACTAAAAATTAACTAAGACAAGATATCTAAAGGTTGAAAATTAGAATAGGAGATGATCTGAATGTCTAGGATATAGGTTTCAATACCCTTTCTAGATAGTAGTGCATGAATTGGATGTAGCTCTAATGACACTTGTATACTTGTTTTGGTGTTAGTGTCCTATGTACAAAACTGTTTTAAACTTTTGGGTGCACATTTGTCTAAGTCTACCAATCTTGTTCCTATGCACATGAGTTTTGATTCCTTTTAGGTGACCTATTTTGATTGATTTTTTATACAAACCCTAAACCTCCATGTTGTTAGGGCATCTAGTTGGCAAAAGTAACAAAGTGTGTTGTTAATGGGATAGGCTGGACATCCTCAACACCCCACTATGATGAAATTTGCCTACTTACCAATAATTTTAGGAGGGATCAAACCCAATGTAGTTCCCCCCACCTAAGTGTTAATGCAAATGCAAGTGAAGCTAGTATGAATGTCAGCTTAAGTGATTTGAGTGTGCTTAAGACTAGAAATTTGAGTAATCTGAGCTTAGGAATGTTATATATGGTTTTATGTAGAAGTAGGGAAGAATAGGGATTGATAACCTTAATTTTTCAAAACTTTTTATGAGTTTGTTTGTGTAATTGGCATCTAATTTCAAAGAAGGAGGAAAGTTGTTGAGGTTATATAACTAACAATGAAGGATATATATTAGATTTTAGGCATTATGTGGTTATAGGTGATCTAGATAATCAAAGTAATCAAGGGTGGACTAATAAATAAGTAATTAAACCCAAATAGGTGGTGAATATGAGCCTTTCGGTTACAAATAAGGTCAAATTGAGGGGTAGAGCCTTGAGATATATTTTTTAAGTGTGTAAGACTAGTTTAAGAGGTAAATATATATTTAATCATCTGCATCCCCCTTTAATCTAGTAATGCATAAGTTTGAAATAACTAGGTTAAAAGAAAGAGTGTGTAATGTGGTGTGTACAACACACCTTGTCTTTGCATGAACCAACTTACATTTATTGCATGTTAATGAACTGCAACCAAGATCATTTTCTATATGTAATTAGTGCATATAATCTAAAATTGAATAATTTAAAATACTTGAAAGAAAGAGAGAAATGAAAGAATACACCTATGTGTCGATGCAACCATGTTTCCCCATGGTAGTTTTTTTGGTAGAGATGTTTCCTAGCTGAAGCTTTGGAGAGAGATTCACAACTAAACTTTGGATATATGAAGAGGTGAATTTGAGGGTGATCATGCCCCCAATCCAATATAAGGATGAATTATGCCAAGTCCATTGACAGAATCTCAATCGCACGACTCAAGTATAACCAATTTAACCAATCAAGCCAATCTCACCCAAGTCAAATGGTGTAACCCTATCAACTCAAAATAATATAATCATAGTGCCAAGTCTATCGAGGCATATAATCTCAATCACAATAATAAAAAGATCCAACTATTGCATATAGATAAAGGCCCAAATGTTGCATCTTGGTAAGGTTAGTGTATAAATGTGTGTATAATCTAAAAATGTATATGTAATTTGGTGCATGTGCACCTTGAATTTATCTCCAGCAAAAGTATTTATCAAACTATAACTTTTGATTTGTAACATGTGTATAATATGTATCATAAATATGAAAATCTATGTCCCAAATTTGTGCCCAATGCATATAATATTATCCTAAATGTATATCTTAATCATGTAAACTATGTAAATTAAATCAAATTTTACCCATTTTGTCAACTATATGTAGGTGGAGTCATGTCTTATAAGACTTGCCCCCACTAATATGCCCCCATTTTGAGGTGATGGGGTTACAAAAGTGATAATCACTTTATCTCAAAAGGATAAGACAACTGTGATTATGTATGAATCATGTAATAAAAGAAGCATATCGCAACATCATATTGTAGTAGATATATCTATGAAACTTACAGTATGCATACATAATCATCCCTAAGATACATGATATGAATCATGGAAATGTATAGATTATAATAACTTGAACAAACAATCAAGCACACATGTAAAAGTACTCAAACTTCACACAATGAGGGGTCCAAGGAGACCACAAACAAGGGGCATATTCAAAAGTTGCACACTCAAGTGGAGGACATGTGCAAATGTCCACACACCAAATAAACAAATGACACTCGAGTAATTATGGCCAACAAGAAAAGTAACATATTCAAATGTTCCAAAATCAAGACAAAGAAGCAAACTCGAAGTACACTCAAATAAGTCAATGTAAATAGATGAAGTAATGAGACATAAGCAACTAGCACAAGCATGTCATACCAGTCCCTGTATATATGTGTTAACAAAATCTCATATAGAATAACATGTCAAATACAGTGTGTAAGATAGCAACATGAGTATATGAATGTGTAATATTTAAAAGCTTAATAAGATAATAGAAAATGATAATAAAACAATATAACCTATTTCAATCATGGCCATATAAAAGCAAAATGCCCCCAACATAGTGTATCACACTGGAATAGAAAAGTTACAATACATTTGTGTTTGATATATCATGGGTATAATGTATGTTTGTATCATACTCAAGTGCCCATAAATCATATGTGTGTATATAAATGATATTCTATCTACTAACATAAAATCAAAAACATATGGAAAAGCTAGAAAACATGTGAAATTTTAAATTTTTTTAGTATTTTTGAATTATTTGATTTTTTGTATTTTCTTGAATATTTGATTTTTTTGGAATGTTTGGAAAGAAGCTGATGATCTCATATAAGCGATGATCATAGGGTTCTCTATAATCTAAATGTAGTATAATAAATTGTCATGCTACCAAGGATCATGTATATGTGCCAAATCTAAAATTATAGAATATGTGATGCTTTGTGTATATCTCATAGGACTCTATGGTCATGAAGTATTAATAGAAGGTGTAGGGTTTCATGGAACCCACTATTTTGTGCTTTCTATTTTCCTTGATGTAATAGTGGGTCTTGTTACCCATTTTGAAACATGGTGTTTTGATCAAGGTAAATGGTTAGGTCATGGAGGTGTGAATGAGGATATCAAAGAGTCCACTATAGATCTTCAATGCAAAGGTATCTCAAGTATGGGGCACATAGGAAAGAGGATCATTTGTTGCTTAACCTTTCACACATGATTAAACTTATTAGGTTATATAATCAATTATTTTGGATCAACCTTTGCCTATTAAAAAGGATGTTAATATGGAATCCCAAAAACTGTAATTACCTTGTTGGCATGAATATATTTAAGACAACCATGCATGTTGGAAGGTACTAAATGAAGTTTATGTATCCAAAGATGTCCCAATAACATATCGAAGGCTCATGTATGTGGTATAATTGAAAAAGATAGTTGTCACATGTGTTGGACCAACCTAAAGAGGTAAATCAACCTCACCAAAAATTTATATCTTCCCATCAAATGATTTTATCATTTTAGTTGAAGGGAATGAATCGTCATGTGTGTATCCTAAATATTTGAGTAAATTTATGGTACATACATTCTCACTAGAACCATTATTAATCATAACACTATATATAGTTTGATGATCAATTTATGCCCTGATAAATAAGGAATGAAAATTTGAGTCAACATCCATAATCTCATTATCATCAAATGAAATATAAGGTCTTAGAATCATAGGAGGCATATCATGTATAAATGTACCATTAATCCCATTTAATGGGTGCCCCATAATGTGATGGATAAATATGTGCATGATATCCCATTTTCACTTCTAGAGTTATCTTATAATGATCTTATAATTGATTGTTGAATATATTTTATTTGTCATGATCATTTGGTTGTGATCCTAAAACTATGGAAGGATCCTCAAAGGTAAGTCGATCACTATCAATAATGTATTGTATCTTGTGATTTAATTTATAATATCTATGAGTATAGTGCCTCTCACATTGGTGATAGTCACAATAGGTATTGGCATCATATCCTTTTCATAATGGTTGACTCGTATCAACCACCATAGGAGGAGGGAGAAATATGAGATGAAACTCTACTAGCTTCAGAAATAATGAAGCTAGAGACTCAAATAACTATGTAAAATTTATTTTAGGTGCATTAGATAATATGAGTATATTACATTGTTGTGACACTATATTAACTATGGTAGTTGTGTGATTTTTAACCTTAATAGGTTTTACCTTGTAACTTGGTCTTGATATGATACTTGTTAGTAGATGTAGTTGGTGTGTTAGCTACATACTTAAACTTGTTTAACATAATAAGTTTAATTTATCTATCTCTAACAATATGGCATAAGTCATCAAAAATTTTGGATTTCTTAAAAATAATAGACTCATGTAAGGGAGCAAGCAAACTTTTCTTGAATATGTCTTGAAGCTCTTTATCTGCCATTATATTTTTCATTTTGCCAAACATTGTCTTATATCTCGAGACATATTCATTAATTGGTTCATTATTTCCTTATTTTATCTTGGTAATTTGTGCATATGACATCTTTTAAGTAACATTGATTGAAAAAGTGTTAAAGATTGATTAGCTAGGAATTTGAATGCTCTTATTGATTATATTGGTATATCATAGAACCATCTCAAAGCATAGTCCTTTAAGCTTGTTGGAAATAATTTGCTAAAAAATTTATCATTAGAATCATAATCAATGGATTCCACATAAAAGGATTAAATATGTTACTCAAGATCACCCTTATCATCATAAAGTGTGAACTTGAGTGCAACAAAACTAGTTGGCAAAGGGCACAAATATATCTCAGGTGTAAGAAGGTTATGTAATACATCTTATGAATAAATAACATGAGTTAATTTCAAAGAATTTTGCTCAATTATCGTAACCTTAGCTTACAAAATATTTATAATTTATACAAAATCTTACACATTTTTACCACTAAGCTTTGAAGTTTGAAAAATCACCAAGGGGGATGTGAACAATTATGTTGAAATAGGCATTGAAATCAGTAATTAAGTTGAAGTGATAATGTTTCCCATGGAATATGTATTTAATACTTGTATTGGTTTCAGGGAACAATGGTTTAAACACATAACCCATGCCCCCACTAGATATAGTATGCAATGTTTTGCTCAAAGGGAAAGAGACAAGAATATGGGGATGCCCCATAGCTCTAATAGCATGATCAATAGATGCACTATTGGACGAAGAATGGAGTTTGGTAAAATAATGAAGTATATTAGATAGACACATGTGTGAAGTGTATGATTTTGTCTTTTCTATAACTTTTGTATATATTTGGCACTATAATCCTAATCAAGCAATAGAAGAATGCCAAAAGTCTTTCCTTTTGTATATCTAAAGGCTGAAATGTGAAGAGATAACAAAATTGTAAATGACTATATATACCACTTTGATGTAATAGAATCTTATTCGATGTGTTGATAGAGACTAATAGAATCTTTCTATTATGGTTTTCCCAATCTTTAGTTACATATGTTTAAAGCATAGTGAGTACTTTATTTTACTTTAATCTACTTTCGAATGATATGCTAGTTATGTTCCATTTCTGGTTACATATGTTTCTACTTGATCTTCAGTACATCTTTGTACATCATAAATGGTAGGTAATATTGCTATCTCTTATGTTCTTGATGGTTCTCTCCACTATGCAAGATATTTCTATAATTAGCATATATTGGAGTATTTTCAAGAACCTCTGATAACAATGGTGTGATGAGAGTCGAACCTATTTGAATGAATTATTTTGAGATGGTTGTCAGGGTAGAAAGATAGAAATATATCTAGATGAAATAATCTAGAACTTTACAGAGGAAGAATCATGGAGAGTTAGAAAAATTGTAAATGAGATTATCCAAGAACACCTCTATGATAAAATCTATGAAATTTTCTAGTGTGAATTTCCTGGATTGTTAGTTGTGTGGCTAGCTAGATTTGAATACTATTGTTTTAGTATGAGGAGAATAGAATTTATAGTCTAAACTAAGGAAAAACTAGAAATAATACACAACCTAGATATTGATTGATACTGAGTAGTAGATTATTGGATGAAGACTACAATCGACAGTTATATTATCAAGTTCGTAGTACAAGGATATGTAACTTTTAAGACTGCACAAAATCAATTTGTCCAAGGAATTAGATGGAAATGTTTGAACTGACTACCTTTTTTGATAAATATGTTAGTTGTGGAAAATTCCATAGTGCCTTCTCTATCCAACATATATTACTTGCTATAGGCACCATGGGGGTGCATGTGGGAGAAAGTGAATGATGAAGAGCTGAGTAAAAAGAACTTGAACCTGATCCTAGAAAATGGAAGGCAAAAAATACTCAAAGTGAGAATAAAATTCTAGGACTTGAAAGGGAACTACAATAAAAAATAAGGTCAAATAAGACAAATGATCCCAAAGTAACTGCAAATAGGACTAGGAATAGAGAAGAAATTGCTAGAGCTGGAGACATATAAGGAAAAGCTGCTAGAGAAGAGAGGCCACTGAGAGAAGATGTGGTATATGCTGAAAGAAGAGGGTGTGTAGCATATAATAAGGGGCTCGATGATAAATAAGATGCCAAAAGTAGTGATATAGAGGTAGAATGGTTAGGAAGTAAAGGTAGATCGCAGTTAAGGGAATGGTTTTTAGCTAAAACTAGGAAGGAAAGTCCCTATGGAAATGTTAAAATTGAAGGTAGTAATATCATAGGTTCAAGTGCAAAGCTTCAAGAACTAAAAAATAAATGTCATTCATTTCAAGGGTAAGCATGCCCCAAGCCCACTTTATTTATAGAAGGTAGAAAAAGTATAGAGAGAAACTAATTCAAGTTGGTTTGATTCCTTTACTGATAAGTTTGGAAGGCTTAGTGAAGAAACCAAGTGAGCATTAGAAATAAAGAAGTTATAAGAAGTAAGATATCTTGTTATTCCTAAAAATATTATTACACACTAACCTATAGTTATAGTAAACACTACGCAGGTGCCTAATAGCAAAATAACTAGTGCACAGTCACCACCAGTCATAGTTACTAGAATTCAAACATCTGTAGTAACAAATACTAGCCTACCAGTTATGGCACTTCATGCAAGTATGTTTATGCCTTTAATGTCATATGATGGATCTCTAGACCCTGAATAATATTTGGTAACCTATGAAATGAAATGGATTGTAAAAGGGATAACATCAGATGATGTGAAAAAGTGTGAACTCGTAGGAGATTTAATAGGATGTGCTATGGGGTTCATTTGCAAAAGGAATGTAAATACCCTCAATCTCACACAAGCTAAAGATTTTCAAGTAGAAGAATTTAAGGTAAAAAAATGTTTCAGTCAAGCTATTCAAGACCTGAAGGAATTTGGCAAAAATCTAGAGAAATGGTTGGAGAATATGATCTCAAGTTTTTCGATGTGATGAATAAAATTGATTTTATTTTATAGGACAAAGATAAGGTTGTTTGGTTCATAGAGGACTTACGACTAAGACTAAGGTTTGTTATTGCATAATCCTAGTTCTCCACCAAGGTTGATATTCAATCTACTGCCATAAAAGTTGAATAGATAAAATATTATGTGTATCTTCCATTAGCGGGATTAAAAGTAGAATCTAAATTAAATGCTTTTATGAGGAAGATGAATGACATGCATGAAAATTATAAGCCTAAATTAGGCTTATGGTGTGTCGAATGTGGCCAAGAGGGACATCATAAGAATGATTGTACAATAATTAAAATAGAATTTTATGAAATATGTAGGGTACTTAGACATATTACATCCAAGTACCATCTCCAATAATATATCCAAAAGTCACACAACATGTGCTATAATTTTTGTAAATCTACAAATCATGATGAAACAAGTTATCAAGCCTTATAAGAATTGAAACAAGATATAAAAAATAATGCCTTTGTAGTAGTGGCTCAACAAATACCCACTATAAAGCAAGCAATTCTAGGACCAGATGTGGAAATGATAAATGCAACTCAAGATAGTCCAGATGGGTGATTTTATCACCTCAATATTAGATGTCTTCATCACCATAGTATCAGCCACATGACCTAGCAAGCTAGAATAATATGTTATCTCCCTCATTCTAATATTTTGGTCAATATGTGAAAGCCTAGAACAATATGAATCTTTAGTAACAATAGGAAAATTAGACTCTAAGTTCCCCTCAACATCAGTATGGGGGACATGATGCTTAAATGAATCAATAAAGAGGATATATTGGATAATAATCCAAAGGGTGGGGATATCAATAGAATAGAGGAGGCTACATAGGGGGATATAGGTGAGGATATCATGGTAGATATCAAAGAGGTCATATTAAGGATAATTGGTAAGCTCAACCCCTATGTCATGTTATCTATGTAGAACATGTAATCATTATACGAGGAACTATCCCACTAATCCTTAGAAACAAGTTTATTATGTATACTGTAGGTTCAAAGGTCAACATCAAATAGAAGATTGCCCTATTCTAGAAAAATAAAGAAAGCAGAAGCCAATGCACAATGTAAATATGATCAATGTGTAACCAAAGAAAAATGCATTTCTATAAGCCATCACAAGGCAACAAAGAGTTTAACAAGGCTTACCTCTTTTATAAATGCCTCAAGATCATAGTATTAAAAATATTTAGTGGGATAAGTATCTTGATCCTGATATAGAAAAGAATTTAATATATCAAGTTGCATAGGTATTACAGGAAATACAATAAAAACTAGTATCTAATGATGATAACATAGTTATTGATCCTCAAATATATGGGCAAATTGTAAGGATAATGTAGCAAGAGGGCATTTTGACTGCTTTAATAGATATGATGAAACTACTCAGTAAACTATGCAATGAGGACATATCCTAAAATATCACTAACCTCCTCCACGATCTCTTGGAGTGTGTGCAGCAGGGACAAATAAGGGCTGATAAAGTAGTTTGGTATGTCAAGACCAAGAATCCTTGGGATGTGGATTTAAGAATGGATATTGATTTGGTTGGTTATGAAATCCCAAATGTAGTATTTAACCTTGAAAGTATAGTTAGTATGATTCCTCGATCAACATGGGAAGCCATTGGTCGACCAACTCTAAGCTACAATCTAGTAACATTAAGCTTAGCATATTATATCAAATTTGAACTTATTGGCTGGTTAGAAGGTGTTGAAATTAAAGTGGTTGAGCTCAGATTGTGAGGGGACTTTGAGATCATCAACATGAAAATAATAGAGACCCATTACTCTACCTAATCAATAAGAAATGAGCCTACGATGGTTAAATGACTATTAACACTGTGTGCAATCAGTTAGAAGTGCATCATAAATATAAAATAGTGGCCATACCTTGAAATAAGTTTGAGCAAAATCCATATATCATCCCAAAAGAGCTAGAGTCTCCTTATGTTTATGGGGATAATAGTTAGCTTAAAGTAGGTATAGATGAAAGAAAAAATGGGGTACAGTCTGTAGAAAGTCAAAAGTGGAAACTAGGTACTACAAAGCAAGAACAAAAATTGGTATTCAAATATGTTATAATAAAGTCTCTAGTTAATTAGTTTCACATTGAAGAATGTGTTTCTCCTTCAGTGCATTTACCAACAATATCTGAGGTATACTTCCTATATAATAATAGTGTAACTATGATGGACTATATTGAACCAACCCTAGAAGGTATTCTACCCTGGGATTCTACATCATCCATAAGTAGTGACTTAGACATGCACATCTTGAATTGGTCTCACAAAGATCATGAATTGCAACCT
The DNA here is from genome assembly GCA_037957365.1 of Torreya grandis. Taxonomy (NCBI): domain Eukaryota; kingdom Viridiplantae; phylum Streptophyta; class Pinopsida; order Cupressales; family Taxaceae; genus Torreya; species Torreya grandis. Next base: position 330,026 of record JARHVA010003437.1, read on the forward strand.
CTATGCATGGTGTTCACTGTAGAATGCTAGATATCTCAATATTTTGTGATAGAGGATCTCAATCCCTTCATATTGAGGCATGAACACCATGTACCAAAGGTGGAATAGTGAGTCAACACACTCAACTATATGCTAAAAGGAAATATTATGACATGTTGGGTTGTACATATAAATTTAGAACTGTACTGGGAGGAAGCATGCAAAATCTTACGTTCAAGGTTTCAGCTACCAGCTAGTGTTAAATTAGACTAGAACTTCTTTAAAGAGGGTCAATGTACATAATTACACATCCATTAGTGTGTGGATATATAGATAACATAAGGAGTAGAACCATGATACTAGGTGCACATATTCAATCATACCCTTGCACCTCTTCTAATAGCTTGGTATATGCATCAAAAGCATAGAATAGAAACTAAACATTGTGTGCAACTTCAACAGGATTTCTAGTTAGATAAAATAAGAAATTATAATATCTTAATATGGCCTTTAGATCACAAAGGAAGAATAATTTTGAAGGGTCCTGATACATCTTTGTTTTGTGCAGCTGTAGTGGAAGTTGTTTCTTATCTATTGTTTTTATAGTGTTGTTTTTTGTTGGTTACTTCTCTGCAAATTTTTTTTGTCATATCTAGTTTTCAAGACCATGTTTGCATTTTATTTTTTAAATGGTAGAGTCTTATTTCCAAAAAACTCACTTTTACCATTAATAAAAACTTCAACAAGATTTCATATAAACTTGTGTTTGAAGATGATAACCCACTAGTACATAATGCCTTGTAGAAAATTAATTTTTTCTATGTTATAGATGCGTAGAAGATTTAACAAATATTTTTGAATAATCATCTCATTAGGAGGTTTCACAAGACTTGTATCTCACATTTCACAATTACAAATCCAACCAAAAAGAATAACTCCTAGTTCAGAAATGTATTAGAATAATCAATGATCTAATAGAATCAAATAATAGTGACAATGATGGAGATCTCAATCTGAAAGGGTTATTTGAGCCCCAGTGTGAAGATGAGACTAAACCAATGCAAAGCACAAATAAAATGGAAGAGGAAAATTTACACAATGTTGACATTTTGAAATGTGATTGCAAACACATTATGCAGTATACTTTGCCTAGTGGATAAGGCAAGATATATTAAGAACCTTTACAAAAGATTGAAGGAAATATTGGGATAGAATTGGCCCCTAAGATTACAATAGTGGGAGAATACTAGGGTCAAGAGTAAATCTCTGAGGCCTTACAGTTGTCAAGGGATTATCAAGATGTATTTCCAAGTAAATTATCAAAGGTAAAAGGCATAGATCCATCTCTAGGATAAATGTACATAGAATTAAAAGATTGCATATGCCTTATCAAAAAGTAACCCTACAGGCTCAATCATAATATGAATACCAAAGTAAAGGCTAAACTTGATCAAATTTAAGAAGCTATAATTATTTATCTTATTTAAAAGGTAGACTGGGTGAGTCCCATGGTTGTTCAACCTAAGAAAATAGGAGAAATTTAGGTGTGTGGGGAAAACCACGCAGTAAATGACACTTGTTTTAATGGTCAATTTCCTATTCCTTTCATAGATGAATTCCTTGAATCCATGGTTGGGCATGAAGTGTATTCATTTATGGATGGTTTCAGTGGATATCAACAGATTTTGATTGCCAAGGAGGATCAAACCAAGATGACCTTTGCTATTGAATAGGGATCATTTGCATACAAGGTAATGCCATTTGGTTTAAAGAATGCACCTATTGTATTTTCTAGAGTTGTGATAAATGCATTCAAACATTTCATTCATGATTTCCTGGAAGTCTATTTTGATGATCGATCTATCTTCAATTTATTTAAATAAAATTTGTCAAAATTGAGATTGATGTTAGAGCGATATCGGGCTTTGCGCATCACTTTAAATTTAAAGAAATATTTATTCCTTACATGTTTTAGTGTCTTATTAGGCCATGTTATGTGTAATTATGATATTTTGGTCGACCTAGCTAAAATTGTTGTTATAGTAGGAATGCACCTCCTACTAACTCAACTGAAGTGCACACCTGCCTTGGTCATACTAGTTATTATCAAAAGTTTATAAAATGGTATGAAACTATATCTACGTCCATAGAGAAACTACTATACAAAGATACCAAATTTGAATGAACACCAGAATCTCAAACAACATTCATTCAGTTAAATCAAAGTTTGGTAATAGTATCAACCTTAGTATTTCTCAACTGGAATAATCCATTCCACATATATGTGGATGTTTCTAGAACCATAGTAGGAGTTTTCTTAGTGCATCCAAGCGAATGCAGGTTGGACCACCCAATTCATTTAACTAGTACAAAACTATCAGTTGAAAAAATTAATTACACCACCACATAAAGAGAAGCACTAGACATGGTGTTTGCATTGTAAAAGTTTATCTGTTAATTATTAGCTACTCCTTTTAAGTTCTTCATGGATCACCAAGCATTATGATACCTAGTGAATAAACCAATGTTGGGAGCATGTATATCAAGATGGTTGATGCTATTTTAGGAATTTCAATTTTAGATTAATGTTAATCTAGGATGGGAAAATATGGTGACAGATCACCTAAATCGACTCCATAATGGGGAGGAACCAGAGGAATTTGAAGATGAATCCTTATGTGCATTTATTTAGAACTTTTGTAGTTTTTGATAACATGGAGGACATTGAAAATTTCTTAAAACAAGGAACTTTTATTACATACTACACTAGGCAAGATAAGAAGAAAATGGTTACTCAAGCCATACTATATAGCCTCATTAATGGATTATTGCATAAACTTGGCAAAGATGATTTATTATATAGCTTGACAAAGATGATGTATTACACATAGTGGCTCTAGAGCATGAATAACCACAACTTCTTCAAGAGGCTCAACAAGGAATTACAAAGGGTCATTTCGTAAGAAAATCCACTACAATGAAAATACTTTAGAGTGGTTTGTGGTCATCTACATTATTTAAAGATATGCATAGAGTTACTAAACACTACAACATCTATCAAAAATGGGCAAGCCCAACCAATGAGATGAAATGCCTTTGGTACCTATGTTTGCAAAATAACCCTGTAAGTAATGGGGAATTGATTTTTTTGGACTTATAGTTCCCCCAAGTAAGCATATTTATGCCTGATATATTATTACTATGATCGAATATTTCATTAAATGGGTGGAAGTTGTTACCACTCTAATCTATGGTGTAAAATATGTTGCCAAGTTTTTATATTAAAACATCATCATGAGGTTTGGATATCTAGTTAAGTTGGTAATTGATATAGGTACACATTTTATAAATAGCACTATCAAGACTCTCACTAAAGAGTTCATGATATTGTACCATAAAAGCACAGCTTACCACCCATAGGCCAATGGACAGGCAGAAAAATCCAATAAAATTTTGGGGAAGATGTTAACAAAAATTTGAAATGTTTAGAGAGATCATTGTGAGGATCTAATTCTTGTAGTTCTATGTACTTATTGAACACATTACAAAAGAGCTATCGAGTTTACTCCATTCCAATTGGTATATGGCCTTGAGGTATTAATGCCTATGGAATATATTATGCCTAGTCTACGAATTACAATGGTCAGACTAAGAGATCAAGACTCATTAAATTCATGGTTGATGGATTTAACCAAGATGGAAGTAAATAGACTAATAGCATAGTGGACATAACATATCAACAAATAGAGTCAAAAATCATGGCATGATCACAACTTGTGATCTAAGCAATTTTACCCGAACCAAACAATATTACTTTATGAGAGCATATTTAAAGCATTCCTTGAAAAGCTATGCATTAGATGGAAAATACCCTACATAATTCATTAAGTATAACCATAGGGTACCATAGCGTTGAAATATTTACAGGGAACCATATTACCAGGATGTATAATTGATTATAGGCTTCAGTTATTTCATCTTTAATCTCTATCATTTCGCTAAAATTTGACTAGGTGTTGTGTAGCACCATGTAGTTAGGATTTAATTTAATGTTGTTTTTTTCTATTTTATTTTTTTAGGTTAGAATGTTTGTATAGCATGTTCATTATTGCCTAACACATTGCAACCACTAGGAAGCAGTTATCATCACAAGATGTGATCACATTCTAGAGTCAGCTCATTGAAGATAGTTGACCACAATGACATTGAGCATTGTAATAAATTTTGGGAAGGTGGTGATAAGATAGGTACAATAAACATAAGGCCAATAGTCAATTTATACCATTAATAACACAACATTTCAAAAAGATTGCATCATTTTTTAAGCAAATTTGGTAATAAAAGGACAAGTGGATATACAAATCAAATTGTTTATCTGAAATGACAACAACCCACCTATAATAACTATTAAAGAAGTAAATTAAAAAACTTAGGCACTAAACATTCCTGTCAAGGTGACTTCTATTAATTAATATTAATTAAAATGGAAACATTCACATGCACATAATCGATGCATTCAAAGGAGGTGGTGACATCAAATTGGGTGCCAACGGTTGTATATGAGTAAGGTATAGATAGAAATAAAACATTATAATCTTTATCTAATAAGATACTTATGTGATCTACCTTTTGAATACCCAATCACAAATGGATTTCAAACTGGATCACAACTAATCAAAGTAATCATTCAGCTCAGACCATCAATCAAGCAATGGAGAGAGGTTAGTTATTGATTCCACTATCAGATGCACAAAAAGAGGAAATGAGAATTAGGATAGGTCTTTGATAGACTAAATATAATGACCCAGATCTATTTAACTTCATTTACAAAGGAAAAACTACTCTATTTGCCCAAGATACTCAAAGAACATCACAAGTATAATCCCTAACACTTCAACATCCATTGCAAGGCTCCAACACTGAATGATTACTTAAGTTGCCTACATTTGGATAGTTAGAGGAGCTTATGATGAATTTAATGAGTTGATATAATCAAGGAGCTATCCATTTAACTCAAGATGTTATAATCTAGATTTCTATGCACACCATGGCACAAGCAATTGATCTACCTAATCATGGTAAATCTCTCATGCCTTATAAGTCAACAGCACCACCAATCCATTTAGATATTAGGGAAAAATATACCACTAGGTCAAGGTAAGGAACTCCTATTGACTTGATTTAGGATGCTTTAATGCACATCATGTTTTAATGTATCACCAAAATATTCTGGTAAACAACCAAACAAGTGAAATAAATGACAAGAGGCATAATTGGCATTGCTTATTGCATGAAGAAGTTATAGGAGGATTTTCATTGGCCTAATTTTTTGGTAGTTTAGCTCACCACTAATATAGATAAGGTACTTGTGGGAAGCATATCGACATTTTAGTACCAATTTTTTGGCCCTTTTATTGTGTTTCATGTAGTGGAAATCTCTATTGGGGCCAATTAATGTAACTCCAAATTTTTGTCTTGGTAATGCCTTCATAAGTATTACATGGACTAAAATAGGCCATTACTATGAGGAATTAGGGTTATTTAACACTTGGTGGCTTGAAGCCCTAGCCTTGATATAATCATACCCTAATATCCAACAAGATATAATACATTATCTGGGATAACATGTTTTAGTTACCAAATTATACAATGGCATACAGACAAAGGTCCATAAGTTGGCTACTCCAACTATCACCCTGATGCCATTTTTCATCTCAATGGTCGAAGTGAAATATAAAGTATATAGGCAAAATGCCATAGCTATGAGTTAGGTGCCTTGATTACATGTCATCCCTCCATAAGCATAACAACCATAAGCAGAGCAAGCACCTCATAACAATCAACATAGTTACAGGATTAACCAACACAACCAGCATAGCTACAAGCTTCAATGTAATAAGAGAAAGGCAAGAGGAAAGCACCTACACCTAGAGTCTCACAACCTCTACCAAAGAAAAAAACCTAGCAAATAAAGTCATGGCTCAAACATCCCATGGTTCATGGATAGTTGCTGAGTGCAACCTACTGTGACTTGGGGGTGGAAAAATGAGAAGTGATCCAATCGATGTTAGAAGACATAAAAAAAGAAGTGTATGATGTAGAGGAAGAAAATGAGTTCTTTTAAAAAGTAGTGCATACTTGTTAAGTGCAAAATCAGGTAAAATAAGACCTTTAGGTTGATATTACTCAACCACATCCTGTTATCCTTGTTGATACTATAGGATAAGAAGCAGTTAGATGTAAGTTCGAGGAGGATATATTTTTAATAAAATCAACCATAGGATCAGTAGCTACACAAGTAATGGATTTACCTATATAAGGTATTCCTACACAAGTCTTATTCTAGAAATCATGCACACATCCTTCTGCTAAGCCATCACAAACTATGAAAGAAAGGATGGTGTCTTTCAATGAACCTACAAAAGAAATTAGTGTGCAGTAGTCTCAAGAAGCACAATAAAAACCTCATCCCTAGGGTACGAAGAAGCAAATGTAGACTCTCACCTCTCCATTCAAATGTAATAAAAATAAGTTAGTACACAAAGGATACTTGGGAAAAGCAAAATCGCCTAAGCATACCAAATTTGACACTAAGCTTGAAGGGGATGAGGAACTCATGGATATAACTACAATTGAAGAAGTAGTTGAACAACAAACTATGCAGGGCACATCTAAATCTGAGGAGGTAAAGGAGGAAGAAAGGAGCAAGAAAACACAAGAACAAGCACAACTAGTAGTGCCACAAGTAAACAACAAGAAGCTACATAGTGTCAACAATAGAAACAACAAGAGATAGGCGTGAATGATACAAAAAAACTAAGAAAGCAGAGGCAACATGAAAGCAAGAAGAAGTGAAATTTATAAGAAAGAAAGTTGAGGAAGTAAAAACCACGTGGAAGCAAGCCATAGAAGCTAAAGATATAAAGAATAAAGTTGAGGAAGCAAAATTCATGCACAAGCAGGCTGAATAAGTGGAGGCAAAGAAGAAAGATAAGGAGGAAGCCCAACAATGATAACAAGAGGTGCAAGCTACACAACAAAAGTAGGAGTAAGAAGCTCAAACTAATGTTGAATTTGAAGCTAAAGCTAAGGCTAAGGCAAATGCTAAAGCCAAAGCTCAACTTGATGCTAAGGTTAAGGCTGAAGAGGAAGCTAAAGCATAAAATGAAGTTAGCACTAAGGCCAAAACTAAAGCACAAACCTAAGCCAAGGATCTCAAAGACACACAAGCACATGCAAAAGTAACAACCATAGCACATACTAAGGGCACCAAAGAAACATCACAGATCCTTAGTCAATGGCTATGGGATGTCCCTGCTACATCAACATGGTAGACTACTTCCTTGATTCTAGTGGCTCAATTCACACCTATTCCTGTGACACCTATGACCACATCCATGGCACTTGCCACCACTATGATGAAAACATCATTGGACATGATGTAGTTGTCACTCTCCAAATAGATTGAAGTAGTCACCTTCTAAGAATCCTTTATGTAGAAGGCCTCAGATTTAGAACAAGAAGTCATGAGGTTACATGAAGAAAAGGCTAAATTAGAAGAGCAACTAGAAAATATGAGGTAATTGATCAATAACACTTGTCCCATCTTAGTTATGCAAGTACTAGGTGATCAAGTTATGTTAGAAGACAAGCAATTCACTACTCTATTTACAGAGCTCACAAAGAGTTGGGGAGCTACATAGAAAGTTTTGGCATTGCAGACATAAGGCAAAGCTCTCAATACAAAAATAGAGGTCATATGTCAACTCATTGATGGATATGACCAAGTCCTAGACACCATTATGAGGTAGGCCAAGTAGATAACCCAAGATATGTTAAATTAGAGGAAACATCTTAATATCCTTGGCTATTGTGAAGCCTAAATTTACCACTATAGATAAAGCTAAAGTAATATTGGAGGATCAAATGATAATTTTAGAGAAAATGACTAGCGCACTTAGGCAATTATTGGATTCTAGGGATACTATCATACAAAAGTTGTAAGTATGGCATAATGAAATAATGTGTAATACTTTATAGCCATCCACACTCGAAGGATAGTAGATAGATTGGATGACCTCATCCTAGACATTCAACTGAAATTATCTAATGCCAAGGCATTATTTATAATAATAGATGACAATGATCTACAAAACATGATAATGATCTAGGTACCACTATGCATTATGTTTTCCATGGTATTCAAAGTGTTCACAGACTAAAAAATGTTCAAGTAGGATCTATCTCAAGTTGATCTAGCTATTGCCCAAATAATATATGAGCCCTAGTTCATTCTTCCATAACAAATTTGATAAATCATACAGGAGAGGAAGATGGACATAAAAGTGTAGTTTATGCAACTGCCTTTGATAGTGGATACATCAGAAGCTTGTGGTTCAATAACTTCCCAACCATAGCAACTTTCATAGCCACTCAGTTAAACACCTCCTTAGCTATAACATTAAGGTTTGCGCATTTCCTTTTTTCAACTTCAAGCATACTGTAGTTTTTTTAAGATAGTCTAAATATTAGGAGTAGGGCCAAAATGGTTGAAAACTCATAAAGGGCAGCCACCTAGTTATGTTAGTCTATTGAAAACCCAAAAAGGTGGTAGGCTAGAATGCTACTTAGTTAAAAAGCAGAAAGGGTGACTAAGTCATGTGCAAAAGGTGAAAATCGGTAAATGGCATTTGGAGTGATAACTATGACTTTTATTTATGGCTTACTTTTTAGCTTAGTTTAGATCAGCTTCCAACTTTATCTTGGGATGAAACAAATATTTAAGTTTAGGAAAATGTTGGACAAAGAATGGTGTTTGGTAAAACTATAAAGTATATTCTATAAACAAATGTGTAAAGTCTATGATTTTGTCTTTTGTATAACTTTTGTATGTATTTGGCCTTGTAAGCCTAATCGGGTAATAGAAGAATGCAAAAATTCTTTCATTTTGTATCTCGAAAGGCTAGAATGTGAAGAGACAACAGGATTATAAAATACTATATATATCACTTTGATGGAATAGAATCTGGTTTGATGTGTTGATAGAGATTAATATAATCGTTATGTTATGGTTTTCCTAATCCTATGTTACATATGGTTAATGCACATTACGTACTCTATTTTACTTTAATCTACTTTTCAATGTTATGTTATTTATGTTTCATTTCTGCTTACATCTATTTCTACTTTCTCTTTAGTATATCTTTATATATCAAAGATGGTAGGTAATATTAACATCTCCTCTACCTAATGGCACTCTCCACTGTGCAAGCTATCCCTATAATTAGCATGTTTTAGAGTATTTTTAGGAACCTATGCTAACATGCACATGGGTTTTCATTAATTCTTTTTTGATTTTTTAGTGTCTAATATAGTATGGAGGATCTTATGAAGATCTTAAAGATTTTCACGAATACGATCATAAAATAATGCAATAGTTTTAACTTGTTTTGATCTACATGTTCATTTTCATTATCCTCATGATCAAATATATCTTCTATAAGAATTTTTTTAGCGCGTGTATTATTATCATTATTTTCACTCTCATTATTAAAAGTTGGCATGGTATTAGCTTGAGACATTTTAGGTGGCCTAAAGGGTAGCTCCAAATATTCAATAAGAACACCACCTAATCTAGGACTATGCCTAGGTTGTATGTAAAGAATATAACAAATCTAAATAAAAATAAGTAAATATCTTAGGAGGCTAAAAACCCTAGATCATGCTAGGATTTGCATGGAAAGATATAGTGGTTGGGTTCACCAAATGTTTAACCCTTTTTAGAATCAAGGGTTGGGAGAATAAGATATTTACAAGTGCATCAAACTATTCCTAAAGCATGCTAATTAAATAATTTAGTTTATGATTTTTAATTTCAATGTTAAATTATGAAAAATACTAAATATATAAATTACAATGCCAAACAGTACTTTGATTGCATAATCATGAAGAATAAATAATACTTAGCTTATACACTGATGTGTAAACATATCTCAAATGTATAGGTGTGGGAATAAGTTATCTAGTGTTCAAGAACCAGTCATTATATGCTATAAATACTCTCTCTGGAACTTAGACACTTACGTCAACCTATAGACACTTGTGTTAATGCTATTATAAAAATATCAATATAATTATCCTATATAAAAGTTTATTGTATCAATACATGACCACCTGGATCTTTTTATGTTTTCTATTATCTTTCATTTGATGTATTTGTAACTTGAACATGGGATTTTTATCATTGTTTATAGCTCAAACCCTAGCTTTTCACCTTAGTTTAGGTTACCTTACCAAAAATGGGTTAGCAGACTCATAGCGTCAAGCTAATCTCAAAGACCCTTTTGTTAATGAGTGTGGCCTACATAGTCAATATTCCAAGGAGGGCCTTAAACTTATGTATTTCTCTCCTATGTGCTAGTATGTGTGTGAACAATTGTGCATAATGTTATATGTGAGTGTATGCATTCATCAAGCTTATAACTTGACAAATAAGGCTCATGGGCTCTTTTGAGTGTTTTAGACCTATAATATGATTGTTCCTATGATTGGTATGCAAATAGGGATGAATAGGGCATAATAAAATAGTTGTGTGCTTTTAAATTTAGTAGTATGTCTAAGCTTGAAAGGTGATTGCTTAATGTTTAAATGAATTGGCTTTGACTTGTATTTATACTAAATCTTTTGAAATGATCCTCATGGAAGGTTTAATGACATTCTTAGTGCAATCTACACACATTGAAAGATTTAAAAATTTGAGTGTTTGTAGGGAAAGGATAGTTGTGTTGGAGTAGGGACAGTAGCGTCGGTGTTACTGTCATGTCTTGAACACAACTATTTAGAAAGGAGGAAAGTTGTTGACATTTTGTAACTAACAATGAAGGATATATATCATGTTTAAGGTATTTTAAGGTCATATGTGATTTAGATAATTAGATTAATCAAGGTTGGACTAAGAAATAAGTAATTAGACCCATTGAGTTGGTGAATGTGAGCCTTTCAGCTACAAGAAAGATCAAACTAAAGGGTAGGGCCTTGAGATATATTTGTCAAGTGTACGAGACTAGTTTAACATAAAAAATCATTTTTTAAGAATCTACAATAATAAAGGTGAAAATGGCTAAATAACCTAATTTAATCCAAAATTATATATCAAAAAGAAAAGTAGGAGCTCCAACAATAAATAAAGTTTCAAAATAATAAATGGCTAAACAGCCTCAAAATCCATCACAAGGAAAATCATAAAAGAATGATTCCAATCAACTTATAAATTCAAATCAAGAACCAAAATAAATTCAAGGTTCACTACATCACATGGTAAATTTTCACAAGTTCAAAAATAATGATATTGAATAATGTGGCTTTGGAATATTGTAATTGGGGAGTAGGGATCTAATGTTTCAATAACTTGAAACATAAATCTTCAATACCCTCACACGGTATGAAAAAAACATCATAACTCAAGTTGTCAAAACCACCACACACTTACCATACTACAAGTGGTAAATATCACAACATGTTTCCCCAAACATGAAGATAAGATTAAACCAAATGAAAACATCAAGTTGATCCATTTATACAACTTCTCTAGACAACACAAATAAGAAGATATAATCATGTAAAGGCCAAGGAATGTTATCAAAATGACACTACATAAACAATTCCCCAATCTAAAGGAAACTTAATTAACATTGTATAAGATTTAATCCACTCAATGGACTTATAATGATGTCACTAGATGGTGAGAGAGTATCAATAATATCAATGCTAGCATACGGATAACAACATATCTTTCCAATCCAAGGGAATGTATGGAATATCAATCCATAACCAAACTCCTAACACTTAATAATTCACAACAAAATAAACTACACTCCTCTACCATGAGGAGGTTATCCATGATTCAAGGGTGGTGCAAATCCCCAAGGGGTCTTTCAAGATCCCCTATCCTAGGATTGACATCTATAAGATGTCAGGGACCTAGAACAATAAACATGCTCCGATGCCTACTTAGTCAGGATCTTGCTCTACCAATTAGAGCACATGTGATTACTTCTTGTATTAGCAACTAAACACGGAATTATACCAGAATCAATAAGTAACTAGAAATATGAAACAACACAGGAATATGAGAGACAATACACAATTGTATTAATAATCACTCAGAAGAATATACAATAAGGAAGATGTCACTTCTTCCTCCACCTCAAAGGTTTGCCACGCCTCAAGACCTTCTTCCCTCTCTCTCTCGGTCCCAACAATCAACTCTAATATAGAATTGATGTTCACCTCTCCAACCAGTCAATAACACGCTGCCAGTTCACCAAGTACACAACCGTACTCTAAGTAGATCTCCTGCTCTCTGCTGCTACCTACAAATCACTAGACCTTACTCACCATGTAGATATCTCTACACCCATGAAGAACCCTTGTCCTTGCCTCACCAAGTCCTTATGATTCTTCAACCAGTACCCCGGTGGATCAGCTCCTTGACCTTGTAGACCTTGCAACTCTCCCTGATCATACACACTCAGCGCCCCTTTAGAACTAGGAGGAGCTACACTAGCTCTCTCTAAAATCTCTATGGCTTTCTAGCACACTTTTACAATACAATCATGAGTCTATTATATAGATCTCATCCAAAGAATAATTAGACATCTAATACAATAATTAAATCCGCAACTCTCAGTCTAAAAATAGCTCTAAACATGCAAACACTTGGTTCGTCAACCAACTGCCTGTAATATACTCGCAGCTCGAACCACACAGGCGACCGATGTCAGTCCCTGTCCGCCTGGGGGTGCCGACGCCGACCGATCTAAGACCGACGTCGGTTGCCTTCTGTCTCCTTCCTGCCGTCGTCGGTTGGCCTGACCGACGCCGGTGTCTGTGACACTCCGCAACTCTTCTGCAACCTCCTCCATGTCTGCATTAGTGAAGCTTTTAGCTCCACAACCTAACAATCTCCCACTTGGAGATAAATAGATGCACCTGTATCTATAGCTCGTCTAATCTGTTTCCTGGCTTGTATCCCTCTTCAAGATCAATCCTGAAGACCAACCACCACACAACCTGTGATGTTATACCTGTCATTCAAGTAACCTGCCACATTCGAACCTACACATCCATGTAGTGAAGAACTTGACCCTGCATAACAAGAATCCCTGCTGCTAGTCCCACTGAACTGCCCTCCAGTACTCCTTCCCCGAATTGGCTCCATACTTTCCGACAACCCCCACTGAATGGGAAAACTTAGGCCTACACTAGACCTCATGTGATTTCGAACCCTGTTTCAAGCTAAGCTTGAACTGTCCAGCCATTGGTGTGCTTACCGATTCTGCATCCTACGTAATGAACCTCGTCAACACCATCTTCACATCAGCTCCCACTGGAGATAAAATCTCCATGTCTCTTATGCCAAAGAATTTTGCTGCTCCAAATTCCTCATGACACGCCTCTGAACTAACCTTACCTTTAGCTCAGCAAATCCCTGTATGTACAAAACTTGCTAGCAAACCATCCACATACAGTAACTGGATAATGTCACAACTCATCATCCACTTGGTAAGAACAAAAAACACAATAGTTACACTGACATTGACTAAAGCCATGCTTAGTCATCCACCTGTCAAAAACTGTACCACTGTCCTGCAGCTTCTTTAAGACCATATGCCTTGGCCTTCCATCTCTTGTGTCCATCCACTCTCTTCTTTAACTATGGGAATCCATCCATCTCTCAGTGCTTTCTTCCAGCTGACAACTCTACCAACAAATACCTGTTTGGTTCTTCTCCAAGGACTCACACTCCTCATCCATGCCAAGCTCCCATTGTATCTGGACTCTACCTGCATTGCCTCTTCACATCTTCCTAGTTCTCGACCATCAGTAAGTAATATAAAGAAGGTGAACAATGAATATGAGGTTCACTTACCCTTTCTGACCTCGACATGAGCGTTTGAGACTTATTGACAGCTGGCTGTCTGCCCAATATCCGTTCTAGTGACCGATCTCGGCCATCTCCCAGTCTGCTCCCGACCGATGTCGATTTCCTGCACTGACCCTGACTGCCGACATCGTCTCCCTGGCTGACGTTAGTATCCTTTCTGCCGACGTCGGTTCCTTCATGACCGACGTCGGTCTTCCTGTTGCCGACATCGGTTATTGTGTGACCGACGCCGGTACCTGTGTTCGTCTGTGAGTGATAACTTTTTACTCGCGAGCTCTCCATGGATCAAAATCCTAATCAAATCAACCCTGCTCTGCTCAGAATAATTCAGTTCCCTTACCTGATCTCTGTCCGTCATCTCCTCCATGAACACAAAGGCTTTCTAGTTCTTTAGCTTGTCAAAAACATCTGTCTTCTGCTTTAAAACCTACATTCTCCTTCTACATATGTGACTAAGCCTATGAAGCCACATCTCTGCAATAGAAGGTGAATCAGCAATATAAGTAGATAGATAAAGGATACCTACTTTCTTACCACCATCTAATTCAAGTGTATCCGCTGTGAGAGTTACAGTGCATCTCTCATCACCCAAATTTCTTGAAGAAATTAGACTCATCTCCAAGACTGGTACCTGCATGACTTCCTCCAACCACTGTGTGTCATCCATCTGCAATTTCAGCTTCACTTCCCCTTTGTCAATCATTTGACAAGGCTCTCCAGCTACTAAATAAATCTCTCCAAAGTCTCCAAAGACATACCCATGAAAAGATGCTCTATTTCGAACTGCATGGAAAGAGGCAAAAGAATCTATGAACCAAGATTCCACTTTATCCAGAACATCGTGTGCAACATCTCCTGCAACATCTACTCCTCCCTATTGATCTACAACCAACCAACAATCTTTATTTACCTGCTCTTTCTTTCCATCAATCAGACCATTCGTGCTATTCAATTTCTCAAATCGTAGATTACTTCCTTCTGCCATTGTTATACTCCCACTCAATCAGAAACCCCTGTGAGTAACCTGTAATCAACAAACACTACCAGATCTGAAACCACCTATTAGTAACCCAACCAAAAGCTCTGATACCATGTGTCAGGGACCTAGAACAATAAACATGCTCCGATGCCTACTTAGTCAGGATCTTGCTCTACCAATTAGAGCACATGTGATTACTTCTTGTATTAGCAACTAAACACGGAATTATACCAGAATCAATAAGTAACTAGAAATATGAAACAACACAGGAATATGAGAGACAATACACAAATGTATTAATAATCACTCAGAAGAATATACAATAAGGAAGATGCCACTTCTTCCTCCACCTCAAAGGTTCACCACGCCTCAAGACCTTCTTCCCTCTCTCTCTCGGTCCCAACAATCAACTCTAATACATAATTGATGTTCACCTCTCCAACCAGTCAGTAACACGCTGCCAGTTCACCAAGTACACAACCGTACTCCAAGTAGATCTCCTGCTCTCTGCTGCTACCTGCAAATCACTAGACCTTACTCACCATGTAGATATCTCTACACCCCTAAAGAACCCTTGTCCTTGCCTCAACAAGTCCTTATGATTCTTCAACCAGTACCCTGGTGGATCAGCTCTTTGACCTTGCACACCTTGCAACTCTCCCTGATCATACACACTCAGCACCCCTTTGGAACTAGGAGGAGCTACACTAGCTCTCTCTAAAAGCTCTATGGCTTTCTAGCACACTTTTACAATACAATCATGAGTCTATTATATAGATCTCATCCAAACAATAATTAGACATCTAATACAATAATTAAATCCGCAACTCTCAGTCTAAAAATAGCTCTAAACATGCAAACACTTGGTTCGTCAACCAACTGCCCGTAATATACTCGTAGCTCGAACCACACAGGCGACCGATGTCGGTCCCTGTCCGCCTGGGGGTGCCGACGCCGGCCGATCTAAGACCGACGTTGGTTGCCTTCTGTCTCCTTCCTGCCGTCGTCGGTTGGCCTGACCGACGCCAATGTCTGTGACACTCCGCAACTCTTCTGCAACCTCCTCCATGTCTGCATTAGTGAAGCTTTTAGCTCCACAACCTAACATAAGACTCCAACTATAGGTGCATACTTGCTTAGATGAGAATAATCACATGCTTATATAACATCCACTACACAAAGCACAAGTGGCCCTTAGTGACTTTGTTTACCAAGCAAAAGGGTATAACCATCACCAAGGATGCTTGATATAATGGTTATCAATAAGGTTATAGGAACCTCTCATTCATGAACTCATGAACCATGCTAGGTACTCACCTACTCAATATGGTATACAATAAGCACTCTTGATTCACTTGGTTGAACCACCCATAATAACTTTAGATTGTATTATTATTCCCTTAAGGACTCACATTTATTCTACCACAAAGCCCTAACTTGAAAAGGGGTCTTCAAAACAACATTAAACTTCCAAGAATTATGTGTCATATCCATTATGATGTCACATAACTCATATCCTCTAGATCCAATCTAAAATCATATGCTCATGGAATTCCAAGTAACTCATAAAACAATTGATGAAAACCTTGCAAAGAAGGGGAAAATACATCATAGAAGGAGTCACTATTCAAATAACACTCCTGGATGATTAATAATATGACACCACTAAATAATTCATACCTTTATGCAAATGAATTTCCAATAATCAAGGATGTGCAACACCTACACTTCTCATCAATCCATACTCAAGGATGGCCCACCTTTATAATCCAAACAAAGGTATCGTATGGTTAAGAAATAAAGCATTATAAGCCCTAACACAAGCATCCAAAATGGTACCACATGCCACTAGATCCTACATGTGTTTTCACAACATGTATTATCACAAGGGATGTAATGTCCAACATAAAAAGAGAAGGATAACCTCAACCAGTTGACACCCTATACAATATGGAAACACAATCAATACTAAACTATGTGCTCTATGAAACTATCATATAGGCTACCAAATCAAAGGCACACTCTTATCATGAACATGTTTAATAAAAAAAATATACAACCATTTAGGGTTATGACCACCTATAACTTTGAAAGAGACTTGTCTTACTTCAATGCAATCAACACTCGTAGGCAACTCACCAAAGTAAGTGACACCACCAAAGAATTAAAGCTTCATTAAGAGGAATCTACCTCCTTATTATCAACGAACTCAAACTAACATGGATACACCAATCCAATTAATATGTTCCATAAGTACGAAGGTGCACTCTAACCTTCATATAAATGAGGAAAACAAAATCACAATCTTATTGGGAGTCCCTATCAACAAGGTCACCTCCAAACCAATGCTAGTACAACACAAGGGTGGTATCAAAATAGATACTCCAAGAAATGAGATCATAACATCAAAGGGGATAATAACCACAACACTTGGACATCAACATCTAAATTATATCCTTAAACCTTGGGTATCAAGAAAACATGCACAAGATATAAAAATACCACTCTAACATAGTCATCACTTTAACTAAGTCGATGATCACACCTACTTGATGCCAATATGCGTCAAATGCCTTCATGTTCCTTTCTAACTAGCATTGACATCCAAATCTAATGGATAATCTCTTCAATGTGTGTTCAAATCCTTTTTATTATGTTTGGTTAGGGTTAAAGGGTAGAATATCCTAAACATAGGGATGAATAAAACTATTCTAGAGTAGGCTAATTAATTGAAAACTCGGATAAATGGATATTATGAATCAAATGTTGAGTTATTATATATATATATATATATATATATATATATATATATATATAAAGTACATTATAAATATTAGTTTGATTGCATAAACATGAAGAAGAGATGATACCTAGCTTATCTGTAGATGTGCAGAAAAAATTGAGAAGTGTAAAGGTGGAAACGGGCAGGGACAAGATCATGATCCAATCGTCAGATTATGAAAATATTATTTCTAGAGGTTTGGACACTTGTGTCAACCCTTGGAAACTTGCATCAACACATGTGTCTTGATATCAATATAATTTTCTAGTAAGGAATATTCATTATATTATAGAGCAACCACCTAGATCTTTTTAGGTTTTGTCACCTTTTATTGGTGTCTTTTATTTATGCACATAGGTTGTAGATGATTATATGTGAAACAAACCTTGGATCTTCACCTTAGGTCTGTGTACCTTGCTAAAAATGGGTTAGTGGGCTCATGGTGTCGAGTTGACCTCAAATACCCCTCTATCAATGAGTATTACCTACATAAATAAAACTCCAAGGAAGGCCTTAAATATAAGTAGTTATCCCCTAGGTGTTGGATTGTGTGTGCACAAGGGTACGACATACTATATGCAAGGGCAAGCAATGATCTAGCTTATAATTTGAAAAATACTACTCATGGTCTATTCTTTGATCACTTTAGACCTATAATATGACTATTCATATGATTGATATAGAAATAAGGAAGAATAGGGTAGTAGAACTCGGTTGTGTAATTGATTAAGTGAGCTAGAATCGATACTTGTTTGGTATTTTCTAGTTGAATAATGAATAAAATTAGATTCATATTTATGCCAGACCTTTTTTAAAATATCTCATGGAAGGTTTAAATAAAACAAATGGGTTGGCCCATAGGATTCGAAAGATTCACAAATTATATGACTTTTGAGGACTCAACACTTGTGTCAACACAAATGTCCCTATGTGGGATGAAAGTGTCCAACATGCTAGGAATCTATTAAGGAATTAAAACTAATAGTGAAAGATATATATTATATTTTAATAGGTTTTTACTATGCAAGAGATCTAGGTCATCAAAATGATAGTTAAAGACCATAAGATAAATAGTTAGGCATAGTAAGATGGTGAATGTGAGCCTTTCAACGCTAAGGAGGTATAGAACTAAACAGAAGAGGATTGATATGTATTTATCAAATATCCAAGACTGAGATGTTATATAAATCATATTTTAGTATCTACATAAAGGCCTACATGTTCCTTTCTAACTAGCACAGACATCTAACTCTGATGGATATTCTCTCTAATGTGTGGCTAAGATAAGGCATATCTCACTACCAAAAGGAGACAAGGGCCATTCATCATAAAGATAGTCAAAAATAAAGTGAACCACAAGAGACTATCTATCAAGGCCATCCATGTGGCATCACCAATCCATCACATAAGGTGAGGAACAAAACTCACAACACTCATATGTATGCAAATAGGTTTCAAGTAAAAACCCATGTGCAAAACTATGAGGGTATCGATCCCTTGCATGGAATAAGAATGTATATAAGTCTATGTAACCCTCTAAGCTCCACATAGACAAGGATTTTAGGTTGAGGTATTATGCCCAAACTCTTCCTAAAATTACTCTCAAGGCAACAGTCGACAACTAAAGAAAAGGGGATGGATTCACTAAAGCATCATGAACTAATATAATCTCATCACTCCAGATAAGAGAGATATTAAGAAACCCTCTAGAAAAATTCACTTGAGTGGTAAGATAATGTTTGTTTTAAATGGACTAATGAACCTAAAAAGGCTCATCTAGACCCTAGACATGTAACACACTCTACTTCCTAGCTGAGATCAATCTCTATGGTCTTAAGAACTAAGATAAATCTATTAATGAACTCATCTAATAAGTACTCCAAGGCAAGATGCATATAACAATGGTTAATGGAAAGACCCATAAATCTAACACATAATATCTCACTTAATAACTAATAATCACTTGGCCCTCATAGCCAACTGACTTCCTAACACTTGGCTGGAACCTTATTTGAAGCCTTCGTCAGACCTCACTTGTTCTATAATATGGGTGGATGTCCAAAAATCTTAACATGGGTCTCTTAGATGTGGAGACCAATACAATAATCCAAGCATCTTTTACTTGGCCAAAGAGTCCATAGTCCAAATAAATATTCATATGTATTATTCTTACCTCCTTAACGAAGTGTGATGCCCAACAAGTACATGCATTGGTTTGTTATAGAAGAAGAAATACTAAATAATGATCCCCAAAGTTTTTAGTGTAGAAATTGTGCTTTGATACCAAAATGGCATGCCCAAAAAATTACACAACGTAAACACACATAAAAATAGGACTATGTATATATATATGCATATATATCTACACACACACATATACACATATATATATGATGTATAATTCACATCCTACACATATGCATTTCCCATTAGCTATCCAACAAAGTGGCATAAAACCCACAATGTGTCCAAACAAACTCACATGCCTAAATAATATGAATCATAATGCACAAGTGGTCACATATTCACTCTATAACCATGTTGGTCCCACTTACTCTAATTGGCCTATAGGATATCAGCAAGTCTACAACTATTTAAGCTACCATAGTGGGGCCCATATCCCCAAGGCCTAAAAATAATGTTTTATTAATGAAAGTTGGGTTTAAGAAACCCTTGCCTTGAACTGCACTATCTAACTCTTTGCGGTGCTCAAAAGTGTCTTTGGGCAAATCTAGCCAATCAGAGGGCTTAGCTCATGCTTAAGTCAGAAATCAAACTCACTTTTTGACTTAATTAAAATTCAATAAAATAGTTCAAATAAAGATCATATAGTCCCCATATGACCTCAAAAGTGGTCTAAAATATCCCAAATAAGCCCCTTGAGGATGGAGCATTCCATCTCAACTGTTGGATCGATTCAACCTTGATCATTGAATATGGTCAAGGGTGAGGAATTCCTATAAATCCTTATGCAATTTAATAAAGGTTTCAAATTATATATTGAGTCACAAATTCAAATTTTAGAATGGAGGGAGGAGGTGTTGGAGGATGACTTGTCCATAGTCACCCCTCCTCTCCTTCCTTAGCCTTAGACGATACCATTAATGAAGTCTCCAAGCTTTTGATATTTTTTTCAATCATTTATTTTTCAAATTTGATTTGATACATGTATAAATGATTTGGTTTTATAGGTACCCATATTTTAGGAATGGTTTGATTCCAGTATCTTGTAGTTTCTAAAATGGTCTTGTGAGCTTCAAGCTCTTCCATAAACATTAATGGTTGCCACAAGATAAATATTCATAAAAAAATTATCTTGATATTTAAATTTTGTCTCATACTAAAGGGGACTCAAAAATAATAAGGATCCCCTTTTGGGTTGACAAATTTTGAGGCTCCCAGAGCTTGTGATAGCCAATAAGGCCCAAATAGGCCTCCCTACGATACAATAAGCATAGAGTGGAAATTGTGAAGTTTCAAGTCCCAAAACCCCTATCATGCAAAAGGGGAAAAAAAATTGAGGGGGGTCCCTTCCAGTTTCCCCCACGTCTAATCCATCGATTCTTCATAATCGTAGTTTCTAAAACATGTCTACTAAGTTTCAAGTGTTGAGGTATATTGTTCACATTATTAATTATAAATACCATAATTATGGATATTACATTATTAGAGTCTTGCTAGTATATTATTATTATGTTTTAAAATAATATATGGAGTTGATTTGTTTAGTTTGATGGTTGATATTTCATACTATTATATGAGATTTTGGTGGATATTTGATCTCCCCTTTTATAGAAAAGGTATTTCCTATATAAACTATGTAATAGATGTTTTATTAATGGGAATCAAAATAAATAATATAGCAGATATATTATTGTGTGAAAATTATTTATGTTTGGCTCCATATTTTTCCATCATGTTCTTTATGCAAAACTAAACCAACTTTATTATCTGGTATCAGAGCGGTGTGTGATCCTTTGCATAATGGAAGCTTAATTGTTTTTTAAGGGGCAATCATTCAGTCTTATGCCCCTGAGGATGATAGTACTATGAGTAAATTAGAATGATAAACAAATAATATTTGTTTTACAATAGATTAGTATAGTTGGATCCTGTATTCATATTCTTCACATTTTGATTGTCTTGTGTGAAGCTTTGGACACGTTCTACTCATCTTCTACTGAGTTTATCTTCCCATAGCTCAGCACAAATCTAAATTTGACCATTTTACTTGTAACATTTTATTAAGGTTCATGCAATAACAAGAATTCAGTGTGTACTAGGATTCTCTAGTGGATGGTGATTATTTTATAATCCAACAAGTGGAAAGTCTGATTAATGTGTGAGAAGATATTGTTGAGTGAAACTAGTAATTTTTTCTTCTATGGGATCTGTTGTTTGTACAAAAGTTGAGTTATATCATGGATTTATTCACTGACCTCAATCAACCAATGCTACATGATATGTGATCTCTACTATCAGAATTGGCATTGATCAATCATCAAAGCGTACTCCTCAAAATTGGAAAAGGAGATCAGTTTTGTGTTATTTTGAGTCATTTAATCTACAACTAGGACTATGGCAACCTCAACACAAACTCACACTGGGAAATAATCATCAGCTATTTTTTTCATTGTTGAGAATCAGTCTATCATCCTAAAGCTCATGGAAATTGATAAAATGTCAATGTGTCACTCAAAGTAAATAAACTTCTGACACATTACCATTGCTTCTTTGTTCTTTCTACTGGACACAGTGTCTTCATACAGGTAAGCTAGTTAGTCATAAGTAAAATTCATATGGTTTAGATGAAATTTTAATAATTCAAAGTGTTAATTAGAATATTATTAGAATAAAATTTTTATATTATAGGTTATTTAGTCATCTGGTTTGATCTTTAAAAGTTTTATGTTTATAGGTGGTCTTTATGTATTTACAAATAAAAGTCAAGTTTGTTTTAAAGTGGTTCAATTAATTTTTTAGTGAGTCATATTAAATCTTTTAGTCTTTATAGTTTGTTATGTTTAAGTCTATTTGGTATTAATTGGTTTTGTAAAAAGAGTCATTATTTCCAATCAAGTCTTTTATGTCAAAAATAAAAATCATTGACATTAGTTGGGTCCATAGTCACATATATGTCTTAAATTTACGTCATATAGTTGTTTTTTCAAAATTAAAAAATAGAGTATAGTATTTTATTGCCAAAAAGTCATCAATGTCATTGTCAAAATTTGTAAAAATAAAAATAATTACTTCACAGATGCATTTTTACTTGTACATGACATCCAAATTGTGGGGAGTCTGTCATCAACAACATGAGCTTCATCGAGATTTTGGCTGAGTGAAGTAGCTTCATCAACTTTAGGATAGGGAAATGGAGGATGGAGGTTCTAAATCCTCTTGTTAGTCACCAATGATGAGGCCCAAAATGATTTGGTGACTTTTATGTGGATGTTTGAATAAGAATAGAAGTGCATTCATGTTCACATGTGTGGTGTGATTTTATCTTTTTTTCAATTGTGTGTTTTCATTCTCCTACTTGTTTAGAACACCTTTGATATTTGGAGAAAAGGGAGAGTGTAGATATAATGGAATGTGGCAAATAGTTGTATAGGAGGGCAGCTAATTGCAGAGATCTTGAGATTGCCTTGCTTCTTTATAGAGATGATCCACCAGTGACACGTACATATGGTCACCTAAAGTAAATGTGGGATGCATTCCTTCACATAGTAGTGGTCATGTGCAACAAGATCACATTAGTACTATATAGACCAAAAACTATGTGTTGGCATATAATTCTATTTGGGTCAGTTCTTGAAGATGTATATTCTCCCCATGCTCACATTAAGGGGGTGTAGATAGGATTAATAATGTTCACAAGGGAGTAAATGTTGAGGTATATTGATAACATTATTAATTGTAAATAACATAATTATAAATATTAAGTTATTAGAGTCTTGTTAGTATATTATTGTTATGCCTAACAATAATATGTGGATTTGATTTGTTTAGTTAGGTGTTTGATATCTCATACTATTATATGAGATTTTGGTGGAGATTTGATCTCCCTTATTATAGGAAAGGTATTTCCTATATAAACTATGTAATAGATGTTTATTAATGGGAAGCAAAAGAAATAATATAGCAGATATATTATTGTGTGAAAATTATTTTTTTCAGTTCCATACTTTTTTGTCTTAATCTTTATGCAGAACTGAACCAACTTTGTTATCAAGAAGGTCTAAGGAATAACTAAGCAAAAAAAATCATAACTAGAAAAATATGCAGGGGGTGGGGGGCGGTGGGGGCGCGGTGGGGGGGCGGGGGTCCCTTTTGGGTCCATCCCACCTAAGGACACCAGGTCATCACAAATGACAGATGAAAATTAGGTATCCAAGTTCAAAATAGTTATATTTTTTTAATTTTTAGTACACAGGGTTTGGCAAAATCATCATCCTTAAACGCTAACCAAACAACACAATTATGCAATGTGAATACCCACACTAAGATTATGGTGCTTACCTTAACAAGCACTTAGCCCCTTAGGGGACTTTCCATCATCTACATTTTCACATGGGAGACTGTCAGCTATGTAGCCTGGTGCCCTACCAAAAAGAGTTAGTGCCCTCAAAAAGGGCATGTTTGAACAAAAACTACCATACAAGGCAATTTTTTTCAAAAATTCATATCTTATAATCCAAAAGTTTAAAAATTACAAAACAAAATGTATCAAGCTAGGAAACACATAAATTTTCAACAAAATTATTTAGAGTTTTATACATCATTTAAAGTATTAAAAATTTAAGAGAAGCTCGAGCATTTTTACAAAGGAAAATAAACATTTTAGGTATTTAGAGCTTAAAAATTCATTACTTTTAAATGATAATTCCTAAAATTATTCCATAAATTACTACAAAATATTGAGAAGGCCTAGTTTATTATAAAATTAATTTGTGTAAAATTAAGCAAGATTTAATTTTTGTAAAAATTATTTGAATATAACTAGCCTTTGCGACTGTTGGGGATCAACCAACAATTTGATTACACTTATGAAAGCAATAAACCACGGAATTAAATCAGATAGATAAGTAACTAGAATGATAATAGCAAAGAACAAGAGATACAAGAAACCACCCTGAAAACTTGTATTAAACTCTTTACAGAAGAAATACAATTGAAGAAACTTCTTTCTACCACACCTCTCTCAGATGTACAGATCTCTCTCTAGATCTCTTTCCCTCAAGAGCTCTCTCTCAAGTACAATCAACTCCAACAACCTGGATTGATTCACCTATACAATTCTATACTGTTCAACACTTACAATACACTACAATAAGCTAAGAAGATCTATCCTAATATAGAATTAGGAAACTTGAGCATGTATATACAACCAATAGTTAAGCCTCTTGAACAAGGGCTCTAAAAACAGTCTTACTAATAATAGAGACGCGGACTTAAGACTATGACTTAATCTCATCATGCAAACACTCGATTTTGTCCTCAGAAATAACTCTCTAGACGCACTGGTAACCGACGTCGGTTCCTGCCTGCTTGCCTGTGACTGACGTCGGCCGATCCCTGCCAATGCCGGCGTCTCTTCAACTGCACCTGACCGACGTCGGTCACTCCTGACCAACGCCGGTGACTGTCTAACTACTGCAACTTTGCAATCCACTCCTTGGTGAAGCTTTTAGGCTCCACACCTTAACAATCTCCCACTTGGAGATAAACAGCTGCACTAGTACCTGTAGAGCAACATCTTCTAGCTCCTCCATCTTCAACTCAATCATGAAGACCAACAGAAGTTGAATGAAGATTCAACTTCTCCTTTGTAACCGGCTTGGTTAACATATCAACAGGATTCTTATCTGTATGGATCTTCTCCAACTTCAACTCACCATCCTCCAATACCTGTCTTATGAAGTGGTACCTAAGCTGTATATGCTTTGTTCTTGAATGAAAAGCTAAATTCTTAGCCAAATGAATGGCACTCTGACTATCACTGTATAGTCTGCAACTCTCTTGCTCCTTTCCAAGCTCTTCCATGAACCGTGTCATCCATATCATCTCTTTGCTAGCCTCTATGACTACAATATACTCTGCTTCTGTAGTTGACAAGGCAACAACCTTCTGCAACTTTGATATCCAGCTAACCGCCATTCTACCTACAGTGAAAACATATCATGTGGTGCTCCTCCTGCCATCCAAATCACCTGCCATATCTGAATCTACATAACCATGTAGAGAAGTATCTGAACCTCCATAGCACAAGTGCCTACTGCTGGTTCCTCTCAGATATCTAAGGATCCACTGAGCTGCTTTCCAGTGTTCCTTTCCTAGATTGGCCATATACTTACTTACAACTCCCTCTGCTTGGGCAATATCCGGTCTAGTACACACCATTGCATACATTAAACTCCCTACTGCAGAAGAATATGGAACTTTACTCATGTACTCTACCTCATCATGTGAATTAGGACATTGTTCTTTACTCAACTTAAAATGTCCAACCAAAGGTGTGCTTACCGGTTTTGCATCCTGCATATTGAACCGTTTCAACACCTTGTTCACATAATCCTCTTGAGACAAAATCAACCTGTGATTTTTCCTGTCTCTCTTAATGCTCATGCCAAGGATTTTCTTTGCTACTCCCAAATCCTTCATGGCAAACGTTTGAGCTAATTTCACCTTAAGCTCAGAGATATCCTACATGTGTGATCCTGCAACCAGCATATCATCTACATACAACAATAGCATAATATATCTACCATTATCCAATCTCTAAAAATACACACAATGGTCAGATTGACACCTACTGTAGCCATACTCAGTCATAAACCTGTCAAATCTCAAATACCACTGTCTAGGAGCTTGCTTGAGGCCATACAAGCTTTTCTTCAATCTGCACACTAACTTCTCCTTACCTTTGACCTCAAATCCTTCCAGTTGTTCCATATATATTTCCTCATCCAAATCTCCATGAAGAAACATTGTCTTAACATCAAGCTGCTCAAGATGCAAATCCTCAATAGCAACTAAAGACAGTACAGTCCATATAGAAGTCATTTTAACAACAGAAGAAAAAATCTCACCAAAATCAATACCTGGCTTTTGTGCAAATCCTTTCACTACCAATCTGGCCTTATATCTCATCTGTCCATTCTCACCTTCTTTCAATCTATAGGTCCATCTGTTCTTCAGTGTCCTCTTACCAGCTGGCAACTCAACCAAATCCCATGTTTGGTTCTCTCTCAAGGACTCCATCTCCTCAACCATGCCATGCTCCCACTGACTCTTGGACTCCACCTGTAATGCTTCTTCAAAACTCTCTGGTTCTCCACCATCAGTTAGCAATAAATAGAATAATGAAGGGGAATATCTAATTGGAGGCTTACTTACCCTTTTTGACCTCCTAATGGGTGTCTGAGACTCGTTCACAACACGCTGTCCACCCAAATTCTCTGACAGTGACCAACCTCGGTCACCTCCAGACCTGTTACTGGCCGACGCCGGTTCTGCCTGACCGACATCGGTGCCTGTCCTACCGACGTTGGTCTCTGTATTGCCGACATCAGTTTCTATTCTATCGACGTCGATTCCTACCTTGCCGACATCGGTCTCTGTGTTTTCTTGAAAGTGATTATTTCTTCTTCCAGCGAGCTCATTTTGGACCGTCACCTCATCCAATTATCCATTGCTCTGCCCAGATTGATTTAGCTTCTTCAACTGATCACAATACATCACTTTTTCACTAAAAACAACATCACAACTCCTAATTATCTTGTTAGTTCCTAGATTCCAAAATCTAAAACCAAAATCATTTGAGCCATAGCCAATAAAAATGCACCTCATAGACTTAGCATCCAGCTTCTTTCTATTTTCTTTATCAACGTGCACAAAGGCTTCACAACCAAAAACTTTGAGAAAAGAGAGATCTACCTTTTTACCTGTCCATGCCTCTTATGGAATTCCACCATCTAGAGTTGTAGAGGGTCCTCTGTTAATCAGGTATACTGTAGTATCAACAGCTTCTACCCAAAACTCTAAGGGCAAACCAGCATGCAATCTCATACACCTTGCACGCTCCATGATTATTCTATTCATCCTTTCAGTAATTCCATTCTGCTGAGGTGTCCTTGGAACTGTCATTTGCCTACGGATTCCATGCATATAACAATACCAGTTGAACTTATAGCTGCAGAACTTACCACCATTGTCA
Organism: Torreya grandis; assembly: GCA_037957365.1. Taxonomy (NCBI): domain Eukaryota; kingdom Viridiplantae; phylum Streptophyta; class Pinopsida; order Cupressales; family Taxaceae; genus Torreya; species Torreya grandis. The sequence continues at coordinate 357,930 of JARHVA010003437.1, forward strand.
GATCTCAGGCACTTCAATCTTCTACTTGTTTCATTCTCAACCATAGCTTTCCAAATCTTAAAACTCTCAAATACATCAGATTTCTTCTTAATATAATAGATCCATACCTTTCTTGTAGCATCATCTATGAACGAAACATAATACTGTGATCCTTCAATAGAAGCTACCTAAGTCGGTCCCCACACGTCTATGTGAACAAGCTACAACTTATGCTTCTTCTTTGTTGACCCAGTCTTGAGAAAACTCACTCTCTTCTATTTTCCAAAAACAAAGTGCTCACAAAAATCCAGATCTATGCTTTTCAAATCTGAAAGCTTACCTTTAGACTTAAGAATCGACATTCCCTTCTCACTCATGTGGCCAAACCTTGAGTGCCACAATTTTGCATCCACATCTAAAGTAGATAATACAGAAGGAGAATTGTTAGTAACACAATTACATAAATAGAGAGTACCTACTCTCTTACCTCTGGCCATAACAAGTGCACCCTTGGTCACCTTTCAAGATTCAGCTGTGAGAGTTACTGTACAACCCTCATCCCCTAACTTTCCTGCAGAAATCAAATTCTTCTTCAAGCTAAAAACATGCATAACATCTCTCAACACCCATGTGTTTCCATTCTGCATTTTCAGCTGCACTTTACCTTTGCCAATAATTTTACAAGGCTTATCATCCCCTAGATACACTATTCCAAAATCTCCATGGATATAGTCACTAAAATATTCTCTATTAGGGGTAGCATGAAAAGATGCACCAGAATCTAACACCCAAGATTCTATATTATTATGCAAAGAGAATATTAAAGCATCTTGTGCAATACCTGCAACCTTTGCTTCTTCTTTTCCTTCGTGTTGATTGTCCTCCTTAGGCTTTGACCAGCAATCTCTGCTTATGTGCCCCATCTTTCCACAATTTCAGCATTGTGGCTTCCTGCCATTTCTGGATTTGGATCTACCTCTCACCTTAGACTTAGACCTTGATCTCATCTTGCTCTTCTCTTTTTGCCTTCCCCTGCTCTCAAAACTTAAAGCGTTCCCTGATGTTTCCTCTGTGCTTTTTCTGTGAATTTCCTCATTCAAGATAACACTAACAACATCCTCTACTTTTAAAATATTTGAAGCAGATGCAGTATTACTAACTGCCATTACTAAGCTATGCCAGCTTTTAGGCAAAGAACATAATATTAAAAGAGCTTTAATTTCATCATCAAACACAATATTGACTGAACTTAATTGATTTACAATTCCATGGAAATCATTCAGGTGATTAGATACAGATCCACCTTCCTGCATACACAAATTAAATAACTGTTTCATAAGATATACCTTATTAGAAGCTGAGGGTTTTTCATATAAATTTGCTAAAGTAGTCATCAAAGCTACCGTTGTTTTTGTCTGTGATAAATTAGATATCATAGTAGATGCTAGACTCGGTCTTATAGACCCCAGAGCCTTTTTATCAAGAGCTTCCCATTCTTCATCATCCATGTCTGTGGGCTTCTTTGCAATCCCACCTAACGGTAAGTATAGATCTTTCTGATACAGATAATCCTCTATCTGCATTCTCCAATGTTGATAATTCTTGCCATTGAACTTCTCCATTCTCAATTTACTTTCTTCTGCCATTGCTTCTCCCACTCAAACAGAAATCCCTGCAAAAACCCCTGTGAGCAACCTGTAATCAATACACACTACACAGATCTGAACCACCTGTTAGTGAACCTGAGCTCTGATACCACTTGTGGATATCAAGCTCTGAACCTACAACCAAGGCTCTGATACCACTTGTTGGAGATCAACCAATAATTTGATTACACTTATGAAAGCAATAAACCGCGGAATTAAATCAGATAGATAAGTAACTAGAATGATAAATAGCAAAGAACAAGAGATACAAGAAACCACCTTGAAAACTTATATTAAAATCTTTACAGAAGGAATACAATTGAAGAAATTTCTTTCTTCCACACCTCTCTCAGATGTACAGATCTCTCTCTAGATCTCTTTCCCTCAAGAGCTCTCTCTCTCAAGTACAATCAACTCCAACAACCTGGATTGATTCACCTATACAATTTTGTATTGTTCAACACTTACAATACACTACAATAAGCTAAGAAGATCTATCCTAATATAGAATTAGGAAACTTGAGCATGCATATACAACCAACAGTTAAGCCTCTTGAACAAGGGATCTAAAAATAGTCTTACTAATAATAGAGATGCGGACTTAAGACTATGACTTAATCTCATCATGCAAACACTTGATTCTGTCCTCGAAAATAGCTCTCTGGATGCACAGGTAACCGACGTCGGTTCCTGCCTGCTTGCCTATGACCGACGTCGATAGATCCCTACCGACGCTGGCGTCTCTTCAACTGCACCTGACCGACGTCGGTCACTCCTAACTGACGCCGGTGACTATGTAACTGCTGCAACTTTGCAATCCGCTCCTTGGTGAAGCTTTTAGGCTCCACACCTTAATAGCGACTTCACACAAAACTATGGATCTCATAATTTTAGGAAAAATAATGCTTTAATTTTTTAGCCTATTGTGAAAATACAGGGGTATAAACGTAAAATACAAAATATACAATTTGAATTTAAACACAAATAATTATTTTCATTGCTTTTAAAACCTGTTACGCTCTCTAAAAGGGTATGTAAGTACTAAAAGAACATCATGATAATTCCAAACACTTATTACAATTTTATTTTTTCCAATAGATACATATTTTTAGCTGAAATAAACATAATGATCATGGCTCTTAAATGGCCAACAAATTCATTTAAAAACATATACAAAAAATGTTAATCAAGTTGTCTTCACTTGGAGTCCACACGTAACTGCAAGGCCAAATGAAGGAGGGCTCACCTCCTATCCTTTTTCTATCATCAAGCGGCTACCATAGGCACCCTCAAGACTAAGACTTCCATCTCTGAGCATCACCACATCATGGTTTAAGATAGATTATTTTATACAAAGGAGGTTTAGACAGTCATAAGACTTGGCAAGGGATGCTTACTAAGAAAGTACTTCTAGATGATTAACCCTTTTTGGAAAATTAAGGGTTAGGAGGAATAGGATATTCAAGACTGAGATAATCTATTCCTTAAAGTAGGCCAATTAAATAATTTAATTTATGATATTAATTTCATTGTTAAGTTATGAAAACACTAAATATAGAAAGTGCAATGTCGAACAACATTTTGATTACATAATTATGAAGAATAAACAATACTTAGCTTATACAATTATGTGCATGCAAATTTGAGATATACATGTGTGTAAAATAGGTTGCTTGATGTTTAGGAAATAGTCATCAGAATTTGTAAATATTTTTCTTGGTTGCTTAGACAATTGCATTGCCCTGTTGACACTTGCATTGCCCTGTTGACACTTGCATTGATGCTACTATCTAAATCTCGACATAATTATCTTGTAAAAAATGTTTGTTGTATCAGGGTGCAGCCACCTGAGTCTTTTTGGGTATTATATCACCTTTCATATAATGTATTTGGATCTCACACACATGATTTGTATCACTATTTGTAACTCAAAACCATAATTATCCACCTTAGGCTAGGTTTTCTTGACAATAAATGGGTTAATCAGCTCACGGTGTTGAGTTCATCTAAAAGACCTCTTTGTCAATGAGTTTTGCCTACATAGCCAATACTCTAATAAGGCCCTCGTACTCATGTAGTGATCCCATATGTGTGGGAATGTGTGTGAACAATGGTGAAATATATTATATGAAGATGCATACAATGATCTAGCTTGTAACTTGATAAATATGGCTCATGGGTTGTATTTTGGGTGATTCAGACCTGTGGTATGATTGTTCCTATGATTGATGTGCAAATAAGAATGAATAGGGTGGAATACCTTAGTTGTGAAATTGATTAATTGAGCTTGAGTATATGTTTGCTTGATAATTATTAGATGTCTAAATGAATTGGCTTTGACTTATATTTATACTAGCTCTTTTGAAATGATCCTCATAGAAGGGTTAATGACATTCTTAGCTCGACATGTACACATTAAAAGATTGGAAAATTTGAGTGTTTATATGGTAAGGACACTTGCGTTGGGGTAGGGATAGTAGCATTGACACTACTAACCTCCACTGAAAATAATTGTCCAGGATGGAAAGAAGTTGTCAAGATTTTGTAAATAATAATGAAGGATATATATTAGATTTCATGTATTATGTGGTTATAGGTAATCTAGATAACAAAATAATTAGGGTTGTACTAAGAAGTAAGCAATTAGAACTAGTGACATGGTGAGTGTGAGCCTTCTTAGATGCAAGGAAGGTCAAATTGAAGGGTAAAGCCTTGATATCTATTTTTCAAGTATACAAATATAAATATATATTTAAGCATCTATATTTTTCCATGCCTCTCCCCCTCCCATAATATATTAATGCATAATAATGAAATTACTAGGTTAAAGGAAAGAGAGAGTACCATGGTGTGGAGAACACACCTTATCTTTGCTTGAGCCCACTTAAATTCTTTATATGTGAATTACCTACAACTAAGAGCATGTTACAGTTATAATTAGTCCATATGTTATCTCTATGTGGTTACATCTCTGCATAAGCTCTGATACCAGATAATGAGATTGGTTTAGATATGCATAACCTAAACATAGAAATTATGAATCCAAGTATGAGAACACAATAAAATTATATTATATTCAAAATATATTATGAATAATACATTGGCTAATATATAACCATGGAAATAGCCAAAACAACTTCCTAATAAATAAGAAGGTACAAGAATAAATAACCCGATAATAGACATGGGTATAAAAAACTGACCTATATACAAAATATATTATATACAATAATATATTAATTTAACCTACTAACCAATAATAACCATATTAACCATATGGTTACTAACCAATAGTATTTTACCTGATGTAAATACTAATCCTCAACAGGAACATGTTTCAATGTTCCACAAGCAAAGCAAATAAGCAAATAAGAACACTCAAGTAAACTAATGTAAATATATGAAGTAATGAGATATGAGTAACTACCATAAGCATGCCATACTAGTTCTTACATATAGGTGTTAGCAATATGTCATGTAGAGTAGCATATCAAATACACTATGTAAGATAGCAACATGAGTATATCCATTTATAAGATACATAAGCTTAGTATGATAATGGAAAATTATCATAAAATAATAGAACCTGTGTCAACCATGATCATATATAAGCAAGATGGCCCCAATGTAGTGTATCACATTGGAAGAGGAAAGGCCTAAAATCTGCATGCTTGAGATATCATGGGTCTAATGCATGCATTTATCACACTCAAGTACCCATGAAACATATGTGAGTATAGGAATGATATGTTATCTACTAACATAAAGTAAACAACATATGGAAAATCTAGAAAACATGTGAGATGATAAATATCTTTGGTATTTATGAGTTATTTTAATGTTTTTTTATTTTCTTGATTTTTTATTATTATTATTATTTTGGAATTTTTTGTAATTTGCGAGTGCTAGTCGATGATCCCATCTAAGGGATGCTCATAAGGTGTTATATGCTCTAAATGTGCTATAATAAATTGTTCATGTTCCTAAGAATCATGTATATGTGTCAAATTTGATGTGTAGAATTTATGATGCTCTTTATATGTCTCATAGGTCTATGTGGTTGTGAATTAGTAATAGAAGGTGTAGGGTTTCATGGAACCCACTATTTTGAGCTCTATAATTTCCTCAGTGTAATAGTGGGTCTTATTACCCATTTTGAAACATGGTGTTTTGATGTAGGTAAATGGCTAGGTCATAGAGGTGCGAATGAGGACCTCGAAGAGTCTATTGTATATCTTTGATGTAAATGCCTCTTAAGTATAAGGCACCTAGGAAATGGGATTGCTTGTTGCTTACCCTTTCACGCATGATAACCTTAGTAGGTTGTCTAATCAACTGTCGAGGAACAAATTTTACCTATTGTAAAGGATGTTCATATGGAATCTTTGAAATTAGAATAGAAGGTTGCTAAATTGTAGGGGGTACCATGCATGAAAAGGTGCTAATATTTCCATCTAATGGGTGCCCATAATGTGGAGGATGATGTGTATGATAGGACATGTGCACTCTCAAAGTTTCCTTAAAATTATTTTTATAATGGATTATTGAATATCTTTTGTTTGTGACAATCATTTGGTTGTGATATAGAATCAATGAGAAGATTCTCAAAGGTAAGTTGATCACTATAAATAAGGTCATGTATCTTGTACTTTAGTTTATAACATTTTTTCATGGAATGCCCCCAACATTGATGGTAGTCACAATACGCATGGGTATCACATCCTTGTGGTATAGGTTGACTCGTATCAACCACCATAGGAGGAAAGATAGATGAGAGCTGACATTCCACTAGATTTTGAAGTAGCAAAGCTAGAGTCTTAGGTAAGGGTAAATTGTTTAATAGGTATATTGGATAATATAAGCATAATATATTAGTTCAACATTGTGCTATAAGTTATTTTTGCTTCCTTTTTAACTTTTATATCCATGTTTGAAGAAACTGATACTTGAATACATAAGAGAAAGGAATGGTCACTGATAAGTTGTTTGGATAAATCAATATTTGTAGAGGAAAAGTTATGCTCTGTGTATTTTATAGAGTCGATCACGAAGGCCACATATTTTGGTTCTATATTATTGTGCAAGGTTATTGTACATAATGTGCCTAGAAGAATACCTTTGTATTGGGAAAAATTACATAATAAATCCACAAGTGAGATTTTATCATTAGCTTAATTAGCATGATTTTTCATGTGCTCCCTTTATTGGAAATATTGACTTGTATGAATAAAGTCACATCTGGATCAATAATTTCCTTTGAGGGTAAATTTATGTGGTCAAAAGTTATGAGGTTAACATTATTTTTAAGAACTTGCATAATAGTTGTAAACTAAGTTGATGCCTTGTTACTTGGTATTTGGGTTTCACATCAGATGACATAGAGGGTATCCTTATACAAAATTGACTATTTCATGAGCTCAAGGAGTGAGATTGTAGCATGTGTATATTTTTGTATCTTCTTCCTTTTCTTTGTACCAATTTGTTGATTCCATTTAAGCATAATCATAATTAATGTCATCATGCATGAAATACAATAATCAACCATTATCATGATATACTTGACAAAGGAAAAACTATAACACGTTGGATTTTACTAATCATACTTTATTCCTTTGAATTTTGAAAACAATCTCATTTTTTCAATAATTTTTTAACAAATTAGAAATCTAGAAAAAAAACCCTTGGGCACACTAGGATTGGATAGAAAGACTCAAAGGTCAGGTTCACCGAATGTTTAATCTTTTTTGGAAATTAAGGGTTAGGAGGAATAGGATATTTAAGAGTGAGCTAACATATTCCTTAAATTATGCCAACTAACTAATTCAATTTATGATATTCAATTTTAGTGTTCAATTATGAAAAAACTAAATATATAAAGTATAGTGCCAAATAATATTTTGATTACACGATCATAGAGAAGAAATAATACCTAGCTTATGTAATGATGCATAAACAAATCTAAGATGTACAAGTGTGTAAAATAGGTTGTCTGATGTTCAATAAATAGTCATATGATCCTTGAAATATTATTATTGGTTGCTTAGACACTTATGTTGATGTTACTATCTGAATTTTGACGTAACTATCTTATACGAAATGCTCAACGTATCAAGATGTAACTACCTAGGTCTTTATAGGTTTTATGTTACCTTGCCAATAAATGGGTTAGGGGGATCATGGTATCATGTTGACCTCAAATATCCCTCTATTAATGAGTGTTGACTACATATCTAATACTTTGAGGAGGGTTTTAGACTTATTTAGATCTCACATGTGTGGGAATGTGTGTGCACAAGGGTGTAATATACTATATGAAAACTCATGGAATGATCTAGCTTATATCTTGACATATAGGCTTAAGGATTGTCTTTTGAGTGTTTTAGACCTATAGTATGACTGATCATATGATTAATATGCAAATATGAATGAATAGATAAGAATAGCTTAGTTGTGTAATTGATTGATTGAGCTTGAGTAGGTGTTTGCTTGATAATTATTAGATGTCCAAATGAATTGGCTTTGACTTGTATTTATACTATCTCTTTTGAAATGATAATCACAAAAGGGTTAATGACATTCTTAGGCCAACACATACACATTAGAAGATTTGAAAATTAAGGATTTTAAGGTAAGGACACTTGCATTAGATCAAGGAAAATAGTGTCAACATTATTGTCATGCCCTAAATACAATTGTCCAGGATGGAGGAAAGTTGATGAGGTTCTATAACTAACAAGGAAGGGTATTATAATCATTTAAAATGTCATTTTAGTGTAATTAGTGTCCCCTAAGACCACCTTGTCCTTAGCGTATCCCTAGACCTATCTTAGGACCTCTCGATTATTTTCCAACTTTTGTGTGAGCCCAACCCATTCCCATATATACCAAAAGTAACACTAAGCCTTCTCTTAGGCACTAAGGTCACTTTTTCACCCATTTTTGCCACCAAGACATTAGTGTGACCCTTTGGACTATAGTGCACCATGTTATTGGCAAAGGGGCAATGCTCTTGTCCCTTAGCTCTTTTCACCCCCAATGAATATCTTTATGTTTGTCAAAGCACCTTAGGGTCTACCTAGACCCATTTCATGTCTCGATAGACACTATAATGCTATATATAAACCACTTCCATTAATTTATCCCCTAGATGGAAATCATATGCAAACACTCATAAATAGTTATGCAAATCAAGGTCATTAATCCCTATTATGCCCTGCTTCTACATACACCCATCTACAATAGCCCAGAGCTCATATTACTTAGATTTATAGTCTCAAGTCACACTCAAAGCATTCAAATTGACACTCATACTAGCAATCACTTGCACTTACACCAACACTTATATTGGGAGAAATACATTAAGCTTGATCCCCTTTCGAGGTATTGGTATTTAGGCAATGCTCAACACATGGAGTATTGAGGTCACATCCAACCTACCCTACCAACACCACTCTTTTTCTAATTTTGATCTTCAAATACCCTAACAAACATGGAGGCCTAGGGTTTCACATTGAAATCAATCAAAATAGGGAATAAATAATGATCTAGCATTCAGTCACATAGGCACAGGCTTATTAGAACTAGATGAAGATCCACCCAAAAACTCATTGTCTTTATTGCACAAGGACATTAGTGTAGCATAGAGGACACTAACATGGTGCACTATTGACTGGAGGCTTGTGCTATTATCTAGGAGGGTTTTCGACACATGTTTACTATTGGCAACACCTTGCACTATTCCTACATCAGTTTCTAGCCTACCACTTGTCTGTCCCAATAAATTTTTAGCCAAGTACACATTTTTTAGTTTATTTTTATTTATAAAATAATCAGATAAATCAATTATTGTATAAATTAGTGGTTGTTGATATTGTTATGTTTATTCCCTGATTTATTATTCCAGTAGTTTAACAACCTAAGGTTTTACATTCCATAATCACCTAAATAGTTAAATCATTTGGTGAACCTGACTTACTTCCAACATATTGCTTAAAACCTTATTGTACCATTAGGGTTTACCTTCTTTATTTCCAAAATTTGTTTAGGTTTTAGTTTTCAACCTTTCATCATGATTATCGTTATGGAAGCCATTTTCTACTTTTTATAATAAAGTTTGGTGGTTTGTCTTACACATTTATTCCCTATCATTTGTAAAATGATGCACATGTATGTTACTCCTCTCATATATCACATTAAAACTTAGTTTACTTCACACATTAGTACACCCCCTATTAAGCTCCCCTTCCATGGAGAGCATTATTGCATGGCCAATTTTGAGTTACCTTTGGTTACTACTCGATGACAACGAGCTCAAAGGACTCCTTTTATTTCTTCTCCACCTAAATTAGTTGACCACCTTCGCTCTCATCCCACATCTACTAGTCACCCTCAGAAAATAGTAGATCTTGTGGTTTGAGTTATTAATAGATGGAATCAGATGCCTCCACAGCCTATATAAGAACAACGTAATCTAGGATCCCCCCTCATCCCTAAAATAATACAATAGGACTTACAGATCAATAGGACTTGTGGGTCAGTTGATAAATACACCAACTAGTATTTCTATATTAGAATTTATTCAAAAGGAAACCATATTCAAATATGTTATTTTTTAAACACTCAATTATACATATTTACCTCATGATATAGAGATAACTTATTTTGCATTTATCATGAACGCTATAAATGGCATTGAGGATGTTATATCTTTTAGCAATGAAGATTTGCCCTTGCAGATAATTATCGATCAGAATTTACCACTCTTCATTCATGCACAATTTAAAACCATTGTTATTAAATGGGTTCTAATTGATAATGGTTTAGCTATTAACCATCACAACCTCACATTTTTATAGACTGTGTTGGTTGATATAACATCCATTCATAAAATTTATAAGAACATTCAATGTTTTGATGACATTCCCTAACAAGCATTAGGTTCTACTAAATTGGTTATCACGGTTGGGCCAAAAACCCTGTCCACATAGTTTTAGGTGATGCCCAAACATTTGCATTATAATTTATCACTTGAGAGACATTGGATACATGCCATGGAAGTTGTACCGTCTACCTTGCACATATGTGTCAAGCTTTTACATGATGAATATTTATACACTTGTCCAACTAATAACCAACCATTTAGATATTGTAGAGTCACTAAGCCTACTACCCCGACCATATCTTCAAAGGGGACACCTCATGTTATCATAGAGTTCCCACATCATATCATTCCTATAGAACATATGCATACATATGAGATCAAGGAATCTAACACCAATATTGCCGTAAAAGTTCTAGATCCTCCTAAAACACCATTATCTTCACCCATGATGGAGAATGATCCTCCTATAACATAGTTCTCCCCACACAACAACTAATTAAATTCACATAGCATAGTTACCATTACTTGTTAAATCTGAGGAAGTGTACATCAAAAACTTAGATACATATTATGAGACCACCATAGAGGATAATACAACACCCATGAACATTGATGATTATTTAAATGGATTGAACTTCACACTAGTAGGCCTTAAATAGTACATAAATGATTTTAAGGAACTCATACCTTTACCTACACAGGCATCACTGGCAGTTCACAGTTCCATAGGTACAAGCCTTGACACTCACTTGCAGTTATAGGCAAATTTTCTATACATTCAGTACATTTGGTTACATCTATGGATATTAAACTAATTATCCAGATTTAGGCAAGCATTACACATGATAAACACACCTAATTTTATAGATATTACTTGATAGAGGATTGATGGCACTACCCATAGTTCACCATAGATCCGTTAGCAGATTATCATAGCAGGATGATAAACCCTTTTATCATTTTCACAAGGTTTCCAAACATGATATAGATACATGCTCAACATTGTAACATAATTTGAATAAATTTAAGGCTTAGGGCACTATCCTGATTACACAGTCTCTACCTCCACCAATACAAGCACCACATGGACTCTTCATCGACATAAACATTCACATAATGATCCCTTAACTATCTAGGCATTCATCAAGGAATAATACATCCCTCATGTTGATATACATGAGGATTCTAATCCAAACATTTGTACATAGGCATTCTTACAACACATATGACATTAAGAGATTGAGCTACAACATGTTATACATTATCATGGCTCTTTATAACATATAACACTCTTTGATGCATGTGGCCCTAAGGTGGTCAACACACTACTCTTCATCATCATCACAAGCACTCATATACATGTTACACTTGATAGTACATCATTACAAGTAAAGGATGCCATATTTTATCAAACAGAAAAATCTTTGACTCTTAGTTATAAGGGATGCATAGTTCGTATCTTGCATGATGGCGCATATGAGAATCACAAGTTTCATATAGACATCTTATGGTCCAATGTGGTTTACCTTGGGACCACATGTGAGGCTTCTTACATAGTAGAGCAACATGTTATTCAGATGCACAAAATCTAGATCAATGCTAAGGATAAGGTTATACTTATATCGACAACATGGTATGATGATCACGATGATGATGATTTATTTGAGTTTGGGAAAATTCAATATTTAACATTAGATGACCACCCACCAGATCCTCCATTTGACTATCCACATCCCATAGATGTACTCTTAAGTCTATAGAGGTAGTACATTTAATTTGTATATAATCTCATTTACTTACACATTACTTGTACATAGTTTCATTTTCATATTGCTTGTACATAGCTTATACTTAGAAAATACAAAAACATTTCAATATTGCTCAAAAAATACAAATTATAGATTATATGCATTTCCATGTTTACATTATTTCTACTTGCCAAGTACTACATCTGTTATCTATGTTAGTGTAGTTAATTTTATCATACATACATGCTTAGTTCAAGTTCTATTCGAGTGTTCACAGATTATTACAGGACTCGGGTCCTCCACATAGATCTAGATTTGCTAATATTCACCCATTTGGGACACATACATAGATACATAGATTTGCCATTGATGTATTCACCCATTAGGGGCATTATACTGCACAACTCCCAATTTTCCATGTTATATCATTCAATACTAAATTGATTTTTTACCGACTACTACTATTATAGACTTAGCTTATGTACGTCTTTACTCTTACATGAATTTGTACCACATGTTCATGCATACTTTTATTTCTATTTTTCCTATTTTAGATTTGAATGTGAATTTTAGCTTCTACATCTACTTGAGGGCATTTGAGTATGCCATTATTCTATGGATCTAAGCCACTTATTTCACTGTATGTATGCTTTGGACATGTGCCCATGTCCTTGTGTGTGATTTTTTTATTGTGTATGCATACATTTGAACATGTCCTTCCATGTGGCTCTAAACCAACTTTGTTTGTTCTTTGTGTATGTGGGCATTCAAACATGTCCTTGTATGCATTATTTTCTTAGACTTGGTGACATGTGCCCATATCCCTTGAATTGTGGCCCCTTGGCCTATTTTTTATGCCTCATGTGCTTGTATGTATGCTTTCATGTATGCATCATGGCCATGACACTTATCACTTACTTATTTCTTGCACGTCTAGTTTGCAATGCCATGAAGGACCTCCTACATCTCTCCTTCCTCCTTAGGTGCCTTGATGGATATCATGTTCTCTCCCCCTAGGTATTTTACTCAAATTTATTATTCACATACATTTTTACATTATTATATCTATCTTGACAACCTTGTGAATGCTAGATCTAACATACGTCGTACATTACCAACTTATTCTCAATCAGATTTTACATTATGATGTCATGTATACACATTATATTGGTTTAACGCATAGATATCATATATTCTCAATATAACACACATGATGCATAGCTTTTCTTTTTATGGTAGTTATTGCAGAGGTTCAACAACTCCCATTGAAGGAGGGGGCATTCACATGGGTTTGTCACAGAGATCAAGGCATCAAAACACAATTTTCAAAATGTAGACACATATTACATAGCCTAGACTCAGGAAAATACAATGAAAAATAGTCGCACCTACATCAATCTTAGTTTTGTAGATAAACAACAAATTTGGTCATTAGCACAACATAAAGGACACTAACACAGTGTGTTATTGACAAATAGACTACACTAATCTATAGTAGCCTCAAAAATAGAAAATTATAGAATTATCAGAAAGGTAAAATAGGTACAGTTTAGATTCCCATAGTTTCAGTCATAGATTATTAGATATGCTCATTTATATGTATAATTACACAAGTTAATCAAATTGGGGGCATCATGCATGGCATGATCACTCCCATTTCAATTTCAAATATGCATAGACATAAATTACTATAACTTAGTCCAAAATCCATATGTACATATTGTTATTAGTCTGGATTGCACCCTTTGAGGTAGAGGTGTTTTATACCTACCTCATCCAACTGATACAATGGGATCACCTCTAGGTGTGGGTGGCCTATTGAGTGAGATGAACCTCTAGTTTTGGGGTTATCTCCCCTAATGCATCATCTAAGTTTAGTTCCTAACCCTACTACTTGGCAATGAAAAGGGGCCGAAGGATTGCATGAAATAAACCTAAGCTATGAGAGGTAATGCACCAACATCAACATCCTTCACCTACTTATCTTGCACTCTGAACATAAACACAAGTTGAACCTGCAACACCAACTCACAAAAGGCCTTTAGGCATGAGTATTTCAATATGGAGGTGAGGACCAAGGCAAAAACCAAGAGGGCATGATCAATAAGTCTACTAAGAGACACTAGTGTATCAACCTCTACACTTGGTTAATGCAAGGCCATGAACACACTCCATATGACCTATCAAGATGATAAACCAACCCACAACTAGGTAAAGAAATGGGACAAATAGAGGGAGCTTACACACCACCACTAACACTCATCAACCATCATAGGTGTATACTACTTGAAAGCATATGAGAAGGTAAACAACCAACATCTATTAAATGTTCAAAGGCATAAACAAGTGTTTAGTAGGGCGAGACTTCACCGTACTCCACCAAAAAGATACATACAATGCTAATTGAGGCTACACTTATAGAACATTAGAGGTAAATAAAGGAATAATGTGGTGTGAAAGTGTGGAAGAGAGTCCATGATGACCCTCATTCATTAATCAATCAGTTATAAACATGAATGAAGGATAGAATCAACCCACAACACTTCCCATGCATTGCCTTGGAGGTATAGTGGCCTTCATGACAAAGTAGCCTAATCATTTAATCAAGGTGTTATAATTCCACCTCTTGAAGAGGTAGTTACAAATAGATTCCATTAACACCTTGACTTTCATTGTATGATGGTCATATCCATACTTCATCATGTTCTCTCACCTATTTCCTATGTAGCAACCCATGTTTTTCATTGCATTCAACTACTATGCTTTCATGACCCTCAATCCATATTTGAATTCTCTAAACAATGTTATAGATATGTATGGTGTCTTTTAAGGTTCTATTAAGAACCCATCTATATGCTATAAAGTTTTCATCGGGACCTTTGATTGAGAACATATTCTTAAGAGCTCTCTCTCTAGGCTTTAGAGGGATGAAAACCAATTTGTCAAGCTATGCTTCTCCTCATTGCCACTCTAGGTTTCATTTTTGTTTAAGAGACATCACCATAGTTGGTAGTCAATTGCACAATTTTTTATATCCCATCCTCATTATTCAGACCTACAAACCACTTTTAAGTATTGTTACCTAGTTGCATTATGTCTCTTGGAGCTCTTGGTCGCATACTTGGTCAACACTAGGTGTTTTGACTCTCAAAGAGATGTTGAAGTCACTATAAATCTTCGTCATGAGATTCTAAAAACATCCTCTAATCCTTCCTCCTATCATATATGGTTCTATGAGACCCTACTAGGCCTTACCCAAACTAACTCTATGAGAAACCCTTTAAAATTGCCCTTTTTAGGTTTATAGCAATCATTCTTCAGCCAAATCTGTACATCTTGTACTCACACATGCTAACCAGTAGCTGATCTAGGGGCCAATTAGTCAATTTTGTCCATCCAAGCACTTACAAATGTTTTAAATTACATCTCATGTCACTACCAAGACCCATATTCTCATCAAGTCATAATGAATGGTTTAGGCAGGGTTTAGGGATGCATAGTCTCTTAACAATTATTCGTAGCCTCGACAGCTTGAACTATAAAACCAACACCAAGGATTTGAATAAGACAACCTCCCTCAACTTCCATTAGTAGTTGAGAACCCCATGCATCTACTCCTTGGTGCTCCCACGTGAAGAAAGTACCTGTCTAGCTCAAAACCCTGTAACTATGAGGTTGAGAATGAGGATTTGAGTGTAATTGATGTAAAAATGCTTAAACTTGCCTCTAAAAACTCTTATGAGTCTTGTAAAACATCTCCTGACATGTTTCTATGGGTTGTCTACTTTTCTAACTCTCAAATTGCCTGCAGACCTCTTACTCATAGTATTAGGGTTTGTAATCTATTGAGCTAGTTTGACCCTAGGATCTAGTTCTTCGGCTTTCCTCTTAATTCTCTAAGTTTATACCCCATTAACCATATTTGAGCATCATAATTTAACTCTTATGAGGCTTCCAATCCTCATCATGCTCCTAAAAGTTCAATTTATCTCCAATTTGCATGTATAGGCTTGTGATTGCCTATTTAGGCCTACTAGGTCTAATTAGCCTATCAAGGCTCTTCTTTACTTCAGAGGACCAATGCATTCAATGGAGATTGATAACCTTAAAAAACAAGTCAACAGACTTCCTTACCTCTCTTTCACTTTTCTTCCCCACATGGTTCATCACACTCTCCTCTCTTACATAATGATCTTGCCTGTACGTGCTTAATTAGGCTTGCTTAAGTGAAAAATGCAGACATTCTACTCTTGTTTGAAACCTAAGGTTTCATGGAGTGATGGAGATATATTGCACTAGGATTATCATCCTTTCATTGACCTTTGAGTCTCCTATCCAAACCATCCACAACTTAGCTTCCTTTGTTTTCTCATGGTTGTTGGTAATTTTGGTTTCTTGATTGTGTGAGAGATGAACTCTTTCCTTCATGACAATATTCTCCCCACTTATCAATATTTATCATCCTTTATATGAGGTTTCTCAATCTCAGTGCACTCTATACACCTTGAAAACACCCTAAAATGGGATTTATTTCTCAACTTGTTCTCCATCTATAGTCAAGCTTGTAGATGTTCAATTGTAGGCTCTTGACTGTGAGAGAGAGAAAACTAAGGTTTTTTTCTTGAAGTGAGTCTAATATTCTTAATCATCATTCCATATACCCTCCATACTTATTCATGATCTTTTGATTCTTCTAAGCTCTAATACCTAGTGTTCGACTTCCAATAGTGAACACTTAACTTGCTTAGTTTGCCTAAAAAAGCCTATAGATGCTCAATTGGGAGCATCTCTGTTGAGGTTGAGAATGGTTAGTGAGTATGAGGTAATGAGGAGCATGATGCTAATATTACAGTGTATGACTATGGGATGAATCTCATGCATGATTTAGTATAACCTGATGGTTCTCTATAGCTATTATAATAATACCCTACTCACACTTGCATACTTGAAACCAGGACTTTGGAGAAATTAAGCCCCTTTGCTTGTCTCAACAACATGTAAGTTCACATAAGTTGGTGAAGTGAAATATAACATTTGTTCTTGGCTTAATTTTCTCTATCCAATAGCCAAGAGGCTTTTGAACACCCTAATACACATGTGTAGGTTTGTAGATGTTAATTTTAGATCCAACACCTGCTTATTTTGTCACATCATGGAATTCCTTTTCTTATGACTTTGAAATTCCCTTGGGGGAAAGATGTAAGTTATTCTACTATAAAATACCCCTCTTCAACAATAAGGTACTTCTGCTCACAACTTGCAAGGAACATTGCACTATGCATGGTAGCCCTACTTAGGTTTAGGAATCAAGACTTTGAAGGAGTTGAGCCTCTTTTAATGACTTAGTTGTGTGATTAGAGGAGAGAAGGAGAGTATATGATTTACAAAAAAAAATGTAATCAACATATTACTTTTGATTTGGATTTATCCATTGAAAACTCCAAAACATCAAGAAATCACTATTTACAACTTCTAATCGCTCCAAAATGGAGATTCCTTGATCCCTTGAGCTCAAACATGTGAACCAGTGGTGAAGAATAATGTGGAGGGACTGTGATAACCCATGGGAGGCATATTCAAACAACACTTTCATCAACCAAGCCAAGAAATGCATTGAAACCCTTCAAAAGTTGATTCTATGTAGATGCAAAAGATAACTTTGAATGCATGACTTCTTAACATTTGTTCATAAATCATGGGCCATAAATCTTAAAACCAATTCCAAATATTGGAAGGTCACGAGACCCCCTTCCTCTTTCCAATAGCTTATGTCACCATTCTCTCTCCTATGTAGGAACTGAGCAAGAACTTGACTGGCTATCTAGAGTTACTAAGGAAAATGATGGAGAGAAGGGATTGATTTTTGACTTATTTTGACTTGTGAATCATGGATTCTCTTCTCTGATGCTTGCAATTAGTCCCCACTAAGATATCTGACCTCCTCTAATTTTGACATGTACGTACAAGTCTAAAAACACTTGCAAAACCCCTTTTTTTGCATTTTTTTCATGATTAAGATCTTGAAAGGATATTGATGGGTAAGATGAGGGAAATGAGGAGTCAAATAACACTTTCAAACTAGGTGGTATGGAGGGAGTGAAGTTGAAAGGCCGTTTTTCAAGTGTGTGGGGCCTTTTATGATAAATAATTGACATTGGACCCCTAAAGAGACCTCTTTTTGCATATAAAATCACTTTGTCATGACTTGAAATGGTTATGAGACCCCTTAAGACTCCTCATTTCAATGTGACACCTTATTCAAAGGCTCTTAATATGAAGGTTAACCCATATGGCATGTTTGAAAGGGCATTTAATGACTTGGAGGGCTAATTCGAGCTTGAAACAATTTTGACTAAGTAGACCATAGAAGACAACCTCGGATACATCATTAGTCACTATGTCAAGATTCAAACATGACTTTTACACCTTCCAAATCTTGTTAACAAGGTCTTTCCTTAAGAAGTGGATAAAATAGGTATAAATATAATAAGAACAAGAAACCTTAACTTTCTCAAATACCTTAATTTTTGCTAAAATACCTTAACTTTATCAAACAAGGTATAAGCCACTTTTTAGGCTTCATAAGGCACTTGACACCCTTCTACTCACCCAAGGACCATTGTGAAGACATAAAACATCACCCAATGACTCACAGTATACTATCACATGATGATCCCTCAAACAATTCTTAGCATAAATTTATGAAACCTTAAACAATGCTAAAAGGCTTAAGAACGACCATTTGAAGATCATGAAAAGGTTTAGGAAGCCTCATGTACTCTTGGAGGGCCCTTATGAGAAAGTTTTGAACTATAGGGGTTGAAATTTGGCTTGAGAGGCCAAATTATCAACATATATATCATAATCGGGGGCACTTTCCTAGCACATTGTTTTTGTATGCTCAAAATTTCACCAATTACATAGATGGAATGGAAGTTCCATGTCATTCTCCATGTTGTTTACTCTAGACACCATTTTTACCAAGTTTATACCAGATTGATGCCTCATCTCATCTATAATGGTTGGCATTCCCAAGTGGCCTAGAGCCATTTTACATTTAGAGTTTTTGAGTGGCCCCCGAGCCATTTTATATTCATAGTTCCTAGTGGCCTAAAGCCATATTTCACAGCATCATGACACCAATTTCAGTTTTAGCTTCTTCTACCAAATGGGGGTAGGCAATAATGGATTCAAGGTTGGCTTGCATTCTTGAGCCACCTACATAAGAGGGTTGGACAAGCCATCAATCCAATCCAAGATATTCTTAGATTATAATCCACCAAACAGGGGTGGGCAATGATGGAGTCTAGGCTAGTTTGAGTTCTTAAGCCACTCACACATGGGGATTGAGCAAGTCATTGGCTCAGTCCAAGCTATTCACCATTTGATCACCATCTACATGCACACACAGGATGTCACTAAGTTTTTGCATTGGTTCACGTACACAATGAGGTGTATTCATTTATTTCCTCTTTCTCTCATCTTTTACTCTATTTTGTCTTTGCTTTTGATATTTTTTAAGGATTGATCCATTCGTGTTTCATTTGTAGGACACGCAATGGAGCATGTTTCATAGACTTAGACCCAAATTCAAGGGCTTCGTATCATGGGTAAGTCCAGGTATGTTTCTTTTTCCTTTATCCTAATCATTTCACTTTGTTGTATTTCTAAAATAAATGGGAGCATATGTATTCATCTAAAATATCATTTTAATGCAATGAGTGCCACTTAAGACCACCTTATCCTTAACTTAGTCCTAGACCCATTTTAGGGCCTTGCTTAATCATTTTTCATCTTTTGTGCGAGTCCAACTCATTTCCAAATATACCAAAAGCAACACTAAGCCTTCACTTACACACCCATGTCCATTTTTCACCCATTCCTACCATGTAGACATTAGCACGGCCCTTTCAACTATAGTGCACTATGCCTTTGGCAAAGGTGCAGTGTTATTGCCCCTTAACTCTTTTCACCCCCAGCAGATATCTTTCCATTTCTTAAAGCACCTCATGGTCGACCTAGACCCATATCATGTCTCGACAACCACCATAACGTTGTATATAGACCACTTCCATTTATTTATCCCCTAGATTAAAATTAAATGCAAATACTCATAAATAAACTCATAAATAATTATGCAAATCAAGGTCATTAATCCCTATTTTGTCCTACTTATACATGCACCCATCTATAGTAGCCCAGAGCTCAGATTACTCAAATTTCCATTCTCAAGTCACACTCAAAGCATTCAAATCAACACTCATACTATTAGTCACTTGCACTTGTACCGACACTTAGATTGGGAGAACTACATCGGGCTTGATCCCCTTTCGAGGTATTGGTATGTAGGCAATGCTCAACATGTGGGGTGTTGAGGTCATATCCAACCTACCCTACTAACACCACTCTTTTTCTACTTGTTCTCCTTAAATACCTTAATAAACATGGAGGCCTAAGGTTTCACATTGAAATCAATCAAGATAGAGAACAAAGAACAATCTAGTGTTCGATCACAAAGGCACAAGGTTCTTAGAAATAGGTTAGTCCACCCATAAACTCATTATCTTTATTACATAGGGACATTAACATGGCATAGGGACACTAGTGTAGTGCATTATTGACCAGAGGACCGTGATACTATCTAAGAGGGTTTATGACACCTATTTCCTATTAACAACACCTTGCACTCCTCCTGCACCAATTTCTAGCCTACCACTTCTCTGTCTCAGCGAGTTTTGAACTAAGTACACCTTTTCTAGTTCATTGTTATTTATAGAATAATCAAATAAATAAATTATTATACAAATCGGTGGTTGTTGATATTTATATAATTATTCCTTAATTTATTATTCCAACACTTTAACAACCTAGGGTTTTACATTCCATAATCCCCTAAATAGTTAAATCAAATAAATATAAGAATTTAGGCATTTTGTTGGCTACAAGGAAGGTCAAATTGAAGGGTAAAGCCTTGAGATATATTTATCAAGTCTACTAGTCTAGTTTAACATATAATTAAAAATTTAAGCATCTACTTTAGAAATATAAGGTTCAATTATATAAATGAGGGATTCCATTTCCTAAACCAACGTACAAGTAAATGAAAACATTGTTTAAATGCCAAAATATCACAAGGCAACCATACAAGTTTCCAACACAAATAGGTCCACCACATGAATAGAAAAACATGGGGATTACTCACCTAACTATTTTAACATCTCTTGGCCATTGAAGGGAATAAACTCCTCTCATCGTGCCAAATAACAAATAAGAGAGCATCAGATATCACAAGGAAACTATACAAATTTCCAACATAAATAGGCCTACTAAATGAGAAGAAGAAGATGGGTAATTCTCACCCAACCGTTCTACCATATTTTGGCCATATAAAGGAATGCACACCTCTCACCATACCAAATAACAAGTAAGATGGCATCGAGAGGTCCACCAATTGTTACAAAGAAATGAACTACATCACTAGGCTTTAGGAATTCGATCCACTTGTCATTATCAATACGTAGAAAGCCCTTAGGAACTGTAGTTCCAAAATCAAAATAATAAGTATGCAAACACACATGCAAGACAAGAAATTTTCATACCCATTTGGATAGCCTAAAAAAATCAAATTTAAACAATAAATGCTTTAAAAAACAACCAATAAAATTATGAGGGATTGAACATCTCTAAGGCCCAAGTGGGAAGTAAAATAAACATGGTGGTCGTAGGCACAACCATGGCAAGCAATGATAAAAATAGGGTAAGCCAAGTGGCCCTACACCTCTTAAAAATAGGAAAAATCAAAGCAAGGAAGAAATATAAATTAAATAGAAACAAATTTTATGTAAATGGACATGGAAACCTACCTTATTTCTTCTTGCATCCTCTAAAGAACACCTCTAACAGGTTTGGGTGATGGCTCAGATCCTCCTTCTCTAAGCTCTTCCTCAAGTTCCTCCTCTTCTTTCTCCACTTCCCATTTTGTAAATTTTAAATGAGGAAAAGTCCTCACAAAGAACACATTCCTTCCTCATAGAGGCCCAACTCCATTCTTGGTAAAAAAGTCTTCACCTTCCATAACTCCACTTACAAGCCCTCATGGAGAAGCAAGGAAGCTCGTGCTTCAATAAATGAGCTCACTATCCTAATCCATAAATGACACATGGGCTACCTCTAAAGTCTTCTAAGGCTCTCCTATCTTCTTATTAGTATAAGCAAAAAAATAGCAACCCAAAACATCTAAAACCTACTTTATGACTTGCTCTAAAATTGGGTCTCACAATCCATCTAAGTTTTGAGTCAAAGGGGGACCACTTAAGTGGCTTACAAATAATTTAAGAATGAAATACAAATTTTAAAGATAACTCCTAAGGTTTAATAAGAAAGGTGTGAATAGTGTCCAAGGGAAAAAAAATAGTTAAGGACCTCTATGTTTCTGACTAGGTTCACAATAAGGTACAAGGAGTGGTTTGGGTCATGACAATATCAAGTAGACATGTCACTACTCTACCCATGATGTGCTCAGTTCTGGCATAGTCTTAGTTCCCTTGTCGGCCTCCTCTATCACTTACACAACATTACATATATAAAATGCCTTGCCCTATAAATTGAAGCTATAGATTATAAGCAATACAAGGATCTCAATTCAAACAACAAGCACACAACATATCCAAGACATCACATATCAATGGTGATAATCTAATACCAACCATTAAACACATGCATGATCCAAATACACTCTTAAGAATAATATCCTTAGAATTTTGGAATAAATACTCATCAATTTGGATGAGCAACATAACGTAAGTACAATGACATCATAATGAATATAATCATCATCTAATCTAGCATACAACTCTTATGGCATAAACAAAACATAACATCTCACAACATATAGAATCTTTGTCTCATTCACAATCATCATAGTTATTTAAGGTGATCTAAACAAGTCTCTTTCAATGTAACAAGAAGGTCAGAACAAAGATTGAACTCCACTCAAAAGAATCCCAACTAGAAAGCTCTACCTTAGAAAGAGAAAGGCCTAAACATTTGATGTAGAAATAATAGGCCAAACTTCTAGAGGCCATAACTTTTGATCTATAACTCTATTTGAGCTCTTCCACACGCCAAAATGACCTTTTCAAAAAAAAAATTGCTACCCTAAGTGGTGATTTTTGCTTAGAGGTGTTTTTGATATTTTTTGGAGGCCAAATGTGACCATTTAAGGGTTTGAAATTGTAGTTTATTGATTTTTTCAAGATTTTTCTATATTTAGAAATTGTATATTTTTATGACTAGAAGTGAACTTTAGTTGAAATTCATCCAATAGGCTAATTTTAGTGTTTAGAGTATTTTAAGAGATTTTTATAGTTGCACATACTTACATGCAAAACTTACTAAAAATAGCAGTTGCTTAAAATATAAGTTTTTTTTTAGATTTTAGTTTTTTTTTTAATTTTTGCATGTCAACTCTAATTCTGAGCTGAGGCTTATTTAAGCATGGTTTGGGTTGTAATTAATTAAAGTAATTTAATTGAATATGAATTAAAGTATTGTTTTTAGAAGCTTTTCCTATTGATAATTTATTGTCTTGATAGTTTTCGGGTTCATTATCTAGTATCAAAGCAAGGTTTGAATCCTGGAGGAGTAAGACATGGTGAGAGGATGAGGAGGTATTGCACAAATGAACCAAATTATACAAGATTTGTAGAAGTAAGTGGAATAATTGACTGAGATTATCACCAATTAGAGAAGAAGACAAGGTGGTGATGAGGATGAATAATATCATGATGAAGAAGTTTAGCAAGAAGAAGAAGAACAAGAGCAACCATCATTGATGGAAGAGAGGATGGTTTGGGCTTTAGAAGGAAGAAATGAAGGAATCAAGGTTGATGTTCAAGATTATGGAGGCAGTTTAAAACTAGAGGAGTTGATTGATTGGATGAATAGCATGGAAAAATTCTTCGAGTGGAAGACTATAAGTGAAGACAAGAAGGTAAAGTTTGAATGCACAAAATTGAAAGGTCATGCAATTATTTGGTGGAATCACTTGCAGAAAGAGAGATAGAGAAAAGGTAAAGAGAATATTAATTCATGGAAAAAGATGGAGAAGAAGCTGAGGGATAAATTTCTTCATATAGATTATGCGTAAACCCTATATAGAAGATTTTAGAATTTGAGGCAAAAAGATCACAGTATATAAGAGTATACAGATGAGTTTTATAAGCTTTTTGTATGAGTGGAGCATGATGAAACAGAAGAGAAAATGGCTGCAAGGTATGTAAATAGTTTTAAATTTACTATTCAAAATGAATTAAGCATGCATAGAATACTAAGCATGGAGGAGGCCTATTAATTAGCTTTAAAGGTAGAAGAAAAACAAAATAGACATAATTTTAGAAGAACGTCTCTTAGTCCAAGAAAAGGTGGATCCCCTCCAATAAGGGGACGAGTTGGGTTTAATACCACCAGAGGTGGGTCTAATATGATGGAGGTGAATCATCACATGGTACAAAAAAGGCAATATGAGAATAGGCAAGGGTTTCAATACCAATAAAGAGGAAGAGGGTTTCAGAGAGGACAAGGTTATGGTGGTGCTAGAGGATGGTTTCTGAATCAATGCAGATCTTATGTTTGTTATAGGTGTGGAAAAGAAGGGAAAAGAACATTTGAGTGTTTTTACTATCAAGATCAAGAAAGGAGGCAAGAGGATCACTCAAGAGTGAATCTAGTTGAGGCTGAGATAGAAGAGAAAAATACCGAAGTTGCACCAATATATGTTGGAGAGAATATCATGATGAAAAGAATAATGATCACTCCTAGGAAGGAACAAGTGTAGAATAAAGAAGGTGGTGATGCATGGCTGTGATCAAACATTTTTTGAACAAGATGTACTTTAGGTGAAAAGGTATGCAAAGTAATTATAGATGGTGGTAGTTGTGAAAACATGGTTTCTAAATAAATGATAGAGAAACTAAGTTTATAATGTGAAAAACATCCTAATCCTTATTGGATTTCATGGTTTAAGAAAGGAAATGAAGTTACAGTAGATAAAAGGTGCTTAATCAAGTTTTCTATAAGAAAAAGTTATAATGATGAAATATGGTGTGATGTTATTTTGATGGATGCATGTCATGTGTTATTGGGAAGGGAAGACCATGGCAATTTGACAGAAAAGTAATTCATGATGGAGCAAAGAACACGTACATTTTTTGTAAAGATGGTACAAAGGTAGTTTTTTTACCTTTTAAAGAGGAAGAGAAGGTGAAAATCATGCTATCTACTAAAAAAATTATCCAAACTATGAAGGTGGCAGGTTGTTGTTATGTATTAGTAGCAAAGAATGAAGAAATAGAAATGGTGCCAATACCAACAGAAGCAACAAGAGTGTTGAAAGAATATGTAGATGTTATGCCTGATGAGTTACCAAATGGTTTACCACTGAAGAGAGATATTTAGCATCACATTGATTTGATTCTAATATCAACTCTACCCAATCAAGCAACTTATAGGATGAGTCCAATAGAACATACATAATTAAATAAACACGTTATTGAATTGTTAAGAAATAAGGGTGATAAGGAAGAGTATGAGTCCATGTGCAACACCAGCATTACTAACTCCAAAGAAAAATGGAGGATGAATAATGTGTGTGGATAGTAGAGCAATTAATAAAATTACAAACAAGTATAGGTTTCTTATACCTCGTTTAGATGATATGATGGATGTGCTGGCAGGAGTAAAATATTTTACCAAGATTGATCTAAGGAGTGGTTATTATCATATTTGAATTCGTGAAGGAGATGAGTGGAAAACTAAATTTAAGACTAGGGATGACTTATATGAGTGGATGGTGATGTCATTCAGATTATCTAATACACTTAGCACATTTATGAGGGTAATGAATACACTTCTATGAGAATATATTGGTAAGTTATAGTTGTTATTTTAATGGTATTTTGATATTTAGTAAGACTAAAGAATAACACTTACAATATTTGAGAATGGTAATGGATTTGTTAAAAAATGAGAAGTTGTATGCAAATTTGAAGAAGTGTAGGTTTATGCAGAACAGTTTGACATTTTTGGGATTTGTAATTTCAGTAGGAAGGTGTGAGAATGGATGAAGAAAAGATAATTGCAATTGTTGAGTGGCCTATTCCAAAAAAGAATATAGAGGTAAGAAGTTTCCACAATTTAACAACTTTTTATAAAAAAATTATTAAAATTTTTAATAGTATTGTGGCACCAATAATAGATTACATGAGAGGGAAGGAACTTACATGGACTAGAGCAGCCACAACAAGCTTTGAATTTTTGAAGAAGAAGATTACAAAAAGACCAATTTTAGCATTACCAAATTTTAACAAAGTGCTTGAGGTTGATTGTGATGCTTCATTTGTGGGAATCGATATTTAGTTGAGTCAAGAAGGAAAACCAATAGCATATTTCAATAAGAAATTGAATGAGGTGAAAACAAAGTATTCTACCTATGATGTTGAACTATATGCAATTACACAAGCATTAAGACATTGGAGACATTACTTGGTGCTTAAGGAGTTTATCCTATTTATAGATCATAAGGCTCTAAAGTATGTGAACACACAAAATAAGTTGAATAATAGGCATGAAAAGTGGGTTTCTTTCTTGCAGGGGTATACTTTTGTGTTGAAACATAAATCAAAAAAATAGAATCAAGTAGTTGATGCCATTATTAACTACTATGGTGAGTGAAGTAGTTAGATTTGAAGCTATTAAAGAATTATATGATACTAATCCATATTTTGGCAAGGTAGTTGAATAGTGCAGGAATTCATTAACAGGTGGGACAAATACTATTCATGGTGAGTATCTTATACAAGAAGGTTATCTCTTCAAAGGGAAACAATTATGCATTCCAGTTGGGTCTCTACGAGACAATACAATAAGAGAATTATATAGTGGTGGTTTGGCTGGACATTTTGGTAAGACGAAGACACTAACTTTGGTGGAGGAAAAGTATTTTTGGCCAAATATGAAGAGAGATGTGACAAGGTATGTTTCAAGGTATAGGATATGTCAGGTGGCTAAAGGACATGCAAAAAATACTAGATTATACATGCCTTTACTAGTTCCAAGAGGACCATGGACATATTTGAGTATGGATTTTGTGTTGGGATTATCAAACACACAAAGAGGTAATGATTCAATTTTTGTTGTTGTAGACAATTTTTCTAAAATGGTTCATTTCATTGCATATAAGA
Source organism: Torreya grandis (assembly GCA_037957365.1). Lineage (NCBI taxonomy): Eukaryota > Viridiplantae > Streptophyta > Pinopsida > Cupressales > Taxaceae > Torreya > Torreya grandis. The sequence goes on from JARHVA010003437.1 coordinate 385,423, forward strand.
AAATCAATGATGCCACTAGAGTTGTAAAATTATTTTTTAAGGATATTGTGGGATTGCATGGTGTTCCAAAAACTATTAATTCAGATAGGGACACAAAATTTCTAAGTCATTTTTAGAGGACTTTGTGGAAGAAGATGGGTACTAAGCTACAATTCAATAGTGCATATCACCCACAAATAGATGGACAAACAAAAGTTGTGAATAAGAGCTTGGGAAATTTGTTGAGATGCATAGTGGGAGAGAAGCCCAAGCAATGGGACTTAGCTTTACCACATGCTGAGTTTGTATATAACATTTCAGTGAATAGATCAATAGGAAAGTCACCATTTCAAATTATTTATGGGATAAATCCTATAGGTATTTTAGATTTAGTATAATCACCAATTGTAGAGCGAGTTAGTGATGATGCAGAAGCATTTGCAGAGCATATGCAATAATTGTAAGGAGTAAGAAGAAAGTTGCAAGAGAGTAATGAGAAATATAAAGCATCAACAAATGTTAGAAGAAGATCTAAAGTATTTAAAAAAGAAGAGTTGGTAATGGTTTACTTGAGGAAAGAAAGATTTTCAAAAGACACGTATAACAAGTTGAAGTACAAGAAAACTGATCCATGTAAAATTGTGAAGAAAATCAATGACAATGCTTATGAGGTGAGTTTATCACATAATTTTGATATCTATCCAATATTTAATATTTTAGATTTATATAAATTCCATGCAGAATATGGTGAAGCTGATGAAGATGAAGAAGTAAATTGGTAGTAACAGGTTCTAAAGAAGAAGGAAAAGATAGTGCAAGTTTTGGATATGAAGACAATGAGCACAAGGCAAGAAAATTATAATACGTATTTGGTCTAGTGGAAATGATTGAAACAAGAAGACAACACTTGGATTATAGAATGGGAGCTAAAGAAGAGAAAAATGGTAGTAGTACAATCGAGAAAACTCGCAAGAGTTGAGTTGTTTTTAACAAGAGGAGAATGATGCAAAAAAATAGGCCAAACTTTTAGAGGCTATAACTTTTGATCTGTAGCTCCGTTCGAGCTCTTCCATTTGCCAAAATGACCGTCTCAAAAATTTAATTGCTACCCTAAGTAAAATTTTATGCTTAGAGGTGTTTTCAATATTTTTTGAAGGCCAAACATGATCATTTAAGGGTCTGAAATTACTTTTTTTTTAGTTTCTTAGGGATTTTTCTATTTTTAGAAATTATATATTTTTATGACCGGATGTGAAATTTAGTTAAAATTTGTCCAATAGGCTAATTTTAGTGTTTAGAGTATTTCAAGAGATTTTTAGAGCTACACACACTTGCATGCGAAACTTACTAAAAATAACAACTATTAAAAATAGAAGTTTTTTTTTTCAAATTTTTGCATGTCAACTCTAATTTCGAGTTGAGTCTTATTTAAGCATGGTTTGGGTTGTAATTAATTTAAGTCATTCAATACGAATCAATACAAGTTATTATTTTTAGAAGCTTTGCCTATTGATAATTTATTGTGTTGATAGTTTTCAGGTTCATTAACATATACCAAACAACAACCTATTGCCAATGTCTAGTTCCATCCTCAAGATATTTGAATTAAAGAGATAAATAATGGGGACCCATCTGAGAATGAAATAAGGATGTCACCCACCAAAAAGGAGGTTTCACTAAACTGAGTTTGCCCTTGAGAAGAAGCCCTAACTAGTTGATCCCCATCTTCCGAAGGAGGTGCAGGGACATTTTGAGAATTGTTGACCCAAACCAAAGATTGAGTAGAAAGGGGTGATATTGGGAATAATGATAAATAAAATTTAGATTAAGAATGAGACTGATTCACAATATTCTCATAGTTTGGATACACTCATTGATCCCAAGACACATCTTTTTGAAGCCTAACTAGTTTGGAAATAATATATTTGCGTGAAAAATGAGAGGTAAAAAGTGAAAGCTTCAACTGATTTAAAAATCCCCTGCATAGACCTTTGTCATGGCTAATAGGGAGCTTAAAGTCTCGGTTGCACAGACTTGTATCCCTAAAGCCAAAACATGTTGCTCTAGATCTTCCTCCTTAATGACTACCTGACTGTTCAGATCATCAAAACCCAACACAATAGGACCAGACACTCTTTTACCAAAATATTTGTGCAGACTCGTTAAGTGGAGAGCATGTCAAGTTCTTGAGCTTGCACTTACTTGCATTCAAATATTTTTTCATCATTTTCATACTTGTCGCATAAGGGCATGATATGTCAAGATCCTACTCCTTAAGAGCACAATTGATTACCTTTGTATAAGCAACTAAACACAGAATTAAACCAGAAGTAATATGTAACTAGAATTCAAAATCAACACAGAATATGAGAGACAATACAATCTTGTATTAACACTCTTCCAGAAGGAAATACAATGAAGAAATCTCACTCTTCCCACACCTCTTGGGCGTACATTAATTCTCCCTCAAGCGTTCTCTCTCTCAATTAATTACAACCAACTCAAACACATAGTTGCTCTCTCCACCAGTGAGTGACAATCAACCAATGGTTGTTGTTGCCTACTTTCAATCCATACCGGTGACAATCAACTCAATGGTTGCTTTGCCTACCTTGCAGTAGATCTAACTGACCTTGCTCACCAAACAGACCTTCTTGATTTTGCACACCCTGCAGACCAACTGATCTTACTTACCATGTAGATCTCCCTGATCTTGCTACCTGTAGATCAACTGATCTTACACACATTGAGATAACCAACCCAATTGTTGTTATTGCCTTCAAGTGAAGGATCTAATTCTTTAGTCCTTAGACTTGTCCTTGTGTTGCAGATCTTCTTGATCTTGCTACCCCACAGATCAACTGATCTTGCACACAACCTTGGCACACTTGCAGATCTCCTTGATCTTGCTACCCCACAGATCAATTGACCTCTCTTTTCTGCACACCTTACAATACAACCCCATGGATCTCTTAAATAGATCCCAAAATAAACAATAATTAGAAAAGCGGACTCAAGACTAAAATTAGTCTTTACATGCAAACTGACTGTTCGTCAAACTAACTATTCATCTAACTAACAGTTATGGAAACGCACAGGTGACCAACGTTGGTTCCTGTCTATTTGGAGATGACCGACGTTGGCTGATGCCTGACTGATGTCGGCAGCTTTCGGTCGACCCCTGACTGATGTCGATTGGTCCTGATCGATGTCGGCGACTGTCTAACTCCAACAACCTCCACATTTGCATAACAGTGAAGCTTTTAGCCCCATAACCTAACAATCTCCCACTTGGAGATAAATAGATGCACCTGTACCTGTACAACAACGTCCTCTAATCTATTTTTGGCTTGTATCACCATCTTCAAGTTTAGTTTTGAAGACCAATAAAAGTTGAATAAAGATTCAACTTCTCCTTTGTTCTCGGCTTTGTTAACATTTCCGCAGGGTTCTTATCCTTGCTAGCCTCCGTGACTGCAACAACCTTCTGCAACTCTGAAATCCAGCTAACCACCATTCCACCAACAGTGAACACATATCCTGTGGTGCTTCTCCTGTCATCCAAGTCACCTGCCATATCCAAATCTACATACCCATGTAGAGAAGTGCTTGACCCTACATAACATAAATACTTGCTGCTGGTCCCTCTCAGATACCTAAGAATCCACTGAACTGCTTTCCAGTGCTCCTTTCCTAGATTGGCCATAAACTTGCTGACAATTCCCACTGCTTGGGCAATATCAGGTCTAGTACATACCATGTACTCAACCTCATCATGTGATTTAGGACACTGTTCATAGCTCAACTTGAACTGTCCAACCATAGGTGTGCTTACCGGTTTTGCATCCTGCAAATTGAACCTCTCCACTACCTTATTCACATAATCTTCTAGAGACAAAATCAACCTGTGAATTTTCTTATCTCTAGAAATACTCATGCCAAGGATTTTTGCTCCCGAATCCTTCCTGGCACATGTCTGAGCTACTTTTACTTTTAGCTCAACAAATCCCTGCATGTGTGACCCTGCAACAAGCATATACACTACATACAGTAACAGAATAATGTAGTGACCATTATCCAACCTGGTAAAATAAACACAATGGTCACATTGACATTGACTAAAGCCATGCTTTGTCATAAACCTGTCAAACTTATACCACTGTCCTGGAGCTTGCTCAAGATCATATAACCTGGCCTTCTATCTCACCTGTCCATTCTCTCCTTTCTTTAACCTGGGAATCCATTCATTTTTTAGTGCTTTTTTTCCAACTGGCAACTCTTCTAAATCCCACATTTGGTTCTCTCCCAAAGAATCAATTTCCTCATTCATGCCATGCTCCCACTATTTCTTGGATTCTACCTACATTGCCTCTTCAAAACTTCCTGGTTTTCCACCATCAGTGAGCAACAAGTAGTATAAAGAAGGGGAATAACGAATTTGAGCCTTACTTACCCTTTCAGATTTCCTCATGGGCATTTAAGACTCCTTGACAGCTTGCTGTCCACCCAAAATTCGTCTTAACAGTGACCGATCTCGGTCACCTCTGGCCGACCTCAGTCTACACCCGACCGATGTCATTTTCACCTAATCGCCGACGTCAATTTCCTGACCGACGTTGGTGTCCACCTGCCCGACATCATCGACTTTGGTTTGCACATGACCGACGTCGGTAACTGTGTTTTCTTATGAGTGATGATTTTTACCCGCGAGCTCATTTTGGATCATAACCTTGTCCAAATCAACACTGTCCTGCTCAGAATTATTTAGCCTCTTGAGCTGATCTCTGTCCATCACCTTCTCCTTAAAAACCAAAGCTTTTTAGTTCTTAACTTTATCAAAAACATCAGATTTTCTCTTTATGCAATATTGTGATCCTCCAATAGAAGCTCCCTTCTTTGTTGACCCAGTTTCAAGAAACCTCACTTTCTTCTATTGCTTATAGAAATCTCAATCTATGCTTTTCAAATCTGAAAGCTTACCATTTGACTTAAGAATATCCATTCCCTTCTCGCTCATGTGACCAAGCCTAAAGAGCCGCATCTTTGCATCTACATCTGAAGTAGATAAAACAGAAAGAGAATCAGTAATACAAGTAGATAGATAAAGTGTACCTACTTTCTTACCTCTTGCTGATACAAGTGCACCCTTGGAAACTTTCTAAGATTCCGCTGTGAGAGTAACTGTGCAACCCTCATCACCCAACTTTCCTACAGAAATTAGACTCCTCTTCAGGACTGGGACATGCATGACATCCTTCAACACCCATATGTTGCCAATCTGCAATTTCAGTTGCACTTTCCCTTTGCCAACAATTTGACAAGGCTCACCATCCCCTAAATAAATCTTTCCAAAGTCTCCATGAACATAATCATGAAAAAATGCTCTATTTGGGGTTGCATGGAAAGAGGCACCATAATCTAAAACCCAAGATTCTACTTTATCCAAGGAACATATAAGAGCATCCCGTGCAACAATACCTACATCATTTGCTTCTTTATTTCCTTCATGCTGATCTTCTACCAACCAACAATCTTTCTTTACATGCCCTTTCTTTCCACAATTCTATAATTGATAATTCATTCCACTGAATTTTTCCATTCTTGGTTTACTTTCTTCTGCCATTGCTATACTCCCACTCAAACAGAAACCCCTGTGAGTGACCTGTAATCAATAAACACTTAACACACTCTGAAACCAAGGTGTTAGTGAACCAAGCTCTGATACCACTTGTCAGGATCCTACTCTTTAAGAGCACAATTGATGACCTTTGTATAAGCAACTAAACACGAAATTAAACCAGAAGTAATATGTGACTAGAATTCAAAATCAACACAGAATATGAGAGACAATACAATCTTGTATTAACACTCTTCCAGAAGGAAATACAATGAAAAAATCTCACTCTTCCCACACCTCTTGGGCGTACAGTAATTCTCCCTCAAGAGTTCTCTCTCTCAATCAATTACAACCAACTCAAACACAGAGTTGCTCCCTCCACCAGTAAGTGACAATCAACCCAATGGTTGTTGTTGCCTACTTCCAGTCCGTACCAGTGACAATCAACTCAATGGTTGCTTTGCCTACCTTACAGGAGATCTAACTGACCTTGCTCACCAAGCAGACCTTCTTGATCTTGCACACCCTGCAGACCAACTGATCTTACTTACCATGTAGATCTCCCTGATCTTGCTACCTGCAGATCAACTGATCTTACACACCTTGAGACAACCAACCCAATTGTTGTTCTTGCCTTCAAGTGAAGGATCTAATCCTTTAGTCCTTAGACTTGTCCTTGTGTTGTAGATCTTCTTGATCTTGCTACCTCGCAGATCAACTGATCTTGCAGACAACCTTGGCACACTTGCAGATCTCCTTGATCTTGCTACCCCGCATATCAATTGACCTTGCTTTTCGGCACACCTTAGAATACAGCCCCATGGGTCTCTTAAATAGATCCAAAAACAAACAATAATTAGAAAAGCGGACTCAAGACTAAAATTAGTCTTTACATGCAAACTGACTGTTCGTCAAACTAACTGTTCGTCTAACTAATAGTTTTGAAAACGCACAGGTGATCGATGTCTATTCCTATCTGTCTGGAGATGACCGACATCGACCGATGCCTGACCGATGTCGGTTGGTCTTGACCGATGTCGACGACTGTCTAACTCCAACAACCTCCACATTTGCATAACAGTGAAGCTTTTAGCTCCACAACCTAACATGAGATTGAAGCAACACCACAACCATAGTCACAACAAGATTAGGGTTTGACTCAGTTATCGTAGTCATCATTCCCATCACAATTATAAGTTTTTTGTATATACATTAAAAAAAATAGTTTGTAGTTTTAATTCTTGTTGCACATTAGTTTTAGAGCCTTGTCATGATAAAATTAGTGCTCGTGACATCTTCATCTACCCTTGAAAATAGACAAGGACCAATCAAAGATGTCACCACTGTGCAAGCTACATATCCCTTTACAATGGGTGCAGGGCATGTAAATCCAAGAGTTGCCATAAATCTGGGTCTGGTGTATGAGATCACTTGAAATACCTTGTCATTTCCCTTCACCATCACCACCCAACTCACTTTGAAATATTTCACTACTTGCATGTGTTTGTATGGCCTTACTCTTCTTCGCCACATCGATGTTGTTCATGCTCACCATGAAACAAAATTTTTTCTCTGTATCGTGCATTGCCATTTTATATGAAGGAACAAACAACCTCATTTTCCACCGTCGCCTCCACTAAACATATAATATTTTTGTTGTTTAACATTTAATATATAATAAATTAAATATAAATGATGGACATAAATTTCAAATGAAATACAACTATTGATTTACATTTCCTTTTACATTGGTAATTACATATCTTCCCATGTACTTAACTTTCACATTTGGGGCAACTCCGAGTTATAAAATAATGCGTTGGGGTCATTTTGTTTGGGTACACCCCTTAAGAGTGTGTTAGATATCACCTCAACTCATTTAAACCCTAAAATCTATCGTCAATTTTATCCACAGCTGTCGGAAAAACAAAATCCTACGTGCTATGATAGCATTTTGGCAAATCAATACGGTCCTTGACTGCATTATCAGGAACTCATTTCCAGCAGTAGTTGAAATCCGGAGGCAATTGAGAAACCCAATATTTTATAGCGCCGGAGTGATGGACGTGGAAGCTCTGAGGAAGGCAGTGATGGAAAAGCAGGGCATGGTGGAGAAACAGGGCGATGCAGTGCGGGCGATGAAAGCAGCGAAGGTACCCAAGGAGGACATTGAGAAGGCCGTCAGTTCTTTGAAGCACCTCAAGCTCGATCTTCAATCTGCGTCCAAGGAATTGCAGACAAAGATATCCGATGAGGGCGCCGCACTCAGCAAAGAGGCCTTCAGGCAGGCCGTCAACAATACTCTCGAGAGGAGGCTCTTTTATATACCCTCCTTCAAAATTTACAGAGGGGTTGCTGGATTATATGACTACGGCCCTCCCGGTTGTGCTGTCAAGGCTAATGTCATTACCTATTGGCGACAGGTTTTTTTTTTACCCTTTTCCTTTCCCTTTTTCTTTTTCTTTTATGCTTGTCCTTTTTTTCTTTTCGAACTCTACATATGTGCTGAAGATTGTATAATTTTTTGGATATTTGGCTCAAAATTGAATTTGAAATCATAAATAGAACCGCTTATACATTCTGTGGAATTAACAACCACATATACATTCTGTTGAAGTAACAGTAGTCCACATTCACGGATGGCAATAGATATAATTCGATCTCATGGTCTTGAACGTTCTCTTCTGGAAATGGGGAATCGAATCAAATCTCATCCCATCCTGTCCATGTTGGCTCTCTCTGATCATCCTGTCTACTGAGTTCCTCCTCTGATCATCCCTTCTGACCTGTAAAACTCTCGATAAGCACTCACAAAACCTCTATAACACTGTTAACTTCTTTTGCAACCCCTGTTTCATTTTCAAAGACTTTTTTTCTGTTCTTATTTTCTTTGAATTGTTAATAGATGGAACATACAATATACAGAGGTAGTCCTCAGCTAGGAGATTACATCTCGTGGGGAAATATTTATCACTGATACAATAACAATGAAAATCTGCTTTTGCATTGTTGTTTAATTGAATATAGTCAATTCCGATTGAAGGGAAGGAAGTAAAAAACAAAAAAAAAACCGCACACATGACCCAATTAGGTCAATTGGGATCAAAAGTACAACACTTATGGTAGCTAATCTGGAGTAAAGTATATCAAGCTAAAACTGGTAACTAATAGAATCAATTAAGGCAGCAGTAGACCCTACATAGCTCAATGTATGGAAAATCTATTCAATAAAAACACTCCTGTGAAAGGAAGGTCCTTTGTCATAAAGAACCGCCAAACAGGAACTTACATAGCAAAGAATATCCTTATTTATACTAGATCTGATTATAGGCATCCTCAACTAAACAAGAAGTAACCATGGGATCTGACCATGAAATAAATCATTAGGGGAAAGGAGCCAATCCATGATGGGGTTCCGTTAGTTGTGGCAGTGTTTGAAAAGCTGAGGGCCATTTAATATTTCAAAATAAGCCATTTAATTTGAACTTCAAAGTTAATGTTTGAAAAAAATAGTCAGCAGACCAGCTCTGTTTTCTTTGCATTTTAGCCCCCTATTGTAAATGACTTTGCATGTTGTTTGATGTCTGAATATAGGAAATGAAATTCTTAGCTTCAGCACATACTAGTCTTCCTACTATGTGAATTTGGTTGGCTGATGTGGCTTCTAGTAGGCCTGGTGAATATGTCACCGCCTATGGCATCCATCTCCCCATACTATAATGTCCCCTTTTTCAAATAAAGAAAAGAATACTTTAATAATAATGTTTTAAGTGGTTCTCCCAACGTCACTCAATAATTACAACTTAAAAGGGGACACTTAGTCATTATTATCAATTGAGTGGGGCCAAAGTTTATTAATTAAAAGGCCAAGAGGAAAAAAGAAAAGTGATTATTATAAGGAGGAAAAAGGTGAATATTAAATTAAAAGTAATTATAATTACTTTAGCGTTAGGGTTGATTCGTGAAAGTGAATTTTATAAAAGGACAAGAGGGGTAGTGATTTTCATGATTATTGATCATTCACTTTGTCAAATTCACGAACGAATCTAGGATTCCTTCTACTTTTGCAAAATGACAAAAACCCTCATTGCAGTCGGATCAGAGGACGAAATCCCTCCAATCTACTTAGGTATTTCTATACAGGGATTATAGTTGAGCAAATTAATAGGATATCATCAGAACTTACAGTGGATGGGAGTCACAATCATTTTTAGACTTTTGGTAAGGCTGAGGGCACAAGGAAAAATCAGTTTAGGGTTTTCAAAAGTACTGCCCTAGCTGGGTGTCATATTCAAGGACCAGACCGCAACATTTTGGGCAGTTTCCAGTGGTCAAATCACCTTCCTAGGGCTGGCGCCACCTTTCCCAGCCAAATCGCTGCAGCACAGTCCCCAAACACAGCTGCCTGAGACCTGTACTAAGCATTCCAGACCTGCTGTACGTCACTGCTGCCTGCTGTACGGTGGACGTACACCTGCACAATCTGGCCGTGAGGGTTTCCAGCTGGGCAAGGACCAAAGGAGACTGGGCATGGACATTTTGAGGCAAAACATTGACCTTCAGGGATTGCTGTTCCTCACAGGGCCTGCCGTACTGCTGCAAGGATTTTTCAACTAGGGTTTCAGTCAAAGATCCCACCTTTATGTGTTTTCCTGACCCACCTTTATGTGTTTTGCAGATTTGGCAGGTTAGGGTTTGTTCAACCCCCCCGAAATAATTGGTACACGATTCTTTTTGGTGCTGCACTTTCTCGAGAATCAAATATTCCATACACAGCACAGTCAGGGTTATACAGCAGTTTCAATATTTATTGGGCCCTTCCCCATCACCATACAACTCAGATCAGATCATCAACAGTGGTTGTATTTTACCAGCTGTTGTACCAGCTGCGAGGACAATCTATGGTTGTTGTAGCAATGCTTGAAAGGAATCAGCAAACAAGGTTTGTGGATTTTCTAACATTACGTGGTCACTCTATTTTATTTAATGCAATTGTATCTTGCAAACATTAAATAAGTAATTAATTTGATTCGTTGATTATTCATTCAAAGTAGGTTGCTAGTTGTTTGTGAGATTTCAATTTTGATAAGAGTTGTTAAAAAAAAAAAAAAAAAACAGAATTCAGAATTTATTTTAGATAGGGATATTATAGTGGCATTAGAGCCAAATTCTTGCTAGCTTGTTGGGAAAGTTGACATCTTTATGTAATATCACATGCATGCTAGTGGTATTAGTGAAAGAGAATTAAGATACTATAAAAAAGAGAAGAAAAGTTCAGCCACTAGAGGTCGAAGAAGAAAATATGGGTGACAAAGAAAAGAGAATTCCTTCTGATGAAATCAATTATTTACATGAGACAATTAGCCGAGGTCAAAAGGATTTGGAAAAGACAATCCAAAACACTTTGAAAGAATCCATGTCAGAAGTAGTCCGAGCTATTCAAGGTATTAACCTGAATAAAGCAAATCAGTGAGAAGGAAGCTCATCAACGAATGAGCGGGTCTCAATCACCCCATATTCTAAAACCTTTTGTGCCAAATTCCTACAGGAGGAAGATCAACTTGAAGAAGTAGAGCCTCAACTACTTCATACAGGGAATGAGTTTACAACGTGCCATGCGGAATATGAAGGACTTGGCCTTGTAGTGCAACAAGCTCTCACTTTTAGAGAGTTTTGTGATCTGAAAATGAAAAACAACAACAAAATAGGTAAGTGGAATCAGCCAGAACAGCCACAAAAAGATATACAACGGTTGGGTAAGATTACCCTTCCTACTTATGATGGTTCGAATAAATGTTCAGCTAGATCTTGGTTGCAAAAGTCAGATACTTATTTTTCACTGAATTTGATGTACGAGGAATAGATAATTAAATTTGCTACCTTTCACTTTGAAGGGGTGGCACATGAATGGTGGTACCATGGCATGGTCACCCAAGGACACATATCCACTAGCACAATAGATGAATTCAACCAAAAGCTAACTGAAAGATTTGATAGGAAGGTCTCAAAAATACACTTCAGGGAGTTAGCCCAACTCAATCATGAAGGTAATGTGGACAGCTATATTGCTGATTTTCAAAGATATATTGGATGATTTTCAAAGATTGTCTGTGATGGTATCGGATGTGACAGTAAGAAGGTTTGTGGTTTTGTTTGTTGAAGGCTGAAATTCTCAAAGGTTTAGTGAAAGCTTTTGACCCTTTGTCACTGCAGGAAGCAACAAAGAGAGCTCTAAATCTGGAAACATCAGTGCCAAAATGGAAATTTCTACCTATAGGACAGCAAATGACAACTACTAGTGGGCAACCAAAATCAGAAGCGTATGGGCAGTAAGGGACATCGATTGTTGAGCAACAAAAGAAGCCATTTCAGCAAGGTGTTCCTCAACAACAAACGCTGCCAAGAGCAATTAAAGAGAGAAACAAGGACTGAACTCAGGTGGAAGAAGTTATGCTTCACTTGTAGAGATCCATGGGAACTAGGCCGTAGATGCTTCCAAAAGGACATGTGCATTACGTAGAGGTAGTATCAAATAATGAGACAGAAGAAAAAGAAGCCGAAGTGGGAATGGAAGAGCTAGTGGAAGAGAAGACTACAAGAGGCACCCTTGCCACATTTATTTCAGAAGGCCCTTGTGCCACCCTTTGAGTGCACCCAGGTATTACCCTTTTTGAATTTGTGGAGTTATATAGGGACATAAACTCATAGTTTTGATTGATAGTGGGGCAACCCACAATTTCATTGATGAGGGTTTGGTAGCCCAAAGAGGGCTGAAATTAGAAGTTTTCCTAGGCTTTAATGTGATTGTAGTTGATGGTTCTACTATTCCTTGCACCAAAAGGATTCAACAGTTGGAAATAACACTTGGCAATCACAGGGTATGTGATGACTTCTATGTGGTGGGCATAGGAGAAACAAAAATGGCGTTTGGGGTGCAGTGGTTACATTCACTTGGAGAATTCACACCGAATTTCCAAATCATGGAGCTGAAATTTAAATTTGATGGAAAGAGGTTGTGCTTCATGGTATGGACAATGGAGCCCCTACGACAATCACAACGAATAAAATGGAACGTGTCACATTTGGTAGTACTCTCTCTAGATCATAATTGATTTATGATTCAACTATCATGGTCAATCAGGGATTGTTGGAGAAGTGTCATGGCATACAAAGCTTCCAATTCTTCATTATATCAGAGAAACACATCAAAAGCTAACTTCCTCACAAGGAGGAATGGAAGTAACAGAAAGATTGGTTTGGGATCTTGGTATTTGTTGAGATGGTTCAAGCATTGCTTGAGGGCAAACAATCTTTGGGAAGGGTGGACTGCCATGTCCCCTTTGTCAAATAAAGAAAATAATACTTTAATAATAATCTTTTAAGTGGTTCCCTCAATGTCACTTTATAATTACAACTTAAAAGGCGACAGTCATTATTATTAATTGAGTGGGACCAAACTTAATTGATTAAAAGGCCAAGAGGGAAAAAGAAAAGTAATTATTATTATGAGAAAAAAGGTAAATATTAAATTAGAAGTAATTATAAATACTTTAGGGTTAAAGTGGATTGGTAAAAGTGAATTTTAGAAAAGGATAAGAGGGGCAGTGATTTTTATGATTATCGATCATTTACTTTGTCGAATTCACGAACGAATCTAAGATTCCTTTTACTTTTGCAAAAGGACAAAAGCCCACATTACAGTTGGATCAAAGGATGAAACCCCTCCAATCCATTGAGGTAATTTCGTACAGGTATTACAGTTGAGCAAATTAACAGGGTATCATCGGAGCTTGTAGTAGCTGGGAGCCACAATCATTTTTAAACTTTTGGTAAGGTTGAGGGCACAAGGAAAAAATAGTTTAGGGTTTTCAAAAGTATTGCCCTTGTTAGGTGTCACATTCAAGGACTGCAACATTATGAGCAGTTTCCAATGGTCAAACAACCTTTGTAAGGCTAGTGTCACCTTTCCCATTGAAATCATTGCAACAAAGGGCCCAAACGCAATTGTTTGAGACCTGTACAGAGCATTCCAGACCTGTTGTATGTCATTACTACCTGTCGTACATCTGCATAATCTGGCCGTGAGGGTTTCTATGCTGGGCAAGGACCAAAGGAGATTGGGTGTGGACATTTTGAGGCAAAACATTGACCATTAGGGACTACTTTTCCTCACAGGGCCTGTCATATTATTGCAAGGGTTTTTCAAATAGGGTTTCAATCAAAGATCCCACCTTTATGTGTTTTCCTGATTTGGTAGGTTAGGGTTCTTTCGAAACCCCATAAATAAATGGTACATGATTCTATTTGATGCTATACTTTCTCGAGAATCAAATATTCTATACACAACGCAGTCAGGTTACATAACAACTTCAATATTTATTGGGCCCTTCCCCATCACCATACAACCCAGATCAGATCGTCAACAACGGTTGTAGTTTACCAATTGTCGTACTAGCTCTGAGGACAATCTATGGTTGTTGTAGCAATGCTTGGAAGGAATCAGGGAATAGGGTTTGTGGATTTTCTAACATTAAGTGGTCACTCTTTTTTTTAATGCAATTGTACCTTGCAGATATTAAATAAGTAATTAATTTGATCAATTGATTATTCATTCAAAGTGGGTTGCTAATTGTTTGTGAGATTTCAATTTTGATAAGAGTTAAAAATAAAAAAATAGAATTCAAAATTTATTCTAGATAGGGATATTACATATACATACCAAAATACACTACCATTATATAAAACTATTCTGGTTTGTAAAAAAGTTGATATTGGAGTTGGAAGGAGGCACAAGTGATCCTCAAGATCAATCTAGGAAAACAAAACCACAACAAAAGCTCTTGCCAACAAATAATAAACACTCAGCAATGAGGAAATACAAATTGAAAAGATTATTGTTTGAAACAATGCAATACAAGTCAAAATAATATTTTATTCTTCACACTCTCTCATCCTCATATGAAGTCTATGGGAATACACAAATATATAGCTTTAATACAAAGTTATCCATAGCTAATTAATAGCTTGGAAAGCCTAGTATAGAGGATAAGTCAAATCCCAAAAAACTAGCCAAATGCTAAATAAAATATATACGTGAACCAAGTTTGTTAAAATAAATAACTTAGACCTATTCTATATCACTTCCTCAATAAGTTTATTTAGTTTAGGTGTGAATACAAAAGCTAGACTAGTGCCATAAATAACTAGAAAAACAACTTTCTAGTGTGAACACTATTCTAACACCCTCTTTTAAGCGAAAGTTGGGAGTAAAAAAGCAACTATGGGTCCCGTCTACTAGGTGTGATAAGGTACCCATGTACGCACAAAGAAGAATAAAGAAATGAAGGAAAGACTTTAAGATGAATCCCCTCAAGTACAACTTCTTTTACCCCAAGCAATGCTTGCAATTGAAGCCAGTGAGGAGAAGCCAAGGGCTTAGTGAAGATGTCAGCAACCTGCTCAGCTGTAGGAACAAACTCCAATCGAACAATTGTATTGTGGACAAGTTGCCAAATAAATTGCATGTGTATCTCAATATGCTTAGTGTGTTGATGTTTTATAGGGTTGCGTGTAATTTGAATGGCACTTTGGTTATCACACCAAATCAAAGTGGGATTAAGCTGAGGAAATCCAAACTCACCAAGTAACTGTCGTAGCTAGTGAGCTTCTTGTCTAGCTTTAACAACACTTCTATACTCTGCCTCAGTGGATGACAATGCAACAATTGATTGCTTTTTGCATGCCCATACAATAGGACTGGAGGCAAGGTGAATGATGAATTTATAAGTAGATCGGCGGGTGTCAACACATTCGCCCCAATCTTAGTCTGTGAATCCCTCAATCTCTGAAGGACCATTTGGTGTATACTGAATCCCAAACTTCATAGTGCCCTGTATATAGTGCAAAATAGAAATCCCCTTAGGAGATTGATGAATATGTAGGCCAAGAAAGTAGTGTAAAAATCCTAAATCTGTCTTATCAAACCGTGCATTCAACTTGTGCTTAATGTCTTGAATCAAGGTATCTGAACTACCTATGAGGATGAGGTCATCAACATATAACACCAAAATTAAAATATCCTCATCTTGTTTTAGGATGCAAGATCAGACTCACAATGATAGAAACTATAATTTAGTAGAAAATTGTCCATCTTCTTGTACCAGGGTTGAGGAGCTTGTTTGACGCCATAAAGAGAACGATGTAGTCAGTAAACAAGTGAAGGATCCTACATGAAGCCTTGAGGCTGCTCCATATAGATCTCCTCTTGGAGATCACCATGCAGGAAAACACTCTTTATGTCCATTTGGTATTTTGTCCACCGATGTGATGCAACAAGAGAGAGAAAAAGGCGTACAAAATCCATCTTTGCAATAGGTGCAAAAGTATCAAAAGTAATCAACCCCTTCAACTTGTGAGAAGCCCTTAGCTACAAGACAAGCCTTGTACTTATCTACAATACCATTTGTTGCATATTTGATCTTAGAGACCCATTTACATCGCACAAGTTTTCTTCCTTTAGGAAGAGGCACTAACTCTTACATGTTATTCTTCATGAGTGAAGAATATTCTTCTCTCATGGTAGCTTCCCACCCAGGTTGACCAATTGCCTCAGAAAATAAAATTGGATCATTAGAAATTATATTATGTAAAAGAGCAATACCAAAAGTCCGAGCTTGAGTATGGTGTGGATTAGAAGGATCACAAACCAAATCACCAGTTGCTTGTAAGGTAGATTGTGCCCACTTGGGCATGTGTTGTGTAGGAGGCGACAGAGCAACAACTTCAACATTTGTGTCCATCAATATTAGGAACTATGTCCTCCCTATCATGTATATGAGGTATTATGAAGGATGGAGAAGACTCTGAATCTGATACCAAAGGAGTGATATTCTCATCAACTCTAACATCTTGTCGAAACAAGACATCATGTGTGATAGGATTATAGAGGTGTTATGCCTTCACATCCTTGCAATGGCCAACAAATATGAGCTCTTGGCTCTTATTCTCCATCGATTTGCACTTGTCGTCAGGGACAAACGCCCAAGCCTTACTTCCAAAGACATGAATTCTAGAAACATCAGGTTTTTGCCCTGACTTGGCTTCTTCAGGAGTCTTATTTACCACTGCCTTGGGGAATGCAATTCTGGATGTAATTTGCACAATTAACTGCTTCAGCCTAGAACTGAGGTGCTAAGTCCTTGGGCTGTATCATACAATTCACCATTTCCTTGAGTGTTTTGTTTTTACACTCAACAACACCAATTTGCTGAGAGGTGTAATTCATAGTGTATTGGTGTTGAATGCCATGCTCATTACAATAAGCCTGAAAGGCTTTACTTACATATTCCCCCATTGTCTGTACAAAGCTTTTTCAAGTGAAGCCCTGATTGCTTCTCTACAAAGGCCTTGAAGACTTTAAAGTTCTCAAAAACTTCGCTTTTATATTGTAAAAAATACACCCAAGTCCTCCGACGAAAATCATCAATGAAGGTTAGTACATATTTTGCACTTGAAAATGAATGAGTGGGAAAACTCATCAAATCATTATGTACTAACTCTAGTTGAGCCTTAGCTCTCTTAGCTTGCCCCTTTGGAAAGAGATATTGGTGTTGTTTTCCAAGCATGCATCTTGGACGAACACTATCATTATTGGAGACCTTAGGAAGGTTTGTCACCATGTGCTGGGAACTCAACTATTGCAGATACCTATAATTGAGATGACCAAAACGTTCATGCCACAATTTGCTCAGTGTCAGTTTGTTAAACTAGAGAAGAACTTATTGAGGTTTCAAATTTCTCAAATACATACAAGTGTGAACTATGGTCTACACCTGTTGCTACTACAACCTGTGGATCACTCAATTTTCTACTTACAACATTATGTGGGGTAAGCTCCACAGTTTTTCAACTACCAGAATTACGAATTTGATAAATGGACAAGTTTGAAGGAATCTTAGGAACAAGGAGTACATCATTGATGGACCCATCCTGCATCTCAACAGTACCAAAGCCCAAGACTTCAACTAACGATGAGTTGCTCATGATAATCTGGGAAATGCTACAATCAGAAAGAGAACTCAACATACCATGAGAATGAGTTATATGATTAGAGGCACAAGAATCAAATATCCGTCTATCTGATAAGGGAGAATATGCTCTAGTAGAGAGAGCTTTTCCTTTCCCTATGGTAGAAGGTGAAGGTACAATAATCTTGTTCTGCTTCAATGTTGTTTCCAATGCTTTTATTATTTGATAACATTAAACTCAAGATGATTTGTTTTGCTACAGTATGGGCATGGATCATAAACTTTCTTTTTTCGGAATGACTTTTTGGTTTTGCTAAAATTGGAAGGTTTAGAGGACTCAGTAGTGGAATGTGAAGACGTGTTTGATCCTATTGGTTTATTAGGAGGCCATGATTTCTGTTTTGGCTTCCATTTTCCCTTATGAGAATTTGCCATCAAAGCATGACTTGAGTTAGGTAAGACATCTAGTGACATTAATTTTGTTTGTTCATGAGATAACCTTTCACAAAATAGTTTGAAAGATGACATTTTAAACTGATCTCCTAGGGCATCCATGGTAGAATAGAAAGCAAAAGAAAATACATTGAATGGACCTTTTAACTTTAACATAATCAGAAAAATACAATAATTATCCGATTTTTCTTTCCAACTTTTAACTGAGCTTTAAGTGATTTAAACTTTGCCAGAAATTCCTCAAGAGAGGGAAAATCAAAAGGAGCTTGAAATCAATTCGACATCTAATTGCAACATTCTAAACTTATTGATTTTACCAGAAAACTTCTCAAAAAGCTCCCTTACCTCTTTTGAAGTTTTGACATCAGTGATGTGGAACACCAGATTGTCTAACAAGTGAGGGCGATTAAATCAAGAGCTTCGTCTTGCTTGCATGAATACAAGCATTTTTTTTTCTCTGAGGTGAATGCCGAAATAGTGTCATCAAAGACTCTCCACAAACCTCTAGATTGGAGCAATTGCTGTATTTTCGGCTTCTAGTCATGGTAATTGGTTGTGTTCAGCGATTCATATAATCAGTTCTCCATTGCAGAAGAGGAAGGAGAGGAAAACAATTTGGACATGTCAAAAATATATATATCTGTCCCCCATAAATAATTGTCTTCTTTTACCAATTTGCCTCTTTTACAACAAAAAAATAAACACCCCAAAAATCCAAGAAGGATGCAATTTTTTTCACCCCTACAACTAATATTTGATATTTGACTTGGAGTAGAAATTATATTCTCACATTGCTTATAATTGTGCAGTCATGAGTTACAATGTTTAGTTCTAAAGAAAAGGAGAGGATAAAACATAATTTTTTTGTAAATCCTTACAATATATGTCTAATTCAAGAATTTTAGAGCATTCAAATTGAAAAAAAATACATTTAAAAAAAAAATGACACTTCAAAATTCTTTATGGATCTCAAGTTGAGTCCACAAAGGTGCCTTTCCAAGGTAGGAGACAGATCCTACTGGGAAAAAATGTACTTTAAAAAAACACCTGAATCTCGAAATGATGGGAGATTAGATTTACCATGTCCGCATTGGAACTACGATTCCAACGAAAAAAACGAGAGGTCTTTAGGTCTCACGGTTTGCAAGTTATGGTCTCTGGAGTGACAACTAGTTTGACAAACCAAGTGCAATGGTGAGCACTACTAGGGTTTTTTGGATTGGTCACATGGGTGGTTAGATCCAGTGGTTAGCCTTGGGAGTTTGATGACATCAACAAGGTACATGGTGATGTCAGCAAACACGAAAACCAATGCAACAAAGTACAATGGGCATGGAAACCAATGCAACAATGTACAACCATGCATTATTTTTTTTCGAAAAATGCATCTATTCATACACTGTTCAATGTGCATGTAAATCAATGCAATGCTTTTCAATGTATGAAACTGTATAACCTTTGCTACGTACCAGAGACCTACAAAACAAATTTGAAGCAAATTGCACTTTTCTAGAACGCAGGTGTGTTTTATATCAAAATATAGGTTTTTGGGCCCTCTAAACACAATGACGAGGGTTAGAAAGGCTTCAAAACTCACCTGCCAAAAGCAAGGGAATTTGCAATCAGAGAAGCTCCAAAGTTATGATACCATATCGGAGTTGGAAGGAGGCACAAGTGATCTTCAAGATCAATCTAGGAAAACAAAACCACAACAAAAGCTCTTTCCAACAAATAATAAACACTCAACAATGAGGAAACACAAATTGAAAAGATTATTGCTTCAAACAATGCAATACAAGCCGAAATAATATTTTATTCTTCACTATCTCATCCTCACATGAAATTTATGGGAATACACAAATATATAGGCTTAATACAAAGTTATCCATAGCTAAATAATAGCTTGGAAAGGCTAATATAGGGGATAAGTCAAATCCCAAAAAACTAGCTAAATTCTAAATGAAACATATACGTGAACCAAGTTTGTTAAAATAAATAACACCTTGGACTTATTCTGTATCACTCCCTAAATAAGCTAAACTAGATTAGGTGTGGACACAAAAGTTAGACTAGTGCCATAAATTAATAGAAAAACAACTATCTAGTGTGAATACTACTCTAACAGTTGAAAATTAGTTTTTTCGTTCTTAATAAATCTGTGATCGGAGGCTTATAATGAGGTTTAAATACCAAATTTTTAACAAAAAAATTGAAAGGGATTCTGGAAAATATGTCCAATATTTGCGAGTACTAGTGTTCCCAGAAGTAAATGTAAGTGATATTTGGCTTTTTGGGATCAATGCAGTTGACGTTTATTGGTACTGGATGCTCAATTTTGGACTTGATGTTAAGATTGGAACTTGTGGTCATACCATAATCGTAGCCCATTAAACCTATTATATTTAGCAATTCAGGCCTAAAAACGTTGAAAGTTTGTCTTTTCACGCTTAACAACTCAGTGGGAAGTTGCCATGTCCTCTTTTCAAGGCTAACTCGCTAAGGAGACCATTGGCCCTATTTGCCTTCCCGAGGGCTAAAAGGGAATACAAGGGAAACTTGGTTCTTTGTTCAAGTTGCTAAAAAAAAAACTTGTCGGCAACTTCTTTCTAAATGAAGTTATAATAAAGAAAATGACTTATTTAATTTGATATAAGTCGGTCCTTAATTTTGAAAATATAATATATTGGAGGAAAGGAAATAAAAGGAAAAAAGGAGGTTCATTTGAGGGATCATGTTTTGTTTTTGAATTGAATTTTGAGTTTGAGCACAAAACATTTGGCTTATTTCCATTGAAGTCGTCAACCTTCACTGGAAACCTGAAGTTAAGGACAAAAACCCTTAAGCTTCATTTGGGTAGCTTCATTTCAAGAGTTGCAAAGGGCATAATTGAGCAGTTGGTGATTTCCAGGGCATTATTTGGTGGAGCACAACAGTTGGCAGGATTCAGAGAGTGTGGCACGGCTGTCACAGACCCTTTGGAGGGTGGCAAGCTGCCTTGCAAGGCATTTGTTAGACCAGCAACCCATTGGGAGGGTCATTCCTAGGGTGGCGACTCACCTTGAGGAGAAAATCTGCAGTTTTTGGGGCAGATTATTGGAGGTTTTTGATATATTTTCAGTCAAATATTCAGTTGGTATTTATTGTGATTTTTTAGACATATATTTGCATACAAAAATCAGATTTGAGGGTGTTTTGTGAGCTGTAATTATTCTATTTTTTTTGGCAAATATTTAATAATAAAATATTGCAATTTGTGCCCTAGATTTATATTTCCAGAAATCTGAAGTTTTGTTGGGTTAGGGTTTAATAGAAAAATCAAAATTTTTTGTTGTTGTTAGGGTTTGTTGGGAAACCCCTTTGGTTCTAATTCTGTCCTAAAAGGGACATTACAGTGGTATCAAAGCCATTTTTTGGCCAGTTGTGGGTAGCGAGTTGTTTGCAGACTCTTCTTCAGGTAGGGTGGTGACCAAAAGATGAAGACAACACTGGAAGCCATGGAAGAGATGTTGCAAGCTATGCAAGAATCTAAAAGGGAACCAAGGGCAATGGGTCCCAAGTTATGGATTAAGTTTGTAGGGTTAAGCTCTGACCTCTAAAGTCTTCCTTAGAAGGAGAAAAAGGAGCAACAAAAGTGATGAATACTTCATCACCACAAAAGGTCAAGTTGTCCATAGAGGAATCCATTGTGCAAATTGAAAACGAAGAGCCCTCCAAAGGGGAAGATATGGATTTGAATTTAGAAAATGTTTGGGTAAAAGAAAAGAAAATGGAAAAGTCAAGGTCTGAATTCCAAAACCTTACAAAGGAGTAAAGGAATTAGGGAATCGAGGAAGAAATCTTGAAAAATGAAATACTATTTGCTGATTACTCTAAGAGTTTGCACGAAAGATGTGATAAGGACCCAAATGAGGTGTGATGATTGGCAAAAAAGAGTGAAAGAAACAAAGTTGATACCCATTTAAGCAAAACAACACCTAAAGAAATTTAAAGAGAAGGGTAAACAATTTGATTATCTTCATAGCAAGGATATATTGTTTTTTCATCATACTATTTCTTCATTTGATCATCATGAGAATCATTCTAACAATGAGGATAAGCTGAAGGGTACAAAATGGAAAGAGGACCTTTTCCAAGAAGCCCCTACCCGTTCTCCGAGTATTCCAATGATTGAGCCATTGCCATATTTGATGGATTTTCAGGACAGTTTTGAGAAGGTACTTGACAAGACTAATAGTGTGGAGGCAAATCCATCAAAGGCTCCTACTTCAGCCAAAGGAGATGAGCATTCAAATTGCAGCCGAAGGTATGATGGTCATACCCCATTTTCAGTGCTCCATTTTAAGATAGTTCCTTATTGTTGTTGAGAGGGTTAGCACCCTTATAATTTCAGTTTTGGTTATGGTGGGGACAACAAAGATCTATCCCAGGTTTGCCATCATTCAGAGAATGGAAAAAAAACGGAGACTTCTCATACGAGGCAAGTCCCATGGGCAGCACATGATGAGGTAAATCCTACAAGTTTATTTTCAGAACAGTATGCCATAAGAATTCTCAGCGCCTAATTGATAATCATGCTCTGGGGAAAGGTTTTTCCTTGAAGACATGTAGTAAGTTCATAAACTCGGCCACTAAGGGTAAGAAAAATATATATTATCTTGCTGTTCAAGATGTTATAGACCAATATAGCATGGTAGCTATGAATGTGGGCAATAAAAACTATGATCCACGGTTCTTAAAGAGTGCTGGCACAAACTTTTAGACTACTATTTTTCACTTTTCGAGCCTTGCCCCTATACCTTTTGTAGCGATAGAATAAAGTTATGCCACCAGAAAGATTCACACTCCATCCACGGACATTGGTGAGGCTTTGGCTGTCGGTACAAGATGGTTTTCAGCCACCTTAACCTTAAGATTGAATGAGAGAATACAAAGCTACAGCCATGGTATGTTGTTCTTTCTTAGTTTATGTTTTGGAATAATAGTCCTCTTCTTGGACAACTGTAGATTTTGGCAAATATGATGAAGTTTTTGATGCGTGAAAGAAGCCACTTATTGAGAACATCATGGACAAAGGCTCAAACACCCATAAGGCTGTTTTGGAAGAAAGTAAGAGCAAGGAGTGATGACCTTATACCTTTCAAAGAAAAGGAGTACGTGATGGGGACAACCATGCTCCAAATCTTCGGTTTGAAGGCCAAAATCATCACCATTTCCCACTGTCACATGACAACATTTGCAGCCATACAAATGCTTCCATTACATGATCTTTAGATTGTTGTTGCTAATGAATCACTTTTAATCATTGTTTGGTTGTTTCCAGCTCCTATTTCACTAACATCAATAATCTTTACAGAAGTATTTTCAGTCATTACAATGCTCATATTTCCTATTTTTGTAAGGAGGTTTCAGTTGTACAGTTGCTATTCCATTTTCAAGTTGCTAACTTTGGAAAATGAGATAATTCATGACTGTCATAATTTGTTTTCAGCTTGCATACGCGCTGATTTATGTCCTTCCTAGAAAGGAACTTACAATATCATCAATGAAGGTCATCTCAGGAAGGTATGTGTTGTGGATTATGCACACTTGATGATCGAATTATTTTCTGAGGTGCCAAGAGACATCATTGTTAATGGGGCTGAGAGCTATGCTTGTTGGTCAGAATGGTTTCACATGTCAAGTAAGAGAATTGAACTTGAAGGTTGCATGGAAATTTTGAAACCTTGGAAAAAGGACATCATTGGATTTCAA
This sequence comes from Torreya grandis, assembly GCA_037957365.1. NCBI lineage: Eukaryota > Viridiplantae > Streptophyta > Pinopsida > Cupressales > Taxaceae > Torreya > Torreya grandis. The sequence goes on from JARHVA010003437.1 coordinate 409,249, forward strand.
GTCAAGAAGGAATATATGAAATGTTCTTTATATTTTCGGTTCCAAGATGGGAAGCTTGTACTTGTGGTATGGTGAGATATACACATCCTTTTGCTTTCAGACCATATGAGAACAACTTGTCTCTCAAAAATGTGGACAAAGTTCAAGGGCAATTAGAGATGGATTTGGCTATCCTGATAGAGCTTCATAAGTGCTGGATTGGTGGAAGTCCATCATATGAACGAAAATTATGAAGAAGATGCAAGCATTGGAGGAAAGTTGAACAACATGCCTATGAGGCATGATGAAGCAGTTGAAGAAGTGATAATGGGAACCCTTATTTTCCTTAATGAGTTTGTTCCATGTGCAGGTACAAATATAAAAAGGGAGGAGCAGCTGAGTTTGCTTCCCACCCAAGCAAATGGTGGAGCATATGGGATTGCAGCTGAAGATGGAGAGGACACAATGAAGATTGACAAGTTCTTGATTTCAAATTCTCATTTGGCATGAGAATAGTGTCTTTCAAATGTTTGGATCTAAGATGAAGCAAAAAAATTTGAAGGCATTGGTGATAAGTGGACAGCCAAGGACAACAACAAGTGGGCAGCCTCGAGCATCTTTCAGGTAGCCTCAAACAACAATTTTTGTGCAGCCAAAGAGGCCATTACAGCAAGGTAACTCTCTTGAGTATTTTACTTCGGGTCAGTTGAGCATGTTGTTTAAGTTTGCATTTTGAGTTTGCTCTTGGGTGACGGGTGCCATCATGAGTTGGAGAAGGGTGTGGGATACATCACTCCTATTGAGGAAGTTATGAGCACCATAAGATCTCAAGGGGCAGTTCACATGGATATTTATGCAAGGAATATTCAATAAGTCATGGAAGGAATGTGGGATGATGTGTTACTTTAGCCAAATGATAGAGGAAGTATATACATGACAGCCATGAGCCAAATTTTCATCATTAATGTTGCTGTCATCACCATTAGTAGCCACCTCAATACTTCAGTTACATTCATACTTGTGGATGTGGGGTGTCTTTCCCCCATAATTGACAAGGTTGGAACAAAGAGTGAGGTTGCCACATTGGAATATTTATTAGCTTGTCAAGTTGCTGGTTATTCATCCTTTCTTTGCTCTTGGAAAGTAATTGCAGTTGTTTGCAAGGCATTTATTACAGCTGAGTTTGCAAAGAAAGAACTTGTTATTGCTTTCCTAAAGGGTGCAAGTGAAGAGGGCAAGTGAAAGGTAGTGGCTGTCTCTTTTTCAAGAAAGTTTTAAAACTTTAGGGGCAACAGGTCTATGAGTTTGTTTTGGCAAGAGCTCTTTCATTTGACAGGTACAAGATCTAGATTATTGGAGCATTACAATGCATTTCTACACTTTGACATGATGATACTTGGGCTTGAGGGCAAGCAAATTTGAGGAGGGAGGATTTTGATGACCCCTTTTCAAGGCTAGCTCACTAAGGAGATCTTTGGCCCTATTTGACTTTTCTGGGGCTAAAGGGAATACAAGGGAAACTTCGTTCTTTGTTCAAGTTGCTAAAAAAAAACTTGTCGGCAACTTATTTTTAAATGAAGTTATAATAAAGAAAAGGACTTATATATTTTGATAAAAGTTGGTTCCTAATTTAGAAAGTATATTGGAGGAAATGATATAAAAGGGAAAAAGGAGGTTCATATGAGGGATCATGTTATGTTTTTGAATTGAATATTGAGTTTGAGCACAAGACATCAACCTTCATCGAAACCCTGAAGTTATGGACTGAAACCCTTAAACTTCATTTAGTCAGCTTCATTCCAAAAGTTGCAAAGGGCATAATTGAGCAATTGGTGATTTCTCAGGGTTCATTTGGTAGAGTGCAGCAGTTGGCAGTGTTAGTTTTAGGATAAAAAATGAATTAAGCAGAATTACAACACAGAGCAATGAACACAGCAGATACCTTGGGAAAACTCTCATTTTTTAGGGAGAAAAACCCAACAAAATATATCTCCCATATATTTTAGGAATAAGAGCAGAAATCTGCTTTACAATATAGCCCAAGCACAAGACTGATTCACAGTAATGAAAGGTAGTGCCTTTCTTAGGCACAAATATACAAATAATATGGTTTCTCCTTGATAATAATTTACTTGATGCAAAATGTCAATCCGTTGTAGGTGATCGATCTCCTCCTTGAAGTGCAAATTCTTCTTGCTTCAATCAGATTACCAAATGAAGTGAAAACGCCTTGTATATATACACATTGAGATGTCTTTTCATGAAGGGTCGTCTCTCTTCACCAAAGGATACAACTTTTAATAATAAAATAGCAAGTCGGCCAAAGATATTTTAACATTAATATTATTTGAATTTGATGGAAAAAAATATCTCCCGCTGCTATAAACATCAACAGGCAGGGTCTAGAGAGCGTAGCTGGCTGTTAGAGACCCTTTGGAGTGTGGCAAGTTGCCTTGCAAGGCATTCTTAGATCAATGACCCACTAGGAGGGTCATTCCTTGTATTATCTCCAAAATAGGATGTTTTTTGAATTCTGAAATTTTACTGCACACCCTAGAAGAATTTTTTTTTATGATTTTTCTAACAACAAACCCTAGCTGAAATTAACCTTCTACAATTAGCATAAAAATAGGATAAACCCAATGCACCAAATGAGGGTTCTAACAAGCAAGTTTTGCCCTCCCAAAATATGAAAACAACTTCAAACCCTAGGCGTCCTAATCTGAAAATTTATTTATATTTTTTGGCTGATCTATCATGCATCAAACACTTTACTAGATCTTCATAAAATTGCACAAATATTACTAAATGAATATGCATAATTTATTATGAAATTTTGAATATATTTGAGGTCCAAATGTCCTCAATTTTTTTTTCACAAAATCAGAATTAATTGTAGAAAATAGTCCAATAATTCAGCCAACAAATACCATCCAATAACCTGATTTTTGCCAAGTTCAAAGGCTGAAAATCATTAGAAAAAATATCAGCAATGTTTGTTTCTGTTCCACACACATCCAAAGCCCAAAGAGGCTCCAAAAGACGTTCGCCCAACCTTAGAAAGGGTTCGCTAGCGTCCAAGAGGAATTACCAAGCTCCCAAGGGGGTTTGCCACCCTTTTTTAGCCCACCCAACACTTCGCCAAACCTCTCAACTAAATCGCTACACCTGAAAATGACAAAATGGTGTTCAAAACACCCTTGGAAGAATAATTCAGCTCAATGGCAGCTTCTAGGTGAAGTTGCCTCAAGAAGAATGAGGGTTTTCGTCCTCAATTCCAGCACCTTGAAGGTTTCTGTCTTCAAAGTGAACAAGCAAAGTTTTTCGTGCTCCACCTTGAAAATTCAATATCATAACATAGTCTAACATTTCAAATGAACTCTCCTTCCTTATTTATAATCTTTTCTCCAAAAGGGGCATTGCACTTTTGGAGGGAAACTCAACTTTTAAAGAAAGGGTTAATCAAATTATAACCTTCACTTAAGGTCTTGGGTGTCCATGACCCTCAAAAGACCACAACTTAAGTGAAAGTTAGACAATAGAACAACTTCTTGAATTTTACAATTAGCATAATATGTTTTTTCTTTTGTCAACTTCCCTTAGCCCTTAGAAACAAAGAACAAATAGGCTAAGGGTCTTCAAAAGCTTCATGTCCAAAAGGGGGACATGACAATCCTCCCCGCCTAAAATTGCTTGTCTTCAAGCAATAGAAATAACCAATGGGACCATGGGCTTTAAGCAGTCCTTGATCTTTGATTCTTCCCATGGGAAGAAAACTTTTTGATGAAGCTCTTTGCTGCTGTATGTGAAGGTTCTTGGCTGTTTATACAATCTGGAAATAAAACAACAGCAATTTCCAATCTTTCTTTCCCTTTTCATGGAGGTCCCATACCTCAAATGTGCCAAAAAGATGTTAAAAGGGAACAACTTCTCTGAAATGAGAATATGGTGGTGGCTGGAAAAGTGTATTCTAACAAAGAAATTGTAGTAACCAACCCCAATATATATATTTTTTTGAAAACTACAACTTGCTGATCACAATTTTTTGAATCTGAAAATTTGATTTAACTCTAATTACAAATGTTTATAGCAACAATAATATGTAGATATTTTTGCTAAAACAAAGAACAGTGATTTGCAAACCCAACAACAACATATAAGTCACACTAATATAAATTTCTGAGCAATTTATGACTGGTAAACAATGGCAGCAAACTTCGGAAATAATTACATAAGATTCAGATCTGTTAACATGCACAATAATTGATCTGCTTGAAGCGCCCTTGCTTGGAAAGGATTAGTCACTGGTTGGAACCCCAAAACGCTGATGAAAAATGTCAACAATGCCTCCCAAAATGAGCCACCCCTACCTAGGGTGATTGGGTTCTAGAAAATAAAGTGCAACCTCCAAAAAATGCAAGTGTATGTTTGAAATGATCGCCTTGCTCCAAGGAAACTTATAAGCCAAAACCCACAAATAAATTCTGATCTAAATATGAAGTTATGAATGATTCTTCGAAATCAGGCCATGGCTGCCTTCACTCAGAAACTCCAAAAAATCTGCAACAATGATCACCTAACAGCCCCAAAATTGCTTGCCAAAGCTTGCAAGCCAAAACTCAACTGAAAGCATAAAAAAGGATCAAACTTCTCCATAATTACCTCTGGAATCTACAGATATCTTCAACAATGAAGCTCCAATGGTGACCTTTGAATGAGACCAGTCTTTTACCAGCTAGGATAGGTCTCTCACTACCAAAACCAGCGACAAAGGCAAGGGTTTTCGTCCTCAACTTGCTTTAGAACTCCTGGGAATTTTTCAGCAGCCTTCTCAAAGTCAAACACATCACCAATATGCATAATGAGTTTTCAAAAAGTGTTTTATAATCTTCAATGATGAGTTAGGGCAAAACCCTAACTTAGGTGTCCCTTTTTTAATTGGCCAATAAAAACATTTTAAAACTTTTCAAAAACAATTTAAAGTCATCACATTAGGTACTAAGGTACAAAAAGTGGCCCACTTTTATACTCAACTTAAAATTAGAAAGTTACTTTATTACCTTTTAAGGAATAAAAGATTAAATTAAAATAATATAACCTTAGTATTAGCCTCCAAGCTGGAAATACCACCAAAATAATCATCCAAGACTAATCGAATCCCCTTACCAATGCCATCTAGCCTACGGGAACTCAAGGATAGGCTAAAGGACACAAAAATGCATCAGAGGCTAAGAGGGGACATTACAAATATCTTCAAATTTTTGGGCCTTGATTGCCCCTATATCAGTGCCTACACAAGACACAAACATATTAGTCAAAACAAGAGTTATCTGCTTCTCTTCAACGCTGGCACACTTGATAGTGCCCTCCATGTGTGAAAGTGTTGGAGACATGTATGTGGCTGCCCTTGAGAATTTAGAAGGGGTGTTCATGCTGCCCACACACCCAAGAGTGACCTCAAGGCTCATAAATCTTTGCTCTAGAGGAGCTGGAAATCTTCTTACGTTGCTTGAAATCCACCCTTTGGCAAAAGATCACTAACACATGTCCACATACTTCAAAAGAAAGGTAGAACCAGCTACTTCCCCTTTGATTAGTTGGCTGTCTATGCACATTTCAAACTTCTTATGACTCTAAAACATGAATTTGTTTCTCCACTATTCATCCTTATAAGGTAATATTATGCAATCAACCTTCCCCAAACTTCTGAAAATCTTCAAACTCACCATTTCATGCCTCAAACTCACATGCTCCCTTACCTTAGAAGGAATTATTTCAAAAAGAAACCTGTACCTTATGTTTTGAGGGCTGTGTTTATATATTACAGCCTTGCAAGCGTCTAAAAAAATCAACCTTTTTACTCCCAACTTGCTCCATGATGAGCCTACCACATTTAGCATCCCTAGAGGGGTCAAAATGAAGCTATGTACCATCTTAGAAGAGCTGAAACTGTCACAATTAAGGCTGCCCCTTATGATCTTTCTCTCTTGCAAGTGGACATTGGAACGTGGGCTTACTTGGAATGCAACCCAATACCCTTTTGGGCACTCAGCATCTCTTGACACTTCTTCATCAAACCAAAAACATGACTTACTAGTTTGGATAAGGAAACAACATTGGACACATACGTTTTATGTCACATTTCTGAATTTTATCTTCCCTTGTAGGCTCTTGGAAGGGCTGCCCTTCTTTTGCAAACTCCAGCTCCTTATCACAAGGAAAAAACCAACTCTCCTTTGCATTTTCAAAATTTATTAGGAGTTGCAACATACCCCTTTTCCCTGAATTTTCTGAGTGAATAATGCTAATTATTCACATAATTTTCTGATTTTTTTGAGCAACAACAATTCTGATTTTTTTCATGAAAATTTGATTTTTTTGAGCAACAAAGTTCTGATTTTTCTGAGTATACCCAAGGTCTTTTCACAATGCAAAATTCAGACCTACTTTCCTTTCTTGCCAACTGAAAATTTTCCTCTCCATGGGCTTGCTTAGCATCTTCATTTCCAAAAATTATTAAGCCCAAAAAACAAGGAAATAAATGTTCTTTTTCATACCTTATTGGTTGTTCCAGATTAGAAGGAACATTCTTTCTTGCTGCCCCTATTAAATTCTTGTTGGGGAAGACTCCTTCCATGGCCTTTGATGTCACGTCCAATGGTACCTTATCACTCAAACCATGCAAGATCACCTTTTTCCCATTCCTTTCGAATTTAAGCTCCATAGTTTGATAATTTTGTGTGTACTTTCCAAGTGAGTGCAACCATTGGATGCCTAGGACAAGGTTGGTTTCTCCAATGCCAACCACATAAAAGTCATCCTCAATGGAGTGTGTCTCTAACATGATGCTAAGCTTAGGAACCTTGGTGGTGCAAGGGATGGTAAGCCATCCGCCACAGTCACACGGAAACCCTTGAATTCAATATGTTAAAGCCCACTGACAACAATCAAGCTTTTATCAATGAAATTGTGGGTAGCCCCACTATCAATGAGAATTTTAACATCCTTACTTTTCAATTTTCCCTTCACACAAAAGGGGTAGTATCTAGGAGTCCCTGATAATGAAGCAAAAGTGCTACTCATGTTCTCTCCTCCAAGGATCTCCAAATGCTCTTCTTTATAGGTGGCTGCCCCTTCCTCTTCTTCCTCTTTTTCTCCATCCGAATGCACCTCAATGTAGTGTGCTTGCTCCTTCCCACGACAATGATGACCCGGTGTTCAAAGGTCTCTACAATCAAAACAATTTTTTTTCCTTTTTAGCTCATTCCTTGCCTCATTGCTCCATCTTGGCAGCTCCCTTTGCTGCCCCAAACCTTGCTGATTTGGCCTATCAAGCTGCCCCAAAGGAACTGGTTTTTGTGGCCCAAAAGCGCTGCCCCTTGGCTGCCCCCATTTACTGCTTCTTTGCTGTCCAAAATGTCCAAAAGAGTTAGTTTTTTGTGGAACAAAAGGCAGAATTTTACTTTGGGGTGTTGAAGACTCAAGATCAAGGGCCTTTTGAATGGCTGCTTGAAGAGAAGGTGGGTCAAAAGCCTTAACCAAACCCCAAATGGAATCAACCAAACCCTCCATGAACAAAACTACCAATCTCCTCTCCGAAACATTTGTTACCAATGACTGAAAGCCTCTGAAATTTTGTCACATACTCCTTTATTGTGCCCTTTTGCCTCAATTGAGCCAACTCTCTGAAGTGTAATTTTGGATCAGTCCTATCATACGTCTCAATGATCATTTTACTGAATTCCTCATAAGATTGAATGAGTTGATGCCCTTGGGTGATCAACCCATAATACCACCATTCATGAGCAACCCTTTCTAAATGCAAGGTGGCAAACTGAATAACCTCCTTTTCCATCATAGGGCTAAGTGAAAAATAAGTGTCTACCTTTTGAATCCAAGCCCTAGCCGAGTTCTTTGGAGAACCATCAAAATTGGAAAGTGAAAGCTTTCTCAAGTCATGATGAAGTCCTCCTTGGCTGCCCTTATGCCTTTGGCCAGCCCTATTGCCACCATGTTGCCTATGCTTCGAAGATGTGAATACGGAAAAATCTATTTGATCCCTGAAAGGAGTAGGATAAGTCACATACTCATCATAATCATTTAATAAGCTATCTCTCAAGGTGGGTTGCTCTTTCCTTCCCGGAATGACTTCTTGCAAAAAAGTATGCTGGTTAGGTCTACGTGTGGCTCCTCCATTCTCTTAGGCGGCTGATCTGTGAGGTTGTGACTTCTAGAAGCACTACCATCTCCATTGGATGTTTTGTCACCCCTCATTTCTTGTTGACAAATTCCACTATCATAGCTGTCATTTGTTCTTCTCTATTTTCAGCCTCATCCCTTGACTGGTCCAAGTGAGCCATTGGTTTTTTTTGCTGATTTTCCTCAACTTTCTTCTTGCTTCTAAGGTAATACCTTAGTTCTTTGTCACCCTTGTGCATGAATCACTTAGGAAACCCACTGCTATCAAAGATATGACTCTGATACCACTGTAATATCTCCAAAATAGGATATTTTTTGAATTATGAAATTTTATTGCAAACCCTAGAAGAAAATTAATTTTCAGATTTTTTCAATAGCAAACCTTAGCTAAGATCAACCTTCCAAAATTAGCATAAAAATGGGATAAACCGAATGCACCAAATGGGGGTTCCAACAAGCAAAGTTTGCCCTCCCAAAATATGAAAACACTTTCAAACTCTGGGCGTCCCGATCTGAAAATTTATTTTTATTTTTTTGCTGATTTATCATGCATCAAACACTTCACTGGATCTTCATAAAAATTGTACAAATATTATTGAATGAATATGCAGAATTTATTATGAATTTATGAATAGATTTGAGGTCCAAATGTTCTAAAAAACCCCTCACAAAATCAGAACTAATTGTACAAACTAGTCAAATAATTCAGCCAACAAATACCATCCAAAATCTGATTTTTGTCAAGTTCAAGGACTGAAAATTATTAGAAAAAATATCAGAAATGTTTGTAGTTGTTCCACACATCCAAAGCCCAAAGAGCCCCAAAAGACCTTTGCCCAACCCTAGAAAGGGTTCGTTAGGGTCCAAGAGGAATCACCAAGCTCCTAGGGGGGTTCACCACCTTTCTTTAGCCCTCCCAACACTTCGCCAAACCTCCCAATTAAATCTCTACACTTGGAAATGACAAAATAGTGTTCAAAACACCCTTGGAAGAATAATTCAACTCTATGGCAGCTCCTAGGTGAAGTTGTCTCAAGAAGAATGAGGGATTTCGTCCTCAATTCTAGCGCTTTGATGTTTTCTATCTTCAAAGTGAACAAGTAAAACTTTTTATGCTCCAACTTGAAAATTCAATATCATAACGTAGTCTAACCTTTCAAATAAACTCTTCATCCCTTTTTATAATCTTCCCTTCAAGAGGGGTGTTGCACTTTTGGAGGGAAACTCAACTTTTAAAGAAAACGTTAATCAAATTATAACCCTCACTTAAGGTCTTGGGTGCCCAAGACCCTCAAAAGACCACAACTTAAGTGTAAGTTAGACAAGAAAGTAACGTTTTGAATTTTACAATTATAACATGTTTCTTTTTTTTTCAACTTCCCTCAGCCCTTAGAAACAAAGAACAAATAGGCTAAGGGTCTTCAAAAGCTTCATGTCCAAAAGGGGGACATGACATTCCTAGGGTGGTGACTCACTTTGAGGAGAAAATCTTTTTTTTTTGGGGCAGATTATTGGAAGTTTTTGATATATTTTCAGTCAAATATTCAGTTGGTATTTATTGTGATTTTTCAGACCTATATTTGCATGCAAAAATTAGATTTAAGGGTGTTTTGTGAGCTGTAATTATTCTGGATTTTTTTGGCAAATATTCAATAATAAAATATTTCAATTTGTGCCCTAGATTTATATTTCTAGAAATATGAATCTTTGGTGGGTTAGGGTTTAACATTTCTATTGTTATTGTTAGGGTTTGTTGGGAAACCCCTTTGGTTCTAATTCTGTGCTAAAAAGGGACATTACAAAAGCCTATAACGAGGGTTAAATTCCAAATTTCTATACAAAGATTGTGAGAGATTCAACTAAATATTTCCAATATTTGCACATGCTAATGCTTATAGAAGAAAATGGAAATCATAGTTAAAAAACTTGTACTCGACAGCGCAAAATTTTGACTTGGACAAAGGACTCGGCAATGACTTTGCAACTTTATTGCTACTAAAATAATATAAATTTATAAAATAAACTTAACATGTAAAACACTGTTAAAAGGCATTAGAAATGAATGTGAAGAACACGTAAGTAAATTTTCTATTAATTTTGACTTAAAAATAATTCAATGCTCAGTTTTAGGTAAAAAATGAGTACAATTGTCATAGACTATAGTCATCAATGCACCATAAATTATCTCTAGCTCCTTTGCTACGCCCTAAAAGTGGAAGGTAAATATTCCTTCTTTGGAACATCATCCACAAGCATATCATTTAGATATTCACCAATCTCACATGACGCAGAGGCTTTCGCTGCCACTGTGCTTATTTGCTTCCCTCTCCAAATTTGTGACCTTCTGGTTAAACATGAATTGTTGCTGTCCATCCACATCCTCAAGCTCGACAATCTAGTCTGCATATGGATCGATATCATCCAAGTCAATTGCTTCATGACTATCTTATCCTTCCACTTGTCTCTCATAGAGACTAAAATCGTACAGAACTAAAAAATGGTCATTTAGGTGGTGTTCTCAACTTGTTGCGTTTCTTTGTGTGATTGGCCTTGCATATGCTCTAATTACCGTTCACACCCATAAGTAGTACATGGTTGACATGGAATGCAGATGGCTAGCCTCTGAAGATTTGAAGTTTTTGCATCATAACTTTTCAACCACAAATTTGCTAATAGGTAGTTATAACTTTGTAAGTCAACTAGACTTGCATTAATTAAAGAAGTATCGAGATTACAATCAAATGAATCAATTTGAATTTTGTTTTTTCTTGATTGTTTGGTTATTTTCCTTTGAATGCATAAAGGTGAAGAAAAGAGCCTCCCATTTACAGTTTTGTAAATTTGCAGCTCATCAAGAATTATGAATTTAGTGGCTTTGACAGGGATCATCCTCTTTTATGCATGTGTTGAGGCCATCCATAACCTCTTTATCGTCCTTCAATGAATCAAAGAAAAAAAACTTTGGGTTCAAGTTTTAGGCCACTGCATATACGTTGGTGGAGGAGCTTGTTTCATCTTCAATTCATTATGTGCTGAATGGGATCATATATATATTTTATTTTATGTATAAATTTATAATAATTAACTATGGCCTCCTTGGCCCTGCCCATGACTTTATACAAATAACCTATTGGGTTTTTTTCCACATCCACCAAGTGTAGAACTCTAATCAAAGGCTCCAACACCTAAAACAAAATAACGTGCAATTTTAAAAATAAAATTAAGAGAAATTTGAGCTAAAAAACTTTAAAAAAAAATGACAAATAAAAGCAGTTTAAGTTTAAAGTTATTTTGAGGACCTCATATGTGTTCTTCACAAACAAATCATCAAAAACGAGCTTCACAACCCTTTCCCCTTGGCTTCCCTATTATAGGGAGACTCCATCCATTGTGTGCTCACAAACATATGCTTAAGAGATGTTAGTGAGGCCGCAATGCTTTGCATTATGATGAAGGTTGTGACAAATCATGTGACTTTCGTTGGCACATGTTCTTTTATGTTGGTGTGCTCTCACATCAAGCTTAGCACCCAAGGATGATTGTAGATGCATTTTGTGATATTTTTTGCTTGTTCAACTACACATTTTCACACATGCCAATTTTTATATGTCCTTAAGTAGGAGATCAATGCAATGGGTTGCGCAAGGGCTTAAAAAACGTGTAGTGTTTTTCTCAAGCAGTCTCTTCGCTGCTACATATGCTATTGCATTATCTGTGACAACTTAGACGATATTCTCCACATCCACTTCCATGACCACCGCACCCAGCGTATCACAAAATGTTTTTGCATTTTTTATTTGATGGGAGACATCTATTGATTTCAAGAAAACCAATGGCCCACTTAAAGCCACTTGAAAGTTAATCAAAGTGCAGTTCCTTTCATCTGTCCACCCATTAGACAAAATGCTTCAACGTTTTCTATGCCATATTTTGTTTTGCTTATCTATTGTAATTTGCATATTTTTGATGATGTCCTCCAACAATGGGCCACTCAAATCACGAGGAGTAGGTGCCTTGAACCCCTTCCCGACAACGATTGATGTAGTTACCAGATTCTTCCAATATGGGTGTTTCGCCACATGAGTGGAATGTTGTTGTAATACAATTTTTTTTGCTACTACAAAAAAACCCTATCCATGTAAACCTGAACTGTCTCCAGTAGATGAAGTCCATCTCTGAACTCTTGGGGCAATAGAAGAGGCTCTTAAGTCATTAGAATCAACCCTCGCTGTCACCCCATTCATCACGGACGCAAGTGCTTCAGCTGTCCTATTTATTTTCTTTTCTTCAAACCCTAGATTCTAGGTAGATCTAAAATGGAAAAAAAATACTCACAACAAACTGAAAATACCTCTCAGATACCTGTGAAAACCCCCTTTGAAGCTGATGGCAATCAGTTGAATCAAACAGTCTCTAAACCAAGAATCCAGAAAATGTGCCCTTTCTTTCAATATTAAAGTGAGCCAAGGTCAGTTCTCATTCACTGTTGTGATTCCTGAAGAATGATTCCAGTTTCTACAATTGCACAAATGCAAGCTAAAATCTCTAAAACGTTAAATTCACCACAATATATCTGCTGTTTTTCCCTGGTCATGGCAAGGCAATGGACTATGAACTGTATGAAGTTACTGTCACTGAACTGTGAGAATACAGTGGGATACACACTGATATATGCTGAATGCTCTTTTCTAAAACTCGTATCACGCAGCAAAAAGCACAAATCGCAAAGTCAGAGCAAAAAATAACAGAAAATTTTGACGGAATGAATGAAATGATGTTTTTTTGGGCTGAAGCTCATAGATAGTCACCAGCTGAGTAGCAGGTTTGGACTCGCTGTTTTCAGTGAGTAATTGCAGTTAATTACTCGCCAAAAACTGTGAGTCCGAGCCTGCTACTTGGCTGATGGCTCTTGGTAAGTTTGCCGAGTACTTGACCAGGTAAAAACAGGAGGGTTATCGCAACTAACCACCGGGTAACTGTGCCTTTTAAAACGGATATGTGAATTATGCTTCCCTTTCTTGGACCAACAAAGTTGGTATTTATTACAAATGGATACCTAATTTTAGGCTTGATGTTGAGGCTGAAGATTGTGATAATGCCTGATTTGAGTTAAAGTTGACTACGTAAGAGAGATACAGAGATCTGAATATTGATGTGGAAGTTCTCATTTTATGTTTAGAGTGCTTAATGTATTTATGGTGATATATAAACCTGTCTTCCAATCAGAGGTTTCCTTAGATAAATTATGTGCTTCAGAATGGTATTTCCTTGGAATTTTAATAATTTCATATTTATAAAAGGTAAATGTCAGTAGTATAGCTTTTTCTACCATGGAAGCTAGAGTTATAGACTCGGGTTGGGATTTATTAACAATCAAATGAGTGCAGAGGATTAAGTATTGTTATCGATCAGGGCATTGATTTGGGTATTGTTATTGGTAGAGTATCCTAGCCCTTGATGTATCAGGATTTCTATTCTCTTCTCCCAAGTAAAGGATTGCTCCAGTTCTAGCGGGCATTTGTGTTAGCAGCACCATCATACCAGAGGGCATTGACTTCCTTTTGCAGAGGGGAGTCTTCACTCTTCACAGAGATAAGAGGTTTAGGTTTGGCTTTAAGCTTGAGACCCCAGTCATCCATTCAGAGTTTTACTGAAGCAGGAAACGAAGAAAGGGCTTATCTACAACTTCCTTGAGATAATTGAATTGCTTCAAAACCATTGTTTTGATTTTCATTCAAGATTGGTTCCACACAGACTGGCTTCCTTGATTACAAGCCTGTTCTCGATGCCTTAGGAAGATTATATCCAGTCACTGTTGTGCAGCAGCAGCACAATCCAGAGTAAAGGGCTGAGTGTATGGATGCCATTCATCATTCAGATGCCCTTCATACGAAGTCAGGCTTGGATAGATTGAAATTAGACCTACTCATACCCATTATTAAACCTGTAGAACCCGTCTGACTTGTGATTGCCCGAAATGATAATTGGACTTATTTGACAACCTAATCACCTTAAGGGACGGCCATGACGTCAAGAATTGTAGATATTAACCAAATTTTCAGGAAGCTGCCATTCACTGGTGGTCTTTTGAACACAGATTCTTGCAGCCACAGGAGAATGCAGGATGGCACGCCTGCAAAAAATGAGCAAGGTTTGTCCCTCCATTGGGAATGGACCAATTCTTTAGTTTACCATATACCCATTATCAAACCTGTAGCACCCGTCTAACTTGTGATTGCCCGAAATGATAATTGGACTTCTTTGACAACCTATTCACCTTAAGGGACAGCCATGATGTCAAGAATTGTAGATATTAACCAAATTTTCGGGAAGCTGCCAATCACTGGTGGTCTTTTGAGCACAGACTGTTGCAGCCACAGGAGAATTCAGGATGGCAGGTGTGCAAAAAATGAGCAAGGTTTGTCACTCCATTGGTAATGGACCAATTCTTTAGTTTACCATATTCCCCTAAATGGTTACAATTTTTGATTTTTTTGCATTTTACCAATCTTCCAAGATTAGAGGCCCTTTCTTAGAGACATTTGAATTTTGGACCATGGTGGAGAAATGTGTGTATGGGCCCAGAAAAGGTCTCCTACTATGTCAACTTTTAAATAGGGAGAAAATATAAGGCCTTTCTAGATCCTTCATTGAATGATGGGAAATAACTATGGCAATAAGCCAGGTTATAGATATGGCAATATGCAACAGCTGCAAATATGCAAGGAAAAAAAGTAAATACAAAACATGTGCAAGGAACTATGTAAAGAAATAACTGGACAATAATCATGCAATGTAATCAACCCTTTAAGGTGCATAATCAGACATCCATAAATGAAAGGGGCAGGGTAAAGGGATACTTAATTGGGGTCAACTTGTTGGCACATTAATCTTCCCCCTGGCTCGAGCATTTGTAGAGAGAGAGTTGTAGGTGGAGTCTAGAAGGATAGAAGAAACCCTAGTAGACTGTAGTTGGAGACTCCTAAGACATGATTCCTAGGACTTGACTGTCTTGCCACCATTGCAAAAAAATTCTTGTGAGTTGTGAAAAAGTGCCTTTGTGTTGGATCCTTTCCTGTAAGATGAAGCCAATATCCCATCTACCCCTCTATTGTGGGTCTGATTTTGTCTAGCAAATTACTTTTCAAACCAGTCCTCCTGGATGGTTTTTTTAAGGAAAGTGGGATTCCAAAGTGCGTTAGAGATGTAATGTTCCAATTTGTAGCCAGTATTATGCCCATTCTGTCCTTCAACTGGTGGCTGCAGTTTATATTAAAAGTTTAACATTTGCCTGGTCTTAGCTTTTTCCCTTAGGAATGGAGAAAAGTATCCATAGTATGTTTAAGCTTCCTGGCAGAATGAGCAGAGGCTACCATTATGAAGAGGATATTATCTACAAACTAGGTGTGATTCAAAATGTCACCTTTGGTACTTATGACATTCTTTGTGCAGTGACCTGTCCGGTCAAAATTGATTGAGCGTTCTCCTCAATGCTTCAGAAATTTTTTTGTAGGGACTGAGATGGAGAGGGCAGCCATGCCTGATACCTTTAAAGGAGGAGAGAAACTTTGTTGTTGTCCCATTGGCTAAACAAGAAAGCCAGGGCACCTTCATGTGGGCTAAGACTGAGTTAATCCATTCCTTGCTGGAGCTAAATACGATGGTAAGGCTGAGTTAATACAATCCTCACTGGAGCTAAATACGCATGCCAAGGCTGAGTTAATCCAATCCTCATTGGAGCTAAATACACATGCTAAGACTGAGTTAATCCGATCCTTGCTTGATGTAAATTGATGATGGCTGCCCAAAAAGGCCAATTCACCTGTCAAAGGCATTGGTCGTGTCAAGTTTGACAAACATGCCATTTCTTCTTGGAGAATGTGTGAAATGAATTGCATCTTATGCTTACACAATGTTATCCAAATTTTGTTTTTGAATATATGGTTTGTAGATTATAAATAAATAGAGGTAACAGTGGTATAATCTGTGGCAGCCATCTTAGAGACAATTATATAGCACTCGTCTCTGTAGGTATGCAAGCAATGGGAGTGGATTTAATAGAATTAGGTACCTGATGAGTTATTGTATTCTCCTTGACAGTCTTTAGCAGTTCATATTTGATGAAGGGGAATGCAGCTTAATAGAATCTCCTTGGAACGTGTCCAGACCAGGGGTTTTGTTTTTTGGTCAGATTACATCTTCCTGCTTCTCCATTTCAATTGGCTCTATAAGTTCAAATCTCATATCAGTGCTGATGATAGCTGTGATGAATCTCAGACAAAATTATTGATCAGAAGCTTGGTCTTCATCAGGTTTGCTGATAAGTGGATTCCAGTGATTTGTAACACACTTTTTGATTAGAGATTCATCTAATGTCAGTTTGTCACCATCTTTAGTTCTGTTGATATGTTTCAAATTCCGGTAAAATGAGGCAGCCTGGTCAAACAATTAATTGTTGTAATCTCCAGCCTTAAGCCAGACATACTTGGATTAGTCTGCAGTATCTTTTGTCCTTAAGTAGGACTAAGTTGCAGTCTCTCGTTAGGCTTTCCTTTGAGCCAGATTCTCAGCTTCAAACTTCTACACCATTCTCCTCAGTGGTTTGTTGTAGCTAAAGAATTTTATTTTCCAAATCCTTCTTCACTTGGGTTGAATCAATCCAAGCATGTCAATGCCAGATCTTTTTTTGTTGTATAGGTGCTAGAACTTCTTATCTCACTTACATAAGCATTTTGGGTGGGGGGATGTGGACACCAACATTATTGCATCAAGTCAACGAAAAATATAATACTGTTGAAGCTAAGTTGGGTTGGAAATTGAAAGGAAGGCCTACCTGAGAATTCAAGGGTGAAGTGTCCAAAGAGATGTTTGTCATTTGAAATATGGAACTCAAGATTCTTAGATTGACTTGCCAGTGACCAGAAACATATTTACTTGTTTAATTCAGAGTTTCATATTTTTTGCAATGAAGTTCACACCCCTTATTTTGTTATTTTGGGTCCAAGGGCCCATAGTAGCAAAACATGCGATTTAAATGCGATTAATCATGATTAATTCTTATACTTGGCCCAAAATGCTTTTTTCAACCCGTTTTTTTGTGTTTTTTTTAGCAACTCAATCCACAAGGCCTTGTATGATGGGGCAATTTGAAATGTTGTCTACAATTTAAAAAAATTTAAATACACCCAAAACTTAAAAAAAATAAAACCTAACCCTAACTTGTAAACCTAACCCTCCTTTGTGGTAGATGTTATATTCGACATTCATTTGAACATATTTAATATTTGTAGTTGTGAAATGTGGTGGAAATATTTATCATTATAACTCTTTAATAATCTACCCTTGGATTAATACTTCATGGGCCAGATGTAGATAGGGATAACATTCATGCATTTTTTAGTTCTCATATTACATATGGAGTGCACACCATGCTAGAGAGTATTGGTTGGAAAAATATTGTTCACGAGCAGACAATCTCCAAATTTTGGTACAACTCTAGCGTATGGTAGATGCAATTGTAGTTGCAAGTTTTGGGTTCACTGCCCCATCATATGAGGCTTTGCATACTGATTTGTTGTAGGATGTATAGGATGTGAGTGATGTTCTTGCAAAACATTATAAGGAATGAAAAAAATCAGGATGCATTATAATGTCAGATGGATGGACAAATGAAGCCACACACATCAACTTCCTTGTGTCATGTGGCCTTGGCATAGTTTCTATTAAGAGTCTATGAATTTGAGATGATAAAATCATGCAAGACACTCTTTTATCTATTTAATGAGGTTGTGATTAAGGTGGAGTCACAAAATATGGTCCAATTCATTACAAATAACGTTGTTTGTATGGTTGTTGGGAGGCTTCTTATGGACAAATATGAAACTATGTTTGTGACTCCATATGTGACACATTGTTTTAAATTGACTTTGGATGACAAAGACAAAATTCCTTGGGTGAAAGAGGTTTTTCAAAAAATCCTACACATTTATACTTAATATAATGCACACATTCATAGATGATAAGAAACTTCTTTAGCGAGGGGTGACAAAGTTTACAACCCACTTCCTTGCATTGAAAACTTTTTTTCAACAACAAATAAATTTAATATGAATGTTCATTTCAATTGAGTGGATGGAATTTTCCTTTGTGAAACATATGGAGGGCAAAATAACAATTGACTATGTTTTATCACTATCTTTTGGGAAGAGGTAGATAAAATTTTGTTGTTCTTTGAGCCTCTAGTTCAAATTTTGAGACTCATCAATGGGGATAAACCCCATGGGTTATCTATATTAAGCAATTGATAGGGCCAAAAACACTATTAAGAACATATTGGAGAATAAGGGGGCCAAGTACATGCCGTTATGAGAGAGAGTTGATAAAAGATGGGATTGATAGATGCATTCTCCTCTCCATGGAATTGGATATTTCTTGAATCCAATGTTCTTTAGCGGCTAATTTCGAAATGATACAGAGGTCACATAGGGCCTATTTAAGTGCATGGAAATAATGTTTCCTAGGGATCTTTTGAGGAAGTTATGGGAGAGTTTTCGATGTACAAACAAGCAAGGGGTTTCTTCTCTAGTAAGACAACCATCACAAGGAGAAAACCCTTCAAATCAGGGAGACAATTTTTCTACATATGTACGGTGAAAATGTTAAATTTTGATTGAATGTGCACGTTACAATGTTGACAAAATTTGTTTTTGCAGCACAATGGTGACTTTCTTTTGGCACAAAAATCAAACACCTTCGATGGATAACAATGCACATTTTGAGCCAACCATGTAGTTCACATGCTTGCGAGCATAGTTGGAGTGTGTTCAAGCATATATATTCCAAAAAACGCAATCGACGCACTCAAGAACGGATAAATGATTTGGTGTTTGTTCACCACAATTTTTACTTGAAGATGAAGAAAACTCAAGGTTAATAAATGTTGTATTTCTAATTCTCAATTCATATGAAAAATTGATTTATATTTTTCTAAAATATTATTCTCCAAGTCACTAACATATGCATTCTATTTGATAATGTTAGCTACCATCGAGGAAGATCAACCGATTGAATTTGACAAAATCAATCCAAAATCCGAATGGCTCGAACATAATAATGATTCTATTTATGATGAAGCTGACTTTGACTTGTTGGAGAAGGTTGGGTATGACACCGAGGTTGTCTCTCAAATTAGAAAAGGCTCTAACTCTAGAGCTTTAACATCTACACCTGTTGATCCCTAGTCTACCTCGTTGCCATTGGTTCTTTCCCATATTTGGTTCCTTTGTAAACGACAATAGTACGTATTTTGAAATGCAAATGTAAACAAAATTAAATGGTTTAGAAATTAATGAAAGAAAACAGTTGGCTGATTTTGATGGCGTACAATCTCATTTAACTTCCTCTCATAATCTTTATCTATTCTTTATGCAATTGGAATGCCTAATATGTATCTCTATGCCTTTAAATTTAAAAATAAACTATTTTTTTCTTCTTTCCACATTTTTTTGATGGTTTTATGTTTTTTCGACTTTTCCCCAATTTTTTCTCGATTAATTACGACTTTTTGAAAAAGACTTACACTTTTGAAAAAACGATTTTTTGCTACTATGCAAGGGACTATTGGAGGAGGAGGTCTTCAATCATCTCCCTAATAGGCTAATTGTATCATTCTGCAAGGCAGCTTCCTTCTGATTGCTATGGCTTAGGACAATGTTAAGACACCCTGCAAGGATTCAATATTGAACTTGTATAGGGGGAAACTCTTCTTAAATAAAAGCCCCAATCCCTGACCTCCTAGTATAGGAAGGAAATATATATTGAAGATGCTGAAGCTTATACTTGTTTCCATAATTCTGAGAGTGGATCTGATCTAGTTAGGGCTAGTCTTCTGATTCAGTTTCTCTAGCCTCCAAGGATCCCATGTCGAAAAATAGGCCACAAGAGTTCTCAACGCTATTGATATTGTTTGAAGTTATCGTTGAAAAATTGAACTGCTTTCTACATCTTCATCTGATGAGCTTAGGTTTCTTGAAGCAAGATTTACAACTTTTCCAAATAAAATTTTGTTTGATTTCTCCACCAATCCTCGTGCATCATGAAAGGATATTCATGTTACGTTAGGGTGAAGGTTTTGATTTTATCTCTGCCAAGCAGGGGTTGGAAACAAGTTGCTGCTTTTGCGGAAGCAAGCCTCTCCCTGATGTCATGCCCGTTAAAATTCACCCAAAATAACCTAGCGAAAACAAGAATAATTGTTTTTTTTTTTTTAAAATTTCACACATGCATAAACCCCAATTGATTAGTCAATACATATATGATGAAACACAACAAAACTCATAGCACATGCCATGCATATTTGCAAATGATACAACAATGGAAGAAATTGATCTAGCTATAGTTAACCAATCACAATGATCGAACCTGAACAAGAATATAACATACACACTATCACACACATCACACAAGACACGATTAGAGTTTTAACAAGGCCAAACCACAATTACTTCAAAGTAAAAGAGAGTGAATGTACAAGTATTTGCGCACTTAAAATCAGGTTTGATCATACAAGGCACAAGGAAGAATATATCAACAAGGTCTAGGTTTGAAACTTTTAAAGGTTTGATACATGAACAAGAAGGTTACGAAATTGCGTTAAACATCTGGGGGTGGCTGAATAAGCTAGGGGTCCCAAACTTCACTCATCATTTTTACATACTTGATTACCATGCAATTGTTTTTGTTGGGGGCACCACATTGATTTAACTTTACATCCTACACGGTTGAACAAGGTAATAAAGTACGCTTAGTGCACTAGGGACAAACCCTACTTGTTAGATATTAGGGCTCGCACCCGTTCACCAAGTTGCTTATATATCTGCTTACGTGCACCCACATAAGCGGAATCAAGGCCAAATATAGTTCTCCCATTTAATGTTAATGTTTATTCCTTTTAGTGAAAGGGCATCACGCCTTTCATAAACTTGCACAATTAGTTTTTGTTTTAACTAAAATGAACACTAGGGAAAATAACCTAATGCACAATTAAGTTAAACACTGACACAAATAGCTTCATAATAAATAGAATCTAAACAGTAAATCAAAACCCTAAGTATGCTAAAATCTGTAACCAATGAACCTAGGAATCACTATAACAAGCCAAAAGCAATGAAATGACAAAGGAGATAAGAATGTGACACACTTGGGCATAATCTTGGGATTTTGAAGTTGGAATAGTTTTTTGGAAGTGGATGTACAGGGTTGTGTTAAATCTAGATCTTGGACTGTCAAAGAACAAAGTTGGTGCTTCAACAAGAATCGTCTAACATGACGTGGACAAATTGGGCAAATCGTTGAATAGGCACCTCTCAACTATCGAATTTGTTGAATCATTGATTTTGTTCCTGGGACTTTTTTGGATTATGGATTTTTCTGTGCAGGTGTGTCGTCAGGGGTCGTGTGGTGTTATCACAATGCGGAATAGATGGGCATGATTCCCTCTATCTTGTTTCCTTGACATAACCTTTGAAAATGATAGCAAAACAAGTGTGCAAAGTTAGTTGACTCAGCCTATTCACCAGGGAGTTGCAACTACATATCCCGCACACTTGGAATCAGAGTCAATGTTGTTCTCTTGTGCATGCTAGTGAAATTTTGAGTGAGAGCGAGAGCTTTTGGCTTCCCTTCCTAGTGAAGAGCGATTCAAGCTACATGGACAAAACCCTCTTTTGGTACAAGTAGATGATGCCATAATGGCTTGAATAAGGTTGAAGTATCAAGGTGTTAGCTCCGTCACAAGTGTAGCAATATATTTGATCAATGAAGGCCCTAACTTGAATGATGGAGAAGGTTTGCCCAACCTTTGAATGACATGACACTTGGTAAAATGATCAGGAATGATTTGTAAACATAGTGATCTCTAGGACATGACGTGCTACGGTCGACCATGGAAGAATGTGATAAGCTAAAGTCATAACGCAGGAAATCAGGGCAACGCAGAGGGACCCACAAAAACACAAAGGACGGATTCGGGGTCCCCTCAAATCCACATGGGATAGAATCAACAATTTACTTGTAATCGCCAAATCTGTTTTTGGATAAACAAATGTCCAAAATGAGGGAAAACAACTTAGGAATCATATAAATAATGTTGCCAATGCCACTTATTTATATAAGTCAATAGTAGCCCTTATAAAACATGGAGGCTATAATATCACATATCCTCTAATCTAAGCTATGGGTCTAACTAGACTAACAACCAGAGTAATTAAAACATTACTAGATTTATGATATCCCAACAAAATTATAATTTATACTCCTACGTGAGTTAATTTCTCACTCACAACTTTATTACTATGGTGAATTTATCACTAATTTATTTATTCTAACATTTCCCCACTTAATTCATCAGTCTTAAGAGTCAAACACTGAAAATTTCGGAATGCCTCAAACTTATCATGTGCAAGTGATTTGGTGAAGACATTTGCGTGTTGATCTTGAGCGGGCATATAGTGGAGTTGAATGTTGTTTTGTTGAACATGCTCCTGTATGAAATGAAATTGAACTTCAATGTGCTTCTTGGGCTCATGCAACACTGGATTGCAAACAAGATTAAAAACACCTTGATTGTCGTAGTACATAATTGTAGGTTGAGTTTGTGGTACTCCCAATTCTGTATGTGATGTAGCCATATCTCTTCACAAACAACTATTTTGCATGGTATTTTGTCTCAGTGGAAGATCAAGAATCAAAGTTTTGCTTCTTGCTCCCTCATGAGATCGGCCCAGATCCCAGAAAGAAGATAAATCAGGTTGTGAATTTGCTATCATTAATTGAACTTTCATGATTTGCATCAGTGAAACCTGTAAAGAAGAATTGGTCATTTTTCTTGTATTCTAGGCCATATTGCATTGTACCTCAAATGAATTTTAGTATTTACTTTGCTGCTTTCCAGTGACTCATCTTTGGATCTTGCATGAACCGTGAAAGATAGCTAACATAGCTAATATCTGGCCTAGTGCATGCCAAGTAAATGATACTCTAAATCAATTCTCGATAGAGTGGCATTTATTGGTGGTGACAGATCCAAATGAGATAATTGAAGTCTTGTCTCCATAGGTGTTGCAGTAGGTTTGCAATCCATTTGAGATTTCTCGAGCATTGTCTTAATATACTTCATTTGAGACACAAAGATGAGGAGCTCTTTTTGCCACACTTCCAAATCAAGATAGTAGTGCAATAGTTCGAGATATGTCACGTTGAATGATTGTTTGAGATCATTCTTTATTGCACAATCATCTTCATTGAGATGCCAGTGATGACTAGATCGTCAACATATACAATTATAGTCACAATCTCCCCTCTTGCTTTTTGATGTAAAGGTTTGGATCATACAGACTCCTTTGGAATCCATGTTGAACAAGATGCTTGTCAATTTTGATATACTAGGCTCATGGAACCGCTTGAGACTATACATTGACTCGATGAGTCTACATACCTTTTGTTCTTTACTAGGTGTGACAAAACTCTTTGGTTGGGTTTTGTAGACGACTTATTGTAGATCTCCATTCAGGTAGGTACTTTTTACATCCATTTGATGGACTTTCGATCTAAATTGTGCGGTCATAGCAAAGACCATTTTGATAGTCGTTATCTTGGCTATGGGAGAAAAAGTCTCCTCATGGTCTATGCCTTCATTTTGTGTGTAGCCCTTTGCTCCAAGTCTTACCTTGTACTTGTTTATGTTGCCATTTGCCTTGTACTTGGTCTCAAAGATCCATCTGCAACCAATGGGCTTCTTCACTGATGGAAGGTCAACAAACTGCCATGTATTATTATTCATTAGTAGTTGATGTTTCTCATCCATGGCCTCTTTCCAAGACTGACTCTTGGGCTTCTCAAACTGTTGAGGGCTTAGATGGTTCTGCTAGTATGCTCATTAGGGCCAAATTCACCTCTGCACGAGCCATGCTACGAGTTCTTGGTCATGAACTGTATGTGTCTGGGGCTCCATCCAATTTTGCATCTTGTATTGTACTTGTTACCACTTGGGGGCATACATTAAAAAATATTAGTGGGTAGTGGAGGACCTTGTTGACTATCATCATTTTTTTCATTTTCGTTACCCGTATCGACATTAGAAATATTTATAGGTCTGATCCCTGTATTATGTGACTATGTAGAGGGTGGATTGAATTCACCCTTCTCATCAAATACATCCCTGTTGATATGTATCTTCCTAGTTTTTGGATCCGTGAGTTGATAGGCTTTCAACTTTTCGCTGTAGCCAAGAAAAATGCATGCCCATGATTTCTTTTCCTTTTATAAGGACATAAATGTATATTTTACAGCCAAAAACACAAAGATGTGATATAGATGGCTTATTCCCAATCCACGCTTCTTGTGTAGTAATACCATTGAGAACTTTGGTGGGTGTTGGATTCAGCAAGTACACTGTCGTGCAAACTGTTCTACCCAAGATGTATGGGCCTGGTGAGTCCTCAATCTTGTTGCACACCATTTTCACAATAGTGTGATTTTGCTGTTCTACAACACCATTTTGTTGTGGAGTGTAAGGTGCAGTCAACTGCTAGCGAATGCCATGTGCTTTTAGGAGTTTGGAGAACTCTTTACTAGTGTATTCTCCCTTTGCTCTGAGCAGAGGATATGAATTCTACGACCAAATTCACGTTTTGTAGTCTTTGAATTCTTTGTAGACTGCAAAAGCTTGATCCTTAGTCTTCAAGCAATATTCCCACATTTTTTGTGATTAGCCATCAACAAAGAGTTGAAAATACTGAATCAACCAACACTCGAGCGCATGGGCCCACACAGATTGGTGTGCACAAGATCTAATGAACTAGGAGTTCGATATGTACTTGTGCCAGATGAAGCTTTATGTTGTTTTCTTGCTAAACAACTGGAACATATATCAATATTTTTCTTGAGTGAAGGATGGCCTCTCACTATGTTATGTCTACTGAGTGTAGTCAGGGACCCAAAACTTAAGTGTCCATACCTTTTGTGCCAGAGATTATTTGAGTTGGTATTTTTTGCAACTAAAGTTTGATTGGCTTTATGGGCAACATCAAGCTGAAACATTTTTGTTACACTAGAAGCTTGTGTAACAGTTTGAGCTTCGAGTCTTGTCTCGAATGAGATACATTTTTTTTCTGTTTTGCTGATCAAATGCAACCATGAGGTTATGTATACTAGATGTCAAATCTAGGATAAATATAAAGCATGCAATCAACTCAAGAGAGTAAGGCACATGAAAGGCATGACATATAGAAGAAAGAGGTTAAGTACAATAAGAAAACTATAGTACAATAATGATATGGTGGTGAAGCCCAAGAGATATGATAACATAGCTAAATGAGGATCTCATCTATCAAGTGCAATCCTAGACTAGGGAAGTCAAATGTGTCACTTGAAGTATTGGAGAAATAGTCACGAGATGTAATAACTTCAATCATCGTGACAAAGAGAGATATGGTGATGGTGGGCTCAAGGAACCGCTGTAGCCTCTTGAAAAACACTCGTCTGTAACCTCTTGAAAAATACTTGTAGGAACATGTTGTGGTGAAACTATAGTTGACTTAAATGGTCGGATATGATCCGCTGTAAGATGATGTAAACCACTCTTGGGATGTGGATGAGTGGGTACTAACATTGTTCGCATACTCGTACTCGGAGAGTACTCACCTAACCAAAAAAAAACTTAACTCGACAAATACTTGTCAATACTCGACATTTTAAAAAAATACTTAAATTTCTTAAAAAAAATAAATTTAATACAAATTACAGTAATGAAATGTATCAATTGAGTCTGTAAAATGTTGGGGAAGTGTTTTCTATTAGATTTGAATACAAATTGAGTACAAAATTGCATAATCATGCAAATACAACATATTGATACTTATAAATTTATGATGATTGTCATTGAAAATCATCATAAATTGCATCTGGATGCAAGATACAAAGTACAAGAATCTACAATTTTCTCTTCCTCGTTCTAGTGAAAAATATGATAGACTTAGAGTCTAGTCTTTGAACTCAATTTCCCCTCCTTGCTCTACCTAAAACACTGAGCCTATTGCTCCACCTTGGTACTAGATGGCAGTGACTCCTCATGTTCGACATCTACAAGGATGTCATCCAATCCAATCTCTCTTGCTTCTATTGTACCACTTGCCTACACCCTCCATAGCTTGCTTATTGAAATCAACAATAACGTCCTCTATGAACAAGGGGTCTCCTCGTCTTGTGTAGTCCAGTCATTGTAGGGATTGATCTCATCCAAATCGATAGGCTTATGTGATGTGTCCACATTTTTTGTATGACGCTGAAGGTTGTATTGCACAAAAACTAGATCATTGAGGTGTCGTTGACTCAACTTATTGTGCTTCTTTGTGCGAATGGAGTCAAACAAACTCTAGTTGCTTTCACAACCAAAAGCGGTATAAGGTTAAATTAAAATTCGGAGGGCTAGGTTTTGAAGATTTGGGGTATTTCCACCTTAATCTTCCTCCCTCAAACCTGCAAACAAGATATTTAAAAGTTTGTAAGTAATTACTATTTATACATTTGTAACTTGTAAAGTACAAGTAAACTTTAAAGACTTCATTTTTTATTCCCTAGTAGCTGGGTGGATTGTTAAGCACAGGTTATTAATGAGAGGGGGGGGTGAATTAGTAATAGATATCTTTTTCACTTTTTATATAAACAATTATTCCACTTAAGATATGCAATATAATCAAATCACAACTCACACAACACAAAGCAATAGTGACACAAGATTTATACGTGGAAACCCTTTTGGGAGAAAACCACGGAGAAATAGATTTCAATATAAAAATTCGTAGGCACCAACCTACTGGAGCACCAACCCCAATACAATTTTGTAAGCACCAACTTACAGGAGCACCAACTCCTCTACCAAGCACCAATTCAACGAAACTTCATGAGCACCTACTCATAGGTGCACGAACCCTTTTGAACGAAGGCACCAACTCTTTGGACGAAATAACACTTCTAACTTTGACTTGTTTACAATTCAACGAAACTTCGTGAGCACCTACTCATAGGAGCACGAACCCTTTTGAACGAAGGCACCAACTCTCTGGACGAAATAACACTTCTAACTCTGACTTGTTTACACAACAGATGATAGGACTTTGCTTCTTCACTCTTTTAGATCCGATC
This sequence comes from Torreya grandis, assembly GCA_037957365.1. Lineage (NCBI taxonomy): Eukaryota > Viridiplantae > Streptophyta > Pinopsida > Cupressales > Taxaceae > Torreya > Torreya grandis. Next base: position 436,627 of record JARHVA010003437.1, read on the forward strand.
AATTACAATATAGCTTTGCTGCTATATGCCTTTATCCTTTGCTTATGCTTCTTTGTTTCAACAACCACTTTTCTTCTCAAATATTTCTGCTCTTCTTTTTTTTCCTTCTCTCTCACACTTATATGATCTTCAATCAAATCGAATGCTTGTGATACTTCCACATCTCTTCTCCCTTATATAGTCATTAAAGGATGTGTCCCATCCAAGAGGTACCTCTTCACCAAGAGATGTGACTGTTGACATTTCCGTTAACATTTCCATTGACATTTTCGTTCACTTTCGTCGACAATTTCGTTCACTTTCGGCAACTTTTTCGTTCACTTCCGGCAACAATTCCGTTCACATCTGGTAACAATTCCGTTTGACATCAATGACAATTATTTCAACAATCTCCTCCTTTGTCATTGATGGCAACCACATATTGAAACTGCTCCCCCTTGCTGCACTGTCTCTTCTGTCTGAATCTTTCTTTGTTGTAGCTCCCCCTTTCTGTGACATCTTCTTTCTGTACTTCTCCCCCTTTGACATCAATGGCAAAGGGTCTATCCAAGAGCTAGTACTTAGCTCCCCCTCCGCTGATGCTTCCCTTCAGTGGCAAGAAGCAAAAGAAATTACTCCCAACTTCTCACATACTTCGGAAGTGCCTTCGTGAAAATATCTGCTATCTGCTCTATTGTATTAATGTATTCCAACTTGACTTGCTGATCTGCAACTTGCTCTCAAGAAATGGTATCTAATTGGAATATGTTTCGTTCTAGAGTGCATCACCGGATTCTTCGAAATACTGATGGTACTGGTGGTCACAATATATGGAGATAGGTTGATCATACTTCACCTTGATATCTTCCAGAGTCTGCTTCATCCAAAGCATCTGAGTGCAACACATAACTGTCGCTATATGCTTTGCCTCTGCTGTGGATAGTGAAACTGAATTCTGTTTCTTGCTTAGCCAAGATACTAAGCTATCACCAGGGAAAAATGCACCACCACTTGTACTCTTTCTATCATCTAGGCAACCTGCCCAATCTGAGTCTGTATATGCCACTAAAGTGAAATCTCTCTTTGTAGAATACCATAATCCATAGTCCAGGGTCCCCTTTATATATCTGAATATCCTCTTGACAACTTGTACATGAGTTTCCTTGGGGTTTGCTTGATATTGTGCCACCATGCCTACTGCCTGCATGATATCCGGCCTAGAAGTCGTCAGATACGGAAGATTGCCAATCATTGATCTATAGAGAGATTGATCTACATCTGGTGATTCCTCATCCTTACTTATCTTGTTTCTTGTGGCCATTGGTGTGTTAACAAGTGCACAGTCCTCAAAACCAAACTTCTTCAACATTTTCTTGGCATACTTGGTTTGAGAAATGAAGATTCCTTTATTGGATTGAGAGATTTCTAATTCAAGAAAGAAAAATAACTCTCCAAGCATGGACATCTCAAACTCCTTTTATATGTCTTCATCGAATCCCTTTGTCAGCTTCTCACTATCTCCTCCGAATATTATGTTATCAACATAGACAACAACTATCAATTGATGCTCACCTACAATTTTGATATATAAGTTGCTGTCGGCAAAACCTCTTTTAAAACCTTGATCTTGCAAATATTTGTCAAGTCTCGCATACCAAGCTCTAGGGGCTTGCTTCAGGGCATACAAGGCTTTCTTCAATTTGCAAACATATCTACTATCATCTGAAAGAAATCCTTCAGGTTGCTCAATAAATACTTCCTCTTCTAGTTTGCCGTTCAGGGACGCAAACTTCACATACATTTGATATACCTTGAAATTTTTAAATACCGCATAGGTAAGAAACATTCTGATTGCTTCTAACCTAGCTATTGGAGCAAAAGTTTCTTTAAAGTCAATTCCTTCGATCTGAGCATACCCCATTGTTCCATGAACCAAGGGCCTGAGTCAAACAAGAACTCCTTGCTTCCTCCAAGGGAAAGCAGCCCTTCCACAGTTGAGAAACTTTGAAGTGTTGGCGTATCTTGATTCCAAATTTTCCTTGATCCATCCATATGGTTTGAAGGTCGAGTATAGATTAAAATATTTTCCCAAACAAGCCTATTGAGATAAGCTCTTCAAGGATGAAAATAAGGAAGTGTTGGATCACTGCGTTGTGACAAGTATATGCGAGGGTTTATTTTGTAAAAGTGAACCAATATCTTGCAGATCAAGGGAATAGTCACCTGATACATATGGTAGGAGAAGATAAAAGGGAGGAAGGAAGAGAGGATGATTCAAATGTGTGGGGAGCAATGATCAGTTTGCAGTTGTGCAGCTGTGCACACTCTTCCTTGGGACTTGGAGCTCTCCGTTGTTGCAATGGCTTGCACCTCGCGTAAAAACTTGAGGTACCTTCACACATTGATGCATTGCCTTGCAGACTACAACACAACCTTCTAGTGCCACACAATATCTTCTGAACTCCATGCCATACAAGCAACCTGGTGACATACTTGGACATTGGTGCCATGCTTTCCAGCATAGTAAAATTACGCTTACATGACAACGACACGACAAACTCAAAGTGTAAATGGAATTCAATTACATAGGCTTAAAATGGGAAAAACAAGGGAAAACCAGGACAATTTAAAATACGCTAAAATACTCATAAAAATACGGGAAAAAAAACTGCAAATGTTATTTCTTGCCAGATAGAGTGCATAGAAAGAGAATGTCCAAAGGACAGACATTTGTGCAAGCTTTCACTTCATGTCTTGGCATCCTTGTAAGGTGCCATGTGAAACGTCTAGTAAAATGTAAAAATATACGACCCTAACCCTAACCCTACGTCTAAGGAGCGATGTCGAATGTGTGCTATTGTGCCTAGTTTGATGATCACAAAATGCTTGGTTCAATTTTTACAATTACTTGGGAAAGTCTGAAATTTTGTTTACTTGTTGCTTGAGAGTGAAAAAATGACCCCAAAAAAAAAGTTTCGAGGGGTTTTAAGTCTTTTACCCACAACCAATTGAAAAAGATGCTAGTTTTTTCAATTACACGCATTTTGCATGTGGGTTTTCCACAAAATTCACTTTTTTTGGCCAGTTTGAACCGATTTTGATTGGGTTTGACCGGTTTATTGAGAAAACAACGCAGGTTAGAAGTTAGAATGACACATCACTGGGGGCAGGGATGTTTTAAACGCACTTGCCAGCATGTAATTCCTATTTTCTATTACCATGCTTTGCAGTATATTGCACATCAACATACCACTGCGCTACATCACTGCATTGCTTAGAGACGTCTCAACACTTCATAGCTACATGACAATTCTTTGCTACTTTGCGACACACTAGGTGGTAGTTTCTAGGTCTACGCCATGCAAGAAGGTGAACTGTTACTTGACAAAAGATGAATCGTTTTGGAACCACTTCCTTTGTAACTACCTTCTTGTGATGATGTATATATATTGTAACCATCCAACCCTTAAAGGATCATAGACACATCCAAATAGTAGGTTGTTAGCATGCTTTGAGTATCTAGCATTTTGTACACATCTGTAACTCATGTCCAATTTGGGCAAACAAGTAGGAAGTGTTTTCCCCATTTTGATCACATGTACTTGCTTCCTAGCTTTGTTGAACATTGAACACATATATACTTTTCCCTATTCTTTTACTTTGAATAGAAGTTGTACTTCCACATTTGAATGTGTATTTGGTTTATTGTTGTATAGTTTGCCGTTGCGTGCTCTATAACACCTAGTTTACTACCTAAGTTACAAGTTTGTCTCTTGCACTGACATCTTGGGCCCCATGGCACAAACCATTAGTATTAGAACATTAGGCTTCATATACCTATAAACACATGAGTGCAACACAAGGACTACAACTCGGGTCTGTTTTAGAGTACTCGGAAGAACATTATAGGAAGAGCAAGGTGGCTGTAGCCTAGAATACAGTCACCAAGGCATCCCCAAGGTATTTAGAAACTCGTTCGTGATGCCCTTGAGGAGCAACACAATGAACTCTTTGGTCAATTTCATGAACTCATGGTACAACTTGGACTGCAAACCACTCCCGTGTGGCTTGTGCATCCATCATGTATAGCTGGATTCGACAATTAGAGGACTCCTTTTGGGTCAATCGCTTCATTGACATGGAGAAGATCACCTTCATAGTGTTAAAGATGTCCATTTCTATGTCTGTCTAGTGGGAAACCTTTAGCGCGTTGTGTAAGAAAGACTTGGAGCCTGTTGGGACTTGGAAGTCATTTATTAGCATTGTGAAGGAAGAGTAATACTCCCTAAAGCATTATGAAGATGAATAAATTAAGTTCCAACAATTGCACCCTGATTACTTTGTGGGTTTGCGTGAGGACTTGACGGAGCAACATAAGGTGTTGAAGTACATCAGCGAACTCTTTCATCTTATATTCATATAAAAATGGAGTTCTTGACTTCTGACACGTTGGGGCAAGCTTACTGCAACACCACCAAGATCGAAGCCAAGGCAAAGATGAAGCAAAGGTTCTCTTCATCTAGTGCCGTGCACAAGAGCCAGCTCGCGTGCAACACACAATCTAACCCGTCCATGCAGAAGTAAAGCATGTCATGCAAGGGAGAGTAGCTTGAGAAGGTTGCACAACACTAGAAGATTCCAATGTCTAATGCACTTGACAAACGCAAAAAGAACCAAGGTGACAAGTGGTGCCATCGACACTGCACAAGCTCACATAATTTTGAATGCCATGCACAACAATCTTTGATTGTGCAATCTACATTAGGGGTTGTGCAATCAGAGTACACTAATCCCAATGCGACTTGTTTGAACACCAACACCATTGCCATAATCACCACTGAGGAATGGGAACACCTCTTCCACACAAAATGTCTAGTCAATTGGTAACAACTTAATGTCATCGACAATGGAACCCAAAAGAACATCAATGTGCAAGATATAGCTCAACGCATAGGCGTCACTACTAATGCACATCCTCGACCCTACTCTCTAGGATGGCTTCAGTAAGGGAAGGATATCCAAGTCTGACATCAATGTACTTTCAAGTATGTAGTCAAGGCCATGGAAGACACAGTCGCTTGTGACGTAACGCCATTGGAGGTTTGTGACATTTTTCTTGGAAGACCGTATTTGTGTAGTTGCGGTTATATAGATATGGTCTTCTACTAGTTTGTTCTTTGTTTCTCCCACATAGCATGGCCTCTCATCTAGATCATGTGCATCAAAGTAACAACCATTTGGACGCTTTCACAACAATGTGCCTTCGAGGAACTCAAACAACTTCTTTGCAGAAACCTTGTTGTGGCAATATCTAACATTGTTTGACCCTTTGAGATGTGGACCAATTCATCTGATTAGGCACTCAACGTAGTACACACACAATATGTACAACTCGTTGCCAATCACTCCAAGACCTTCAACAAGATGAACTAGTAGTACTCCACCTATGAAAAAGAGTGGTACGCTATTGTGCAGGTAGTTACACAATGTCACTACATCTTGGGTAAGGAGACAATAATCCATTTTGATCATAAGCCACTTTAGTTTTTGATTACCTAAAGCAAATTGGAGAATGCACATTGCATGAAGTGGATGACTTACTTGGAGTAGTTCCATCTAGCAATCAAGCACGTGAAAGGAAAGGATAACAAGGCAGTAGATTGCTTCATTGATCCACTAGTGCAAGCGCTCATTTGGTGCTTGACATGTGCGACCACAACTTCTCTGACTGGGTATCCCTTTACTTGGTAGACCGTGACTTTGGAGACACTTATATCGCCCTTATGTAGGGTGAACTGGTTTGCAAAGTCTACGTGTCCGACAAGCTCCTCTATAGGGTTGGACATATTTGTGTTCTTGATGGTGCACCTCGTCAAAGACCCATGTAGGAGGTGCACTACGCCAATACAACATGACACTTTGGCATTACCAAGACATTGGTGGTGCAACAAGCACTCTTCAATTCGCGTCACATGCACATAGACATTGAGGACCGCATCAAGTCTGGCATTCCTTATTGCATTGCCAAGCCCATGATTAGGAAGTTGGGAATTTACACACCACCTCTGGTTCCCATCCAAACCATGGGAATCTATCATCGTGGTGCTTGACACATGCGACCACAACTTCTTTGATTGGGTATCCTCTACTCAGTGGATTGTGACTTCATAGACACTTATACTGCCCTTGCGCAGGGTGAGTACATTTGAGAATTCTACATCTTACAAGCTCCTTTACAAGCTTGGACATCTTTGTGTTCTTGATGGTGAACCTTGCCAAAGACTCATCTAGGAGGCGCACTACGTCAAGACAATGTGAGACTTTGGCATTACCAAGACATTGTAAGCACTACAAGAACACTTATTTTCGCCTCATATGCACACAAACATCGAGCATCACTTCAAGTCTTCCCTTGTTGCATTACCAAGCCCACGAACAATACGCTGACACTTTATGCACCTTTGCTAATTCCATCCAGGGCATGAGAATCTATTAGTATGGATTACCTATGACAAAGCACCATAATGACTCTTTGTTTGTTGTAATGGATAGGTTCTCTAAGATGGCTATCATGGTTGCTTGCAAGAAGAGCATCAACGCTTATGAAACCACATGCTCATTCTTTAGCCATGTTTGGATTCATTTTGGACTAGCATCAATTGTGTGAGACTCTGACCCAGGTGTTGTCAACCACTTCTGGCAAGCTTTGTGGGATATGATGGATAAACAATTGGATTGGTTACCAACATTTCATCCTTAGACAAATGGAGAAATGAAAGTTTGTCAACCATGCACTTGTTCATCTGCTAGGCATGTGCAACAATGCACATTAACACACTTGAGATGATAATTGCCTCTACATTCAACATGCCCATAACAGAGCTCTGCACAACTCTATGGGGCATAGTCCATTGTAAGCATGTCTTGGGTTCCACACACCATTCGACACAGAGTTGCATGCACAGGAAAAAGAAGTGGACAAGGTACACAAACTTCTGCAACACATCCAAAGTGTTCACCACTAGGTTCAACAGGTACTCTTGCAGCAACAACTAAACTACAAAGAACACCATGACTTGCATCGCACACCTCATGATTTTAAGGTGGGTGAGAAGGTTTGGTTGCATGTTTAGGAGGAGCACTTAAAGTGTCCACACTAGAAAATCAAGCCTCTGATCTATGGTTCATACACCATATTGTGAGCACTAGAGAGAACACATTTTTTCTTGACCTGCCATGTTACTTGGGTTTGCATCCAGTCTTCAATGTGGAACTCCTTAAGCCATACTTACCACCTTTTCTTGAGCCAACAAAAACTCAATGTCCTTCAGACTTGGATTTTGAACACTTGTGTGCAACATCGAAGGATTAGATCATTGAAGTGACAACAACGCGCACTCGCCAAGGCACACATCAATTGTTTGGAGTGGTCAAGCCAAGGGCAATACACTAATTAGGCTAAGTGGTACAACCTTTGGCGACTTCAGGGTTAGTTTCCTTAGCTGATTGAAGATGCAATGGGCACCATTGCTTCTCTAGAAAAGGCGAATGATCTGTGCACAACTTTGCAAGTCCACACACTCTTCATTTGGACTTGGAGCTCCCCGTTGTGGCATCTTGTGCTATGCACAAAGACTTGCTATACCTTTACGCATTGGCGCATTGCCTTGCGGACTGTCGCACGATCTTATAGTGCTATGCAACCTCTCCTAAACTATGTGCCATGTGTGCAACCTCACGACATACTTGGACCTGCGGTGGACAAGAAGTGGTCCGAGTGACCTGGATGTACTTCTTATAGATATCATCTTTAATGGCTGTAATGATGAGCTTCTCTAAGGGAAGAAGCCGAGGAGGGGCATCCAAAGAGTACCTGAAAGTGGGTAACATATAGATAGAGATGTCAATACACTGGAGGAACAAACATGTCTTAGAATACCAGCAACGTTGACGTCTATTGGGGCCCAAAGATGCAATATTATCTTTGAAGAACATAGGGCTAAGTATGGATACCTTGCACACCTTGAAGCTAAATCCCCCATGGTTCTTAGTCTTGTCCGTATTTGGTTTCCATTCTCCTTTTGACCATCTAGGGTTTTCTCTAGTTCATTGCTTTGCTCAAATTCCTTTTGCATCTCTTATGTACTTTCAATGTTTACTTTGATGGAGATCCACTACGTACGTGTGTTATATATTCTGTTCATTGTATTTCTACTGTGTTGCAGGGATACGCCCCCCGGCCCAACGCCTCCTGTTCGGAGACGCCTCCGGCATGGGGGCGTCTCGGGTACTCCCGGAGGCGTCCCGGAGGCGCCCGCCGGCATGCCGGAAATGTCCGGCACGCTGACGGGCGCCTCCGGGAGTACTCGAGACGTTTCCGGCACGTACCGGAGGGATTCCGGCAGAAAAATGGCGATTTTTTTTTTTAAAAACCTCAGAAAATCCTTAAAGAAAAAACCCTAAAAACTAAGCAACCCTAAATGTAAATCCAGTCCGAACCCAACCGTATAGAAATAAAATGTCTATATAAACATTTAAGTATAAGTTTACATTTAGAGGGGACATCTAGTTTCTTATACTTTAAGTTATATTTTATTTATATACTTTCAGGATGTTTGAGAGGGGTTTCGGACTGCTAGGAGCTATAATGCAAATTCTAGGTTTTGGAGGATCCTGTCATATTTCAGAGTTAGTCAGATTCCAGGGTTTCAGGGTTTCAAACTTAGCCATATTTCAGGGTTTCAAGATTTCAAGGAGACATCATAGGAGGTATGAAGGCTGCATGAAGGGATGTATGTGTGATAGAATAGTATGAGAATATCTCTGGCAAAGTGCCACAAGCTGATCCCACCCCATTCCCTGTGCACCTCTTAAGGCATGCACTCGTGAGATTCAATGCACCGATGAGCCCTTGTGAGAGAAAGTGTCAGTAAATGATAAAGTTGAAAAATAATGGGAGTGGCATTCATGATTTTGTGGACAATCGAGATGATTTATTCTAGATTTGAATGTACATCTAGTCTTTGAAGTAATGAGTGAATGAATATTATATATTTTTAAGTGTTTTATCATTTATAGACAAATATTTTCACACTATGTAGTTTCAAGTGTTTTACTAAAAAAATGAGTAATATACAATATATATATATATACAGATGTACCCACGACGTATCCAAATCAAGGTTTTTGAAAAATGACGTACCCGCGTACCCGAGATGTCCCCGTATCCGTACCCGTACCCGTACCCAAACAACATAGTATTTCTGTTATACATTCAGTTAATTTTGGCCATGATTGGATATCTGGACTGAAGTTAATGAGTGGAGATTGTAATATAAGAGGATTAGTTTTTTGAAACAAAGGATCATTTTGGAACCATATCTGGTTGCAGAAAGAAAACATAAAACAAGCTTGGAGGCCAAGGTAGATTCAAATGTATATTCTAACTTAATTTCTGCTGGAAATGGGGCTGGTAACATAAAGTGACATGGTCTTAAGATTCTCCGTTAAGTTCTGAACGACAGCAAGTTTCGGCAAAGTCAGTTTGTCAAACCATGTATAAGCACACTCCTTTTCCAAACTGAGAAGCCTCAGCAAATAGCAGCAATCCTTCTGTGGCTCGTCTAATATGCATAGGAAGAGGTATTTGAAATCTGAAAAGTCTGACCTATTCAATTAGGCTTTCTAAAAAATCCTTATAAAATACAGAATAATATGACCACTGAAAATCCTTGATCTCCATTAATTTGAATGTTACATGATAATCTCTTGCTGATTGTGAGTACTGATCAGTCTTTGATCCAGAGTGGACAATATAAGTCACATGCATAATCTCTTGCTGATTGTGAGTACTGGAGAATCCTCTAGAGTGACTTGAGTTACAGAATGACATGGTCGGTTTCTTTCAGATGCATTAGAGTGATGCTGCTAAGAAAAAGATACCAATCTCAAATTTGTGAAGCAACCTATCAGGATAAAAGGCGGAGGTATTTTGTGCCCAAATTACTGTTGACTTCCATTTTATATTTTTCTGTAATTGTATATTCATATTCAAGTTATAGGCTTATTTGTTCTAATGGAGCGGTTCTTATTGGGATTGCAGCATTTGGTAATAAGGTTATTCTGAACCTCTTCCTATTATGCTGTTATTCTTTTTGAAGATGCATTTATGGATGCTCTTCTTGTTTCTGTTGAATATTGTCCACTTCTATGACAAATTTCTCAATGGTAATGTATAAAATAATGTTATATTTTACAGATTGGATTACATTATGTGATTTTTGTCCTCTGTTTTTATTTGTTCCAGCCACCACTCATTTTATGTCATATAATTGGAACCTTCCTTCTTAATGTAGTTGATTACTTGCACAGATCTTAGGGCTGTTATATCTGTTCTTAGTTTTATTCGTTTTATAACCATTAAAGATTGTTTTGATAGTCATTGTGCTGAATCACTCCCATGTCTTTGAGGTTAATGCACTTAGGTAAGTGTGATTTTAGGTATTCCTTTTTAGTCTACTTGTGCCTTTTGACTCAGTTTTATTCATAACTTGCATCAATGTGGTTTATGGGACTGTTTCAGAATGTGTATTCCTGTTGACTCACTCTTAATTTTATGCCCCATAAAGCCAGGGTGCTATGAATGTTATGTTAACTAAAGTTTTGTTCCTAGCGTGAAGAAAAGTCAAATGCGTTATCTCCATAAAGTATCTCAAATGATAAGGTTTGTAGGTTATGTTTGCATAGCTGCAGAATTGAAATTTCAACCGCAATAAGTATTTACACAGTTGAAATTACGGAAACTTCTTCAGATCTCAAATAATGGTCTGATGTTCCCCAGGTTCATGGCCTATGGATTGTTGCTGTTGAGTTTTGTACATTTGTGTGAAATTTATTGCCTCAAATTTGAAAACTGGAAAATTATTATAATTATTTTTTTTGCAGCACTTTGCTCTAGAAGAGAACATGTTGGAGGTTGATTGTCCATGTGTTACACCGGAGGAAGTCCTCAAAGCATCTGGGCATGTTGACAAATTCACAGATCTAATGGTGAAAGATGAGAAAACAGGCATGTGTTATCGGGCGGATCACTTGCTGAAGGATTACTGCAAGGAAAAGCTTGAGAAGGATCCACTCTTGCCACTAGAGGAGGTAAATGAATTGAAGCAAGTGTTGGCTGTTCTGGATGAGTTATCTGCTGAAGCGTTGGGCACAAAGATAAAAGAATATGGTTTAACTGCTCCAGATACAAAGAACACCCTTTCAGATCCATACCCATTCAATCTTATGTTTGCGACGTCTATAGGCCCTTCAGGCTCTAGTCCAGGGTAAGCGATCTCTATAATTCATGTACATTGGATTATACCTTTTGGGATTTGTAAATTTGTTGATACAGTGATATGTGCTCTGCATTCAGGAACTACAGAAATAATGGTGGCTTTCATAACATCATATCTCAGAATACTAGAAACACATTGTTGCCATTTAGATTTTCAGCGCAACTGTTTCTTATTGATCTGAAATGTGAAACATCGGCAATTCCGGATCAAATGATTGTATTTTATTTACCATGCGATCTTTTTAAAGATTCATATATTTGCTTTGGGTTTCACTCTGCAGATACTTGCGTCCAGAGACTGCACAAGGTATTTTTGTAAACTTCAAGGATCTGTATTATTACAATGGAAACAAGCTTCCATTTGCAGCTGCCCAGATTGGTCAGGCTTTCAGAAATGAGGTTTTCAGAACTCCACTCCAAATTATTTTATAAACCCAGCTTCATATGTTATCATTCTATTGGTATTCTATTGTGCAGTTAATTTGCATGGTGTTGTGCAATACATGGAATCATTGTATTGATTGGTGACCATATACCTTGCAGATATCCCCTCGCCAAGGGTTGTTGAGAGTTAGAGAGTTTACACTTGCTGAGATTGAACATTTTGTGAATCCTGATGATAAATCTCATCCTAAGTTTCCAAATGTTGCTGATTTGGAATTTCTAATCTATTGTAGAGAAGATCAAATGGCCTTAAAATCCCCTGTGAAGATTCGTCTTGGTGATGCTGTTGCAAAGGTTAGCATGGGCTTATGGTCCAGTTGCATCTGCAATTTCTGACGTTAGTCGATGATCTTTTTAGTCAAGAATAAATCAATGTTGTGTTGTTAAATGTAGTTAGTCTTAGCAGCACATGCTGAAAATGATATTTTGAATACGTAAACTATTTTCTCATGGACAGGGCACTATTAACAATGAGACGCTGGGTTACTTCATTGGAAGAACTTATTTGTTTTTGACAACTCTGGGAATTGATAAAGAGCGCCTTCGTTTTAGGCAGCATTTACAGAATGAAATGGCTCATTATGCTTGCGATTGTTGGGATGCAGAAATAGAGTGTTCATATGGATGGATTGAATGTGTTGGTCTTGCAGACAGATCTGCTTATGATTTGAAGGCACACACTGTAAGGAGAAATACAAATTGAGTACTGCTATGAGTTTTGGGAAATAACGAGTTTAGCATGTGAGATGTAATCCATTTGAATTTGTAAAACTGTAATGAAACAGGAAAAAAGCGGTGTGCCTCTTGTGGCTCATGAAACATATCCAGAACCCAGGGAAGTGGAGGTGAGTGATAGCAATGCATGCCATTGCTTTCCTTAGTGTGTTTTGTACAAAAACTTCTGAGAATATCTAGTGGCTGTCCTTGTGCAGAAATTAATAATAACTCCAGCAAAGAGGGAGTTGGGGTTGGCATTCAAGAAGAATCAGAAAATGATTGTTGAAGCTTTGGAGGTGAATTTGATAATTCTCTTTTCTGTACTTCATAAAACCTAATGGCACCCATGCAGCGGAAAAAAGCAAATGGAAATTTCTTCCTCCCTATTCTTATATTCCTTGAGTGGCATGTTTACATAGAATTTTGTTATCAATCCTCCTTAACTTTTAATCACATCCTTCTCATTTTAAACTTATCTTTTCATCCTTTCCCATCTTATTGGTGATGACTGTTTCTTTTGAAAAATTTAATGCCAGGCTATGAATGAGCTAGAAGCAATGGATCTTAAAGCAAGGCTGGACTCTGAAGGAAAGGCACCATTTGAAGTATGCACGCTGGGCCAAACTGTCACTCTTACTAAGGACATGGTATCCATATCTAAAGAATTAAAAAAAGAGCACCAGAGAGTTTTCACACCTTCTGTGATTGAGCCATCATTTGGCATTGGCAGAATTATTTACTGCCTTTTTGAGCACTGCTTTTATATGCGACAAAGCAAGGCTGGGGATGAACAATGCAATGTTTTTCGTTTTCCACCATTAGTAGCACCAATTAAATGCACGGTGTTCCCCCTTGTACAAAATGAGAAATATGAGGCAACAGCTCGACTCATTTCTAATTCATTGACTACAGCAGGTATATCACATAAAATAGATATGACAGGTACTTCCATTGGAAAGAGATATGCAAGAACAGATGAGTTAGGTGTGCCATTTGCGATAACTGTTGATTGTGAAACCTCAGTTACCATTAGAGAAAGAGAATCAAAAGATCAAATACGAGTTTCAGTGGAAGAGGTAGCTTCTGTAGTAAAGGAAGTGACTGATGGTCAAAGCACTTGGGCAGATGTGCTTTGGAGATACCCTACTCACACAACCAACTCTGCAGTTGAGTAAGGTTGGTGTATTTTTACCGTGAGTTTTGTCATAAAATACGATAAATCTATTTTCTTGCAACAAAGGGTGTATGAAAAACACTTGTTTAGATTTTAGTTTGTTTCATACCATACTACGAGCATTTTTAAGATGCTCTCAAGTGTTAACATCATTTATATTTATGTCAACTCTGAATTGATGACTATTGTTTAGTTTTTTTGTATGTTTCATACTATATTATGAGCATTTTTAAGATGCTCTCGAGTGTTAACATCATTTATATTTATGTCAACTCTGTAATTGATGACTCTTGTTCAGTTTTTAGTATGTTTCATACCATACCACGGGCATTTTTAAAATACTCTCAAGTGTTAACATCATTTATATTCACGTCAACTCTGTAATTGATGACTCTTCTTTAGTTAACTTCAGGTACCTGTATGTTGTGCTAAAAAATAGTTATTCTATTCAGAGGATTGTTCATATATATTTTTTAAAATCGGAAGCAGTTTATTGGTATCTACTTCATACATTGACATGATCTGGGCTAAGTTATTGTAGTATTTTTAGCTCTATGGGGTTGGGGAAAGGACCCAATTCCCACGATAGGAGATGTTCTTAAAAGTACAAATTTTAAAATAGAGTGAGACTAATAGCTGTTCAACTTGTATTCAATAATAATGCATAAGATTCAATCACAACATCACACTTCGGGTGTACAGGGATAGGAATGCTATTCACATATTTTAGGCCCAATTTATTTTATAGTAAATCAATTTAAAATTTAGTTTTCCTTCAAATTGAGCAAGGAAAACGAAAATGGTAGATCGATGACAATAATATTATTGGATGACTTTTTCCCTACAACATTTGGACGTCATATGTTATACTTATTAGATTCTAAACATAAGGTGCATGGGTATTGGGTCCTTTTCCCTAGCTGCATTCGTAGAATGTAGCTATAAAATATGCTACCACTACTTGCTCGATGAAGACTTACATTGTGTTAAAGTTAGTGTCATTTGACAACTGATGTACCTATCTGTAGGTAACATGCATATTTTAATTGTGTTGATATGCTAGCCCAGCGAGATATTGCGATACTCCGTGGCAGTCTTGAAAATCCATCAACGTACTGTCATAATATTTGGTATCCTTGAACTAGGCCAAGGTATGATATCTAAAGATGCCATAAATGAACCTCATATTCCCTTTGCAAACGATAAAGGGTTTATAGCATGTGGAGTCTTGACCTTTTAGAAAGCATATTGTAGGATGGCAAGTTTATGCCTCCCCACCAGTGATCAGAATGGAATCCGTCCCAGCCCGTTCAAGGGCTTCAAACCTGTTAGAGAAGTGTAGTTTAAAAATAGGCCAATAAAAAAATATCGAAATTTATAAAATTTGACAACACAAGTATAAATGCATTAGATAAATGACAAGTAAAAACATACCTGTTAATACCACATCACCTTAAAGTGTAGAGTAATCAATGCATATTAAAAATTACATATATGAGTTGGTAATCGAATCTCAGATTACTCATGTGTCACGTCAAGAGCAATACATTATTAATGTGATCCCGACTGGTGATATTTATTGTTTTGATACAAAATGAGCTGGTAATTTGCTGGCAATGCCACTTTATTATTAGCAGCTGTATTGAAGGATTTTACTGTTCGACCTGTGAAAGACGTTGCATATGAGTGTACGAAATGTGTGGTGCTATAAAATCTACAAGTAAATTATAGGTGACGTTGCTGACCACCTACTCACTGATGCACCATACGAAGCTGTACCACAATTGTATTAATAAGATTTTTTTAGAACATTAAAACTCATTTTTTTAATTATTTGATCTAGGTGGTTGTACCATTCATCGCTGCGTGAACGTTGAAAATGGATGCCATAAAAATTCTTAAATCTTCTCTTTTATTCCAAAGACTTAGTATCATATGCCCCTCTATGCTGCGCTTTCAACACCATAGTTATACAAAAAAAAAGCCGTTCCGGCCCGGAATCCCCCTCCGTTGAAGGCAATAGGTAAATAGCCACAGAGTGTTGATAAATGAGCAGATTTGATCTTTAGACTTGATGGATGCAAACATAAGAATTAAATTTGAATCAAGTGGAATTTTCATGGAAGCGATGTAAAGTTGGGCCAAGTGGGAAGATTTTTTTAATTTATAGAGTTCATTGGCGATTCCAGTTGTTGGTTCCACTTCTACCCATCTTATGTATGATGGATGTATTGCTTTGACATCCATCACCCACGTTCATGAGCTGGTTTGTGTTGATCAAGCGAACGATTAGCTTTCTTTGCGCAATGATTTGAGTGAACGCAAGTCTGGGCTGACAAAGTATTGAAAAGCAAAGCGTTGCGAAGCATTGTGCTTTCTGTCCCAAGTTGTGGTGGACAGTGGGCACGTATCCGTGCAACGTCGTGCGGGTGTTTGTGGGCAGTTTTATTGGTCTCAGATTTCGTGAAGCAGCGGCTGGGTTGTCCTAGGTAGAGAGTAATCAGACATTGGGAGCGAATTGTTCACTGTAATCATCAGAGTGGTTTCGAGCATTATCCGTTGATCCTGATTCGGTGGTTGTTGTGTATGTGGCTAGTTTCCTTGTTTATTGTACTTTTGACCATTTTGTCTTGAAAAGAGTAAATAAAATACACATTCTCCCAGTTGTTATTGCATTGTGCGAACGCTCATGTGTGTTTGAGTTGATTTCCCAATCTTTGCAAGTGTTTGTTTGACTTCCACTGCCAATCCATTGATATACAGGTAGAATGCCACTGTGTGTGTGCGTGTTCTAGGTAAACATTGAAGGCCTAGTCTGTAGTTCTTGCAGAGTTCTGTTAGCAACGAGGGACTTGGGTGAGAGCAAGCGGTGCCATACGAGTTGGCCTCGTGATAGTTGGTATCAGAGCACACGGTTTGTGTCTTGATTGGGTTGTGTTTGCCTAGTTAAACTATTTTGTACCTTCCCTTGTTGAGTCAATCCAGTGTGTCGTGTCTGAGTTAGTATGGTAGGAGATCTGTTCGAGATGTTGCTCGAGAAGCTGACCTTCAGAGGTCGATAGTAGGTTTAGGACAAAGGTGAAGGTGGTGGCAGTCACCACAAGAGTAAGTCGAGAGTTGTTGCTGTGGAAGAAGGCCTCGCTGAGCAAGTTGGTGCCAGGTTCCAGTCGATGGAGGACGCTGTGGGTATGAGATTCAACGAGCTTGAGAAGGTGGTGACCATGGAGCAGACAATCGTGGAACTTACTGCAAGGTTGGAGGAGAGCTTAGTGTCGATTAGCGACATTGAGTTTGGTGAAAGCATCAGGGTCCAGTTCGATAGTCTCGAAGCTCCCCAAGTTGAAGGACCCAGAGTGTTACGATGGTTTGCGAGATGACCGTCTTCTGGAGAATCTCTTCTAGGACATGGAGGAGTATCTGGCAGGTTGGGGGGGACTGTGAAATGCACAGGGGGTGTGTGTTGCAACAAGGTACCTCACGGGTACGACAAAGGTTTGGTATAGAACCTTGGCTAATGACATTGCATCAAGAAGTTCTGCAAGGAAGTTGGACTCTTGGAAGGATTTGAAGGAAACCCTTAGAGATAGGTTTCGACCTGGGAATGCAACATGGTTGGCTAGGATCAAGTTGAGTCAGTTGAAGCAAGTGGGGGAGATGAGAGAGTACATCGATTCTTTCTAGAGCCTTTTGTTGGAAGTCACTGACATGTCAGAGGAAGATAAATTGTTCCAATTTACTCATGGTCTTCAGTCATGGGCTCAGGTGGAGCTCTGTCACCATGAAGTGTTCGATGTTAGCAAAGCAATTGCTATAGTAGATCGTCTCTTGGCTTCTAGGGGCGAATTTTTATTTAAAAACACCTTGGGCCCTTGCGCATCCATGGGTGGAGGCGTTGGTAAGGGGTCGAGTAAGTCTTCAGGGAAGCCAGTTGGTGACCAGGGAAGGAAGGCTACTCTGGAGTCATCAGAGGGATCTCGAAAGTCTTGGAGCACTTCCAAAGGTGGCAAGAAGTCATAGGATGGAGAATCAAGTGAGAAGCAGTTCCATTTGAGGTGTTGGATGTGTGGTGGGGATCACTACAACAAATATTTTATGAAGCGGCATGGGGTGTTTGCAGTTCAGATGGAGGAGCTAGATGAACTGTGTGAGCAGACGATGTGTGTGCTCAAGGGGCTTAACGCAAGGTGAAGCTTGGGTTCGGAGATGGTTGCTTGTAACTTGTTGGGCTGGATATTGTGGAGGTGGTGATTTGTGTTTGAAAACCACTATGCTTGTGGACTCGGGTATGCCCTACAATTGCGTTTTCAGCCAGTTAGCCTTGGAAGCTTGGCTTCCAGTCCTCCGAAGGTGCAAGAAGGTTTAGAGCAGTTACAAGCCATCCAATTAGTGTTGACACATGATTTATCTGAAAGGGTAAAGTGACAGTTTTTCCCCATCTTGGAGCTCTTTAGTGTGGATCCGTTGCAAACGTGCGTGGTGAAGATTGTTCGGAGGAGTTAGATAGGGAAGATGAAGGTGGTATTTAGTTGAGTATGCCGCAGATTGTAGGAATTGGCGAGGAGTCAGTGTATCTTGCATTTCTTGTTGGCAATTGGGATGTCAAGGGGGAGCAAGAGGGTACTTTTTCCCATTGATGTGAGGTGGGTTCTTCACAACCAAATAGTATGTTTTAAGGAGATCATCTTGTTTGTCACTGAGAAGATAATTGATCACATTGAATTGGTCCCAGAGGAGAGTTCTTCGGTACGTGCTCCGTTCCAATTATTGGACCTGAGATGGTTGGTCTGAAGAGTTATCTTCGCCTGTTGTGCTCTTGTTTTGGAGCATCAATATTGTTGTGGAGGAAGTTCGATGGTTTACTTAGGCTTTGTAAAGTTTACAGAGTCTTGAACAGGTTGTTCATCAGGGATCGTTTTCCTCTACCCCTCGTTGAGGGTTGGCAAGATTAGGGTGATTTTGCAACCTTGCATTGGTTTGGTGTGGCTTGTGTAGGCAAGCTTGTCTACGTGCTGAAGTCGCTGGAGATTCAATTTGTTTCTCAGTTGTAACCAATTGAAACCTTTAGTCGTTGATGAAGCCGATCCAGGTTGGTCCCTGCTTAAGCACTGTTCTGCATACGTGATGGGTAAACTAGAGCTACAGTTGGAACAATTTGTTGAGGTGAAGACAATGGGTTATATGGCAATCTGAAGCGGAGGGAGTTTCTAGTGCGTTGGAATGGTGTTTTTTCAACACGCTGAGAGCAGTAAGAAGCCCTCAAGTGAAGGTTAGGGAGTTGGCCATGGTCTCTTGACTCTGTGTTGAGCCTAAATAGGGGACGTATTGGTCTCTTGGCTCTTTGTTGAGTCTGAATAGGGGATGTGTTGGTCTCTCGGCTCTGTGTTGAGTTTGAAAAGGCGCTGTGTTGGTCTCTTGGCTCGTGTTTGACTCTGAGTAGATTGCCTCCAAATTAATGACGGAGCCGTGCCGGTGCCGAGGTCGTCTTCGATTTTAAGTGGGTGAGTATGATGGATGTATTGCTTCGACATCCATCACCCACGTTCACGAGCTGGTATGTGTTGATCAAGCGAACAATTAGCTTTCTTTGCGCAATGATTTGAGTGAATGCAAGTTTGGTCTGACAAAGTGTTGGAAAGCGAAGCGTTGTGCGTTCTGTCCCAAGTTGTGGTGGGTAGTGGGCACGTATCCGTGCAACGTTGTGCGGGTGTTTGTGGGCAGTTCTGTTGGTCTCAGATTTTGTGAAGCAAGGGCTGGGTTGTCCTAGGTAGAGAGTAATCAAACCTTGGGAGGGAATTATTCACTGTAATCATTCGAGTGGTTTCGAGCATTATCGACTGAACTTGACTCGGTGGTGGTTGTGAATGTGGCTAGTTTCCCTGTTTATTGTACTTTGGACCATTTTGTCCTAAAAAATAAAAATAAAATACACGTTCTCCCAGTTGTTCTTGCATTGTGCGAATGCTCATGTGTGTTTGAGTTGATTTCCCAATCTTTGCAAGTGTTTGTTTGACTTCTGCTGCTAATCCATTGATATACAAGTAGATTGCTACTGTGTTTGTGAGTGTTCTTGTGCAAGTAAACACTGAAGGCGTAGTCCGTAGTTCTTACAGAGTTCTATTTGCAATGAGGGACTCGGGGGAGAGCAAGCGGTGCCACATGGGTGGTCAGCGCCGTATCGCTGGCCCTGTGACATTATGTATCGCTGGTATGTTGTCTGCATTTCTTGGTCGTTACCCAACTTATGTAATGATGGTCTATTGGCCGACTATTATTATGCCAATGCATCTCTCTTTATCTTCTTTTTGAAATTACCTAGTGCTTTTGTTTCTACAGGTGGATCATGGCTTTAATTCATCATTGTTGTTCGTACTCTTGACGGGCTTACACAGATTGTTCTAAGCATAAATTTCAAAAAAACGTTTGTATGCATAGGGAGCAAAGTTGGGCCTTGAAAGAGAAATTGTGGAGGTCATGGTTTCATAAAAACCATTATATGTGCCAAGGAAATGTGGTGGTAGTTCTCTCTGAAAAAATGCGGCTTAAATTCTTAGCCTCGACCTATCACCTACCCACTAGTATTTTCATCAATGCTCAATAAGCTAACGTTTTACTGTATTTATCTTGTTTGTAACAAGAACAAGAAAAATGGTTTAATAATAAGTTGTTAATATGTTATGCAAACCATTGGGGATTGGTCTCAAGCTAGTAGAAACATTGGAGAGATTGTTTAAGGTGGATGACACAAAGTGTGCTTCAAGGGGCATGGTATAATATTTTTTTTCATGTTTAGGGCTTTATGTTACTAAGTAATGCAAACATGTAATATTTTGTTGTTTTTAAACTCTGCGTGCTATGTGAAATGTTAAAACCCTCGGTATGATTTATATTATTATTTATAGTTTCAAACACTTGTTTTTATCTCTGCTTGTTAGGGATTGTTTAGAAGGTGAAGTTATTATTGGCATATACTCATTCAACTATTTAAAATTTCCATATTAATGATAAAATGTCATATTTGAGTTTTTATCGCTTCAAGTGGCTACAATGGATTTCCTTAAGAGTGGCCTAAATACTTGGACTTGTCACGATGCTAATAGTGTGGCATTTGTTCCAAGGATTTGTAGTGTAGATTATTTTATAGAGGCATAGTTGATTTCTAGTGTCTCGAGTTCCAAAGTATTCTTGTAGTGTTTAATTTTATTGTAGGAAGAATAGGCAATGAATGTGTGTTTTTTTGGGGGAAACATACGCTAAATGGTTGGACATAGAGAAAAATGTTGAATTACAAGTTTCAAACATCGATGTGAGAATTTGGATGTTGGGAGTCACTCAAGTGAAAACTTTATATAAATTTTATTTCTAAAAAATTAAACTTGCTACTTGATTTTTAAATTTGTTAAAAATGAAACTGAAAATATTGTATATAGCTCTCCTTTCTATGAAATGTGTATGTGGTTCTCTTTTCAAATGAAATGTAAATATTTATTGAAAATTTCATCATGAATGGGTTGGACGAATATATGCCCTGCACATTGAAATTAGGACTAGTCATTTAAATTTGATCATTGCTCCCCACCATCCTCGCCATTTTTTTTAATAGTAGCCATTATTCATTCTGATATCATTGGTCTTTTGAGGTCATGAAGTTGAAACATAGGTCCAAAAGAAAATTAACCATTGCATGTCAAGACAATGAATAAGGATTTAAGAGTTGTAGAAGAAATTCCAAGATGCTTTAAAGAGGCATTTTCATTTTGGGGTAGTAAGGCATGTATTTAAAGGAAGGCCAAACAAACGAACATACTCATATTAGGGGTTAGTCATATAATATTTTAATTAATGAGGGTGTTTTATCATAATTTGGATTAACGGGTAAAATTTATCTAATTAGGATAGAACTTTGAAATATAATTCATATGAAGACATGACATTCAAGCATACATTTTAATGTAAAAGATATTTTTTTCCCGATTTAATAAGTGACATGTTAAATATAGAAAGTACCAAAGAGATCAAGTTACTTAGCTCTTTTAGTTGACTGTATTTTTGGAGTGAAAATTAGGGTAAATCAGGGTTGTGGTTTGTTCGGTTCTAGAATCGATGCATTGTCTAATTGGGTCGGTTATGCTAATTTAGGTTAGTATCTTTGGTGGATACTGAACTGTGTGAAAATACGGTATAATGATTGTATGATCACTTATGATTGTCTCTGCTTGCTCTGTATTTGCGATCCTAAACCTTGATGATGCATGTAGATCCAAAAATCAGTGTCCTTTGTCTTGAAAACCCAAGTGTGCTTTTGATGGTTAGAAATTTGCAAAATTGGAGGAGCGTGCAATGGGCTAAACTGATTTCAATCACCCTTGTCCGATGATTGATTGCTATCTACGTATCCGATACTTCGAGGAAAATCAAGTCACACAGTTCTCCCATCGAGTGTGATTATGCAATTGTGCTCTTTCGCTATATTTATATAGCAAATAATTTGGCTATGATATTTGACAATACTTAATTGAACTTGGCTTTAGAGTGCTTCAGACTTTGCTTGTGATTGCTCCTAGTGATATGTTTGCTATTTAGAAAGAATATAGCAGATTTGTCCAGTTTGCAATAGTGTATAGATGTATATCGGATAAGTGGCAAGTCCCTTTTGAATGAGATTTTAATTTGTTTATATATGGATCTAATTGAATAATTTTTCATACCACGAACACATTAGACTAATGAGATGACCCTAAAAAAAAAGGTGAGTTTGATTTTAAAAAATAACTATTGTTAGGAGATGGTCAATATCGACCCAGTATCAATTAAGGGTATCAACCACATCTAACGAAACTGACCCGTATACAAGTGGATTGAATTGAGAGTTTAGATATGTCTGTGTAAGATAATTAGTCGATTTCAAACAAACACTGAGGTTCTTGTAGGTGTGTAACAACAAAACAAAAGGGTTGACTCATAGGATAACATGCAAGTATGAGAGAATTGTGGATTAAGACCTTGTGTGAATGTTCAAATCATGCATGGTAAATGGGTGTCAAACTAGTTATTGTCAAGTATCGAAGACCATATTTTATATTTACAAATACTCTTTTTATTTTAGTAATGGAATTAATAGAGTAAAATGATAAAATATATTGAGTGTGTACATCACACTTTTTACAACACATTGTCTTTGGTATGAAGCTCTGTGTAGGTCACTTAATAACAAAACTTGCAATAATGTATTGTCAATGTCCATAGATTGAATATTTTGATATGAAACTGATTTTTTAAAATTTTGAAAGAACAAAGGTTAGAATACGTTTGTGTGTTGATGAAAAACCATGTTGTCCTTACAACTTGTTGGAGATGATGCTTCCTTGTTGAAGCATTGGAGAACTTGTGCTTGCTTATTGAAGCACATGGAGAGTTGGGGTGACATTGCCCTAAATTTGTATAACTATGCAAGATCTTGGGTTGTGATGGCAACATGATCCTACCTTTATGAATGTGGGGATAAATACATAATGTACTACGTAAATAACTATGTAGGTAAAAAGAGAACTTTCAGGGCATGTTCGCTCAAAGAAAGTGAATCAACCACTACAAATAGTTTATAAATCCAATTGTATTATTTTACTTAAGTTTGCTCTATTTAAACAAAAAATATGATCGACAAGAAATGAACAATGTTCATGCCCCCATTATGAACGTAGGTTTTGATGATGTAGTTTCACTCAATATAAAATATAATGGATGATCAAAAGACAATGAACAATGTTTAGGTGCCCATCATGACCACAAATTTGATAAGCGTGAAGTGGAATGACAACCTTTTTCCATTCAACTATAAACTGTACCATTGTGTGCACGTGCATGAACTAGTATTATGACCCCTCAATTTGTGTCAACTAATATAGAACGCTATGCATCTATAGGTTGAATTAGAGAACATGTATCTTAAATGTATGTGTATGTGAAAACATGTAATTTATGTTCCTAAAAACTGTGCACATATGCCCATGCATATGCATCCAAGTGTGTATGAATATGTGCTCAAGTATTTGTAGAGTGAGTGCATATACATGACATTGATCCGGGGTCTAGGGGAGGTTTGATGAACAACCTACTTAAATGAATTTAAGAGGGTTATGAACGGAAGCAAATTTGTGTATGTTAGAGAATATGAAGTGCACTATGTTTCAACGAAGAATAAAAGCAAGAAAGAGATGACAACCCATGTAGCAATGTAATAACAAAGTTATATCATGTTAAGTTATATATAAAATTTGTGAGAACAGATGTCTGAGGTCTACACACTTCTTAACTCTTTTCTTCTATGGTTTTGTTAACCTACAAAGAATGAAAGTTGACATTATTATACAATGAAAAGAGATGAAGTGTCAGTTAAACTATTACATCAGTTGGTAGCAATCGCTTCATAACTAAAGAGTGTGGTGACGTCATTGACTGCCATTACTGATGAGTTGTAAGCTACAATGTTGACACTGTAGGAGTTGTGTTGTTACATGAGTGGAATTGCATTGAACAAATTGACGCATAGGTGTATACCTACTGCTCGAACTGTTCATGTTAGCGTGGTAATGTTTAATATCATTTAGTGACCTAGATCCTCTTGGATCAGTCACCCCTCCTTGTAGAGCAATGGTTCCCATTGCATGTAGTTGTGAAAGAAGATGTGGAAACAAATTGACAACCTGCACTATTGTAAACCATTTTTATTGGGAAGGCACTGGCCTGATTTGTCGATGTGTCTGTTTGACCCGAGTGTTAGTGAATCAATATAATTCTACTAGAATGCTGTAATTTGGATTGCCATGTCTACTAAAGTCTCTGCAGTACCTAAAGTATCCAATGTGGGTGGAAAGTAATGTTAGAAGAGTTCTGTTGTTGAAGTCTGGATGCAACCCAAGGTAAAATGGAAAATCAAACCTAAAAGCGTTGTCTCCCACTTGCTTGGTGATGGTGTAGGGCCCATATCGAAGTGGGCAAAGCTTGCGGTAAGGATTTCTCAGTCGTTCCTTATGTAGGTGTAGTTATACTTAATCACTAACTTGAAAGGTGTGCGGTGTTTGGTGCTTGTCATGACATTGCTTGTAGTTTGCATTTGCCTGTTGCAGAATGGTTTGCACTTGTTGTTGAAGGTGTTGAATGTGCTTAATGAATTAAACATCTTTGTCAACTTCCTTTTGATTCGAAGGAGTTGTAACTGTTGATGGCATAATAGGATAAGCTACTTTAATGGGTGTTAGAGGTTGAAAACCCAAACAAACCTAAAAAGGGATGTGTGAGATAGAGTTGTGCAAAGCTTTGTTATCGTCATGCGAAATGAAAGACATGATTTCATTCCAAGTGCATTGCTTCTTAAAATTGTGAATTCTTAGAGGGTATACTGTCATCCTATTTACCACTTCCATCTATCCATCAGTTTGTGAAAAAGGCGGTGGATTTGTTTAGCTTTGTGTGTAGCATAAACTAAAGTGCTTTCCACAAAAGGCTCAATAATATTGTATTAATATCAAATTTAATGGTTTTTGGGATTCCAAAGTGGATCCAGACATATTGAAAGTACAATTGAACTTATCTTAGAGATAATATTGCTTTCTTACAAGGTTCGAGATTTGTCATTTTTGAGAATCTATCAACTACTACACAAACACAAACATTACCATGCCTGGTAGTTAGGGTAGCTTGAGAGCCATGGAAACGGATTTCCATAGTCTTATTGGAATTGACAGAGGTGTGTACTAACCTTGCTTCTTGTTGACTGGCCTGGCAATTGCACTTGTGGTATGGGACTTAATATATTTGGTTACATCAGACTTGAGATAGAAGAAATACTTTTGAAACACTGCAAGAGTCTTTCCGACTCCAAAATGTCTTGAAACCTTGATAAAATGAGACTCCCATATTAGTTTTTGTCTCTCTGCCTCATGTGAAACACATAAGTGCTCAAGGTGATAAAGGAGTCCATCCTGCAAGTAAAAATATGGAACAAAATTACTATAGAGCAAATTTTGATATATATCTACAAAATCCATGTTAGATGGATATAATTCTGACCACGTGTTGAGATCATGTTCACATGCATCAAGTTCAAAAAGGAGAGTTTGAACTGGTAGATGACTCATACAATATGGGACTGGATTGACACTTCCATTATTATGCTTGATGTTCAAATGAAACTACTAAAGATAAGAAGACCATTTTTGATGTCGCTCTTGTTGTGACTTGATTCGAGTCTACAAGAACTAAAGTGGCTTGTGATATGTGTGGATCATAGTCTCCTTACCCAATATATAATGCGTCATATGCTTACATGATTAAAAAATAACATAAATCTCACGATCATATGTTTGGTAGTTTATTATTGCTATAGTGAGCATTTCATTGTGGTAATCAACCAAATGACCTTGTAAAGTGAGGACTACTCCAAGTGCAAAGTCAAATGTATTTGTCTCAAGCTCAAATGGTTGTTAAAGGTATAGTAAAGTAGTGGTGCAGAACATAGTCTACATTTCAATTCTTTGAATGATTTTTATTGTGCAACATCCCAGATGAACTTTCCTTTAGCGCCACCTTTGGTAACTTGGTTCAAAGGCCAAGTCACTTGAGAAAAACTGAGTATAAATCTCCTATAGAAATTTGCCAATCCAAAAAATCTGCGAACCTCTATGAGATTCTTTGGTTGTGGCAATTCCTAGATGACTTGAATCTTCACTAGGTCCACATGCACTTTTTGTGTATCTACTATGTATCCCATATATTATATCTCTTGTATAACAAATGAACATTTCTCCATGTTTGCATACATCACATGTTTCTGAAAAGTGTTAAGAACTTGATCTATATGGCATAGATGTTCATCCCATGTTTATTTTGAAGATCAAGATGTTGTCAAGGTAGACTACAAAAAATATAGTGGTGAATGGCTTAAGAATGTAAGTCATCATCTGCATTAATGTAGTTAGTGTGTTGGTCAAATTCAAGGGTATGAATAACCATTCCAATAAATATTATTTGTCTTTGAAGACTATCTTTCATACCTCTATAGGTTCATGAATATGATGATACCTAGACTTAAGATCAATTTTAGTGAAGTATTTTTCACCACGGAGCTGGTCCAGTAGATCCTCAAATCTTTGAATAGGATAACGGTTCTTCACTATGATCTTGTTGAGAGCTTGGTAATCATTGCTCAACCACCATGTTCCATCTTTCTTTGGTTCAAACACAACTGAGCTACTGTAAGGTTATGAGCTGGGCTTGATTTGTCCTTTATCCACAAGTTCATGGATATGACACTTGATTTATTCATTCTCTAGAAAGGATTTATGGTATAAAGAGGCATTAGGTAGAGGTAGTCCAAGAATTAGATCAATAGTGTTCTTCATCACATAGTGCGTAGGCACTTCCTTTGGTAGTTTAAATATATCCTTGTATTCTTATAATTTGAGATTCAACTCTGATGCTTCTATTATGACTACTAGAGGAATTATGGTAGAAATTGGTGTTATAAGGACTTTATTGCACTTATATCTTACCATCAAAAGCACAAACTTTTTATTAGATTTGAGTAGCTTATTACACTACTTATCACTAACGAGTGATAGCTTAGAAACTACTTCTAGTATGCAGTATCCCATATCATCAACATCTATGTCAACATTTATAGGATTTGCTTCATGCATTGCATGTTGATGGTAAAGATATGGTTGACCAAGTAGAACATCACATACCTATAATGTAGTGATGTCACAAAGAGCTGTATCTTGAAAAGGTTTGATGTTGTACACCAATTGACACTGTTGAGTGATGCATTTTTCAGATCATGCATTGAACCATCCGATAGAGTATGGTTGTGGGTAAGGAATTTGAATAAATTTCAATCCGTGAATTACTTCAGGAGAAATCAATGTCTTATAACTTCTATTGTCAATAATGAAGTGTACTGGTTGAGCATTTATCCATAAATGAGAATGGAAAAATATTTCTACTTCATCTGTTTCCACAAGGGTAGTAGAGATGTTTGCGTTACCCACCATGGCACTAAGCTTAGTATCCATGATTTGATTACCTTTCTCTAATGATGTTCTATTTTTACCAGTGGCTTCCAATAGTGCAAGTAGAGTCTTCATAGCACACCATTCTTCATTAGAATGATTGTTGGATTTGTGAACTGAACACCACTTAATGGTGTTGGACTATTTAGTCTAATCATTTGATAATTGTTGCTTCTTTTGTGGAGGGTGTTTGGAGTTATTCCTTGATTCTTAGTCTAGGGCTTGGCCTTTGCTTCAAACTTTCAATAAAATTTGTAGGCTTATTCGATTGAAGATATGTGTAAGATATCCATATCTAATTGGATATGAGGTCTCAAGTCTGACCTATATTTAAAAACAAAATTTTGCTCCGAATTCTAAATCCCATGTTTGGACACCAAATTATGAAAAATATCTATGTACTATAACACAAATTATTTTTTGCCTTAGTGCAACCGAGAGAACTTGATGTAATGGTCATCATAGTTGCCAACAAGATAATAGGTTTCTTTAAGTGCTTTTACAAACCCATTCCGACGTGGATGAATCTTGTATTAAGGCCTTATCAATATTTCCTTCTACAAGTGTAGCCATACTTGATTTCCTTCTATAAGTGCGGTGTTTGGTGCTTGTCATGACACTAATTATATTTCACATTTCCCTATTGCATTATGATTTTCACTTGATGTTGAAGGTGATGAATGTGCTCCATGAATTGAACAACCTTGTCAACTTTATTTTGAGTTGAAGGAGTTGTAACTCTTGTTGGTAGAATATGATAAGCTATGTCAATGGGTCCCAGATGTTAGAAACCCAAACAAATCTAGAAAAAATATTTGTACTACTGCACAAATTGTTCCTTACTTGGCACAACTGAGAGAACTTGGTGTATTGGTCATCATATTTACCAACATGATAATATGTTTCTTTGAGTGATTCTACAAACTCATTCCATGTGTCTACATATGTGTCTAAATTGAATTCATCTTCACGATTCTCATGTGAAGTGCAATAATTTTCCTACCATTTATTTATTAATAAAGAAAGTTTCACAATAGCGATTGTAATATTTTCTTGGTTAGAGAATTGATTAATTGCGTAATATGAACATATAAAGTTAATCTAATTATCTAGTGGATCCACATCTATTTTCCTTCAAAAATAGGGTTGTCTAGATTGACTTATATCTTGTATGGCGTTTGTCCAAATGAACAATGAGAATGAGAGGTGTTGGGAGGAGTCTTCTACTTAATAAGTAACAAAATGATGAAGTTTAGATACATCACGATACCACTCGAAAATGGTATGTGTGTATGCTTTAATACCACTGATCCAAGGCTAGGGGAGACTCGATGGACAACCTACTTAAATGGATTTAAGAGGGTTATGAATGGAATTAAATTTATGAATGCCAGAGAATATGAAGTGCACTATATTTCAATGAAGAATGAAAGTAAAAAAGAGATAACCCATGTAGAATTGTAATAACAAAATTTATATTATGTTAAGTTCTGTACAATATATGTGAGAACAAATGTTTGGTGTCTAAATAATTCCTAAGTTTATTCTTCAATGGTTCTGTGAACCTACAAAGAATGGAGGTGTACATTATTATACAATGAAGGGAGAGAGATGAAGTGTTGGTTGAACCATTACAATGGTTGGTAACAACTACTTCATAACCAAAGAGTGCAGTGAAGTCACTAATTGCCATTATTGATGTGCTATAAGCTACATTGCTAAACCTATAGGAACTGCGCAGTAACACAAGAATGTAATTTAATTGAAAAAAATGATGTGTAGGTGTATAACCTACTACCCAAATTAATGATGTTAGTGTAACTCTGGATGTGCAACAACGATAATGTTCAATATGATCTAGTGACCCAAATCCTCCTAGATCACATATTACTCTATAATCTAATCTAATCAATGTGTCAATATTTGTTTTATATTTAAACCATCTAATATTTGTACTCTAATTTTATTTTCTACTCATGAAGGCTTATGTCTCTATGACAAGCCCACTGTACTGTCCCCTTTTGAGATGAGGGATATATGTTATAAGTCACTCATCTTAAAAGAAGAGTTAATTTACCATGTCATGTATAACTATAACATCCTATAATATCATTTTATCATGTAGAGAATATGTCATTATAACAGTGTACATATCAATCAAGGCATGCATGTAACATATGTAATACAAGGCATGTAAGTGCAATGCCTAGATAACTGTTTCACTGAAACCCATAATATAAGGATATCTGAGTAAGACTACATAATAAAAATGAATGATATATATCATGGCACCACTCAATGTCAGTAAACTCAACAAGTGCAAGTGTTAGTGTCACACATAAGGCCATGGATCATATACTAGGGACATAAAAATGACACAAAAAACAAGGCCAAGGGCCACATGCAAAGAAACATAAAAATGTTGCAAACAAGGAACAATGAGGATGTCACATCAAACAAGGCCCAAAGGCCATACACAATAGTGAAACACAAAGTATCCTATCATGTAAAAGAGTAACAACATTTATGGAACGTAAAGCAAGAGAACTGATCAAACTCAAAGTAGCCTATAGTGTAAAAGAGTAGCAACATCAATGGCACATAGAGCAAGAGAACTAGTCTACACCATCAATATATATAAATGTCACATAAAAATATAATAACATATCATTTATCACTATGTAAGATACGAGTAACTATAAATATGTGTGTAAGTGATATAGATAGCTCAACATGGTACAAAAGTCATAGAAAGAGAACCTAAAATAGTGAAATTTGTAGAACAAAATACCCCCAATATTGGTATGGCCGTTGGGTAGAGGGAGACCAACATATGTATGTCCATGTGTAACATGTATGTCCTACACAACACTAAGATACCATGAAATACATTTGTATCTAAATAATATGCCATATAACAAACATGTGATAAATAGTCTAATTTAGTAACCATCTCATACTCAGGTTCTGATTTTGATTTTTTTGAATATTTGAATCTTTTTATATTTTATGATTATTTGATTTTTTTTATTTTATTAATATTTAAAATATAATCAAGTTCAAGTGGAAATGGTTTTGAAAATAGAATAATGGGAGGTATCTAAACAATCCATAACATGTGTCAAGGTATAGTGTGAAATAGTTGTGATAGCATGGCTATGTGGAGAAAGTGAAAGCAAACAATATGCCCCCAATGTATATCTGAATCACAATAATGTAACTCAAGAGTGTATGTGGAGATAAGGATGATAATGCCTCCAGTGAGCAATAATCAATGTGTGCTCATGTAGATATACATGTATATAATCATGTGAGATCATTGGAAGCCACAAAGATGTGCACTAGAATCATTATGGATAAGTGTCATGGATTTCTAAATCAAGGAGAAAGGGCCATGTGAAAATAGTACCAAGGTCTAGAAAAAAGGTCCATGTAAGGGCATATAAGTGTATGTATGTAAAAGAAGAATAAAATGGATGAGCTATCAGGAAAACATTAAGCAACTATATATAATAGGCTATGTGTGGTGAACTAATATAATGAATCACTTCAACCATTTGAAAGTAAGAAATGTGCATAATATAGATCCTCATGAACAACTGAATGTTGATTTTGCACTTGTGATACTATACTATTAGGAACAATCATGCTAACATGATTTTGGTTTAACTTTTAAGGGATTTATGGAATGTAAAACTCTAGGTTGCTAAAGTGCTAGAATAATAAAGCATGGAATAAATATGTAATAATTACAACCTCTGATTTGTACAATAATCGACCTATCTAATTATTCTATAAATAGTAATGAACTAGAATGGGATGTACTTAACTAGAAACTGACTGAAATGGATGATTGACAAGCTAAAATTTGGTACCATAGCTATGTAGAGTGTCGTGAACTAGAAATAGGAGTCAAAAAGCCTCCTGGATAGGAGCACGATCCTCTAGATAGTAGCACACTGTGCTAGTGTCCTTTGGGGTGTGATAGCGTCCTTTTTCAAGTAGGGACAATGAGATTTTAGGTATACCTTCACCTGGTCCTGAGATGCTTGTGCCTATGTGGATGTATGCTAGTTCACTATCTTTTCCCTATTTTGACTAATTTGAATGCCAAACCCTAGGCCTCCATGTTTGTTAGGGTATTTGAGGAGCATAAGTAGAAAATAGTGGTGTTAGTAGGGTAGGATGGATGTAAATACAACAACCCATGTGGTGAGCATTGCGTACATACCAATACCTCGAAAGGGGATCAAGTCCAATGTAGTTCTCCTAATCTAAGTGTTGGTTCAAGTGCAAATGAATGCTAGTATGAGTGTCGATTTGAGTGCTTTGTGTGTGACTTGAGACTAGAAATTTGAGTAATTTGATCTCTAGGCTATTGTAGATGGGTGTATGTAGAAGCAGGGAAGAATACAAATCAATGACCTTGATTTTCTCAATTATTTCTGAGTTTGTTTATGAATATTTACATCTAATTTCCATCTAGTGGATAAGAGATTGAAATTGGTCTATACATAACATTTTGTTGCTTGTCAAGATGTGAAATAGGTCTAGGCTGATCCTAGGAGTGCTTAGAGAAACATAAAGATATCCATTGGGAGAGTAAGATATCTGTTGGGAGAGTAAGGAGAAAAAGGACAATAGCGCATTCCCTAGTTCAATAATGAAATGTACTAGTGTCCAAAGGGTCATGCTAATGTCCAAGTAGCAGGAGACCTAAGTTCTTAGAGGGTGGCTTAGTGCTACTTTTGTTATGTTTGCAAATGGGTTGAACCCACATGAAAGTTGAAAACGGATCAAAAGAGGCCTTAAGATAGGTCTAGGGCTAATCTAGGACAAGGTGGTATCAAGTAACACTCATTGCACTCAAATGACATTTTAGATGACTAAATTTTCCCACACTTTATTCGAGAAATGAAAAAAAGTGAAATGACTAGGATAAAGGAACGTGCCTGGACTTAAGAGGTGAAATCGATGAATCTAGGTTTGTATATGTTAAGCATGCTCCATTGTGCATCCTGTAAATGAAACCTGAACAAATAAATCCTTAAGAAATAACAAAAGTAAATACTAAATTGAGTAAAGAAATGAGAGAGAGGAAAGGAATGAATACACCTCGCTGGGTACATGAACCAATGCTAAAAATTGGTGACATCTAGTTGTGAGTGTAGCTAGTGATCAAATAGTGAATACCTTAGACTGAGCTGATGTCTTGCTCAATCCTCATGTGTGGGTGACTTAGAAACTCAAGTAGGTTATGACTCTATCATTTTCCACCCTTAATTGGTGGACCATAATATGTGAATAACTTGGATTGGACTGATGGATTGTCCAGCCCTCCTATGTAGGTGGCTCAAGAACTCAAGTAGGATATGACTCCATCATTGCCTACCCATGTGTAGTACATGCATCTGAAACTAAATTTGCGTAATGTGACTGAATCTATGTGATGTAACTAAAACTATTTAAGATGGCTATGGGACCACTTAGAAATTTTAAAATGTAAAACAACTCAGGGATCACTCAGGCACTCAAGAATGTAGCTCAAGGACTACTCAAAAATGCTAACCATTGCAGATGGAATAAGGCATTGATCTGGTGTGAATATGGTGAAAATAGTTTATAGAGTAACAACATGGAGATTCCATTTCATTTGAGAGTACTAGTGTCAAACTGAACATATGGGAATAATGTGCCACACACACGCCCCTAACTATGTTATCTATGCATATGGATTTTGGACTGAGTCATACTAATGTGTTTGAGTATCTAAAACTGAAATGGGAGTGATCATGCCGCATATGATTCCCCCAATCTTAGTAGACCTGTGTAATTATACATATAACTAAGCATAAAATCAACATATTTGATAATATGTGACTGGTATTATGCAAATTTGGATTGTATCTACTATACTTTTCTGGCAATTCTAAAATTTTCTATTTCTAGGGATATTGGATAGTAGCACAGTCCCTTGGTTAATAACACACCGTGCTAGTGTCCTCTGTACCATGCTATTGACCATATGTACTATTTCTATGCAAAACTAAAACTGATCTATATGTGACTATTTTTCACTGTGCTCTCTTGAATTTAAGCTCTGTAATCTATGTCTGCATGATAAAAACTATGTTTTGAGTGTATTAGGATGGCCTGATCTCTGTGACAAACCCCTATGAATACATCCTATTTTGAGGGGAGTTGTTGAATCTTTGTAATAACAATCCTTAAAATAAAAGCTATTTATCATGTATGTTAGACTGAGAATATATGATATCTTCATGATAAACCAATATAATGTGTATACATAACATCAAAATATAAAATAATCTGAGCATAAGTTGGTAACGTATGATGTATGTTAGATCTAGCATTCATAAGGGTTTCAGGATAGATATAACGATGTAAGCATGTATATCAAAAATAAATTTGAGTATAATCTGAGTAAACTACCTAGGGGGATGGGGCATGATGTCCATCAAGGCACCCAAGAGGAAGGGGAGATACATGAGGTCCCTCATGGCATCACAAATTAGATGTGATTGTAAAAATAAAGAGACAAGTGTCATGGCCATGACACATACATGAAAACACACATA
Organism: Torreya grandis; assembly: GCA_037957365.1. Lineage (NCBI taxonomy): Eukaryota > Viridiplantae > Streptophyta > Pinopsida > Cupressales > Taxaceae > Torreya > Torreya grandis. The sequence continues at coordinate 470,944 of JARHVA010003437.1, forward strand.
TAAACATATGAGGCACATAAATTAGGCCAAGGGACAATAATATCAGGGACATGGGCACATGTCACTAAGTATGAGAAAGAGCAAACATATAAGGACATGCTCAAATGTCCATACACATAAATCAAGCAAGGTTGGATTAGATCCACATGGAAGGACATGTTCAAATGTTCACAAACATGATCAATAAGGCACAAACAAGGACATGGGCACATGTCCAAAGCATACAAATAATGAAAGGAGTGGCTTAGAGCCATAGATCAATGTCATACTCAAATGCTCTCAAATAGATGTAGAAGCAAAGAGATACAATCAAATATAAACTAGGAAAGTTATAAATGAAAGTGTGCATAAACATGTGGTATACATCCATATAAGAGAAAAGATGTACATAAGCTGAGTCTATAGTAGTGGTAGTCGGTAAAAAATATATGTAGTATAGGATGATTAATATCATGATATAAGCAATGCAAAATTTGTGATATGGATTATATAAAGATATAACCTAATAAACTGGAAGTTATGTAGTATGATGCCCCTAATGGGCCAATGTATCAATGCTGAATATGTGTCTATGTGTATGTGCCCCCAATGGGTAGATAGTAACAATTATGGATATGTGTAGAGGACCTTAGTCTTGTAATGATTTGTAAACACTTGAAGAGAATAAGTGAATCATGTATGTATGATAAAACTGACTAAACTAACATAGATAGCATATGTAGTACCTACTAAATAGAAGTAATGTAAACATGGAAATGCATACAATCTAAAATTTATATTTTCTAAGCAAATATTTGAATGTTTTTGTATTTTTTGAGTATAAGCTATGTAAAAAAAACATGAAAATAAAACTATATACAAGGAGCAAGGTAAGATAAACTATGTACAAGTATAGAGAAACATAATAACTTATGAGTCTTGCAAGATATTCACTATCAATGTGTCCTGTATCAAATAAAGAAAGAGTGATTGCACATTTTATGCAAGGAGATATTTGAGATCTGAGAATTGAATGTACTAAGTGATCTATAGCTAAATTTTCCTATGGAATGGGGATATGAATATGTGGAGCTGAATAAATAGGCCTATGAACTATGGGGTTCTTAGGGACCCATCTATTAGAAGAAACTATGATTGACATGGGTGGTCTATATTGTAACACTGATTTGGATGGAAATTGGGTAGAGAGAGGCTCTCTAGAATCCACATGTCTCTGACACAGGGGTGTCTCTAATAAAGGTATCCATGGGAGATGTGTATATGGTAATGCTATAGGATTAGAACTCACTCGCATTGGTGGATCAACTGATATCGAAGATGTGTTAACAAAAACTATGTTCAGAGCTGTAACTAGTGTCTATTATGTAACTAGATGTGGAAAGGTAAAACATTCTCATATATAAGGCCCTCAACTTTAACCACCTGATTAGCATGTATATACTTAAGACATATATGTACGGTGGATGGAATGGATTGAAGCTATTGTATCCAAGGCCTACTCAATAACATGTCAAATGTGCCAACACTACGTACCACTAAAAATCTTATGGCCACATGTGCAGGTCCAACCTGTAATGGAAGTACTATCTCCCTGATGGAGCTTTGAACATGGCCAATAAAACCATAAATAATTATATCTATCTGAGAAATATCCTACACTGAATAACCTAAGTGATGTAGAAGTGTAATTAGACACATGTTAATGCTTGATCCATTATCAACCATAACACTTTAAATAGGATGATGATCAATGTAAGCTCATACAAAGAGTGCATATAAATCTGAGTCATCATTGATGATCTTATACTCTGAGAAAGTGATGAGAGGTCTAGCGGGAAGTATAGTATGATGAGACACACCAATGATAGTATTGAGAGGGTGTGTGTCTATTATATGATTATGATAGGATGCTGGTGGTGGTTGTGCCTGATAAGTATAATGAATAATTGAAGTGATAACTATCTCATTAGTCGTATGCTTTGGAAATAGATATGCAAATATTTTCAATTCTTTCACTTTCATTGGTTATGGTCTAGGTGATTTTGTATGAGTACCAACATCAATGATATTATCATCTATCAAATCTTGTATCTTGTGTCGCAAGCTGATGCATCTATTTATAGTATGGTCTAGTGACCTATGATAATTGTAGAATTCATTAGAATCATAACTCTTTGGAAGAGGCCTAGTCGCATCAACTTATTTAATTGGAGGGAGAGATATGATGTTGCATTCCAAGAGTTTCTAAAGAACACGTACTGGTGTTTTAGGAAGAGTTGTGAAAGGTCTCTCGGGAGAAGTAGATAAAATCTTGTGAGGAGCTGGTTCTGAGGTTACATTAACATTATCTTTTGCTCATTCTTATTTTCAATGGGCCTCACCTTATATGGGGCCTTATGGTAACTCTTATGAGTTGAATCTGATCCTATTGTGTACTTTAATTTGCCCATGAAGAGAATCTTGACTTCCCATTCTTTCACTATATGGCATAGATCTGTGAATGATGAAAACTTTTTGAGTAGTATAGCTTCATGTAATGCCAATAATAAAATATACTTGAATATGTCTTGGAGCTATCTATCTTTTATGGGGCTAGTCATCTTTGCTAATATAGTTTTATATCGTAAGACATATTCAACTACTGGCTCATTATATTTTCGCTTGATTTGTTCAACTTGAGTGTATGAAACCTTGCCATTAATGTTGATTGAAAAGCATGCTAGAAACATATCTACCAGTGGATTAAATGTTATGATGGACTGATTAATAAGATCATAGAACCATTATAATGCATAATCCTTTAAACTAAAAGGGAACAACTTATTTAGGAGCCAATCATTGGACATGTAGTCTAAACATGCTACATGAAAAGTTCATATATGGTGCTTTGGGTCACCCTTACCATCATACAGAGTAAGCATGGGTGCCAAAAATATGAAGGGCAAAGGAGATTCCATTATATGTTGTGACAAAGGTGTATGTAGGAGTATATGAGAATCTAAGGCATAAGATGCTCTAGTATCACCCTACTAAAGATGTAACACCTTGTACTATAGATAATTTATCTCCTACCGAAGGGATTGTATGTTTAAAGAAGAGGGATGTGTATTAGTCACAAGAGTTGGTGATATTGGTGAGGGTGGGCTAGTTGTAGCAGGTTATAACAGAATCTAAGTTGTCCTTATAATAGGTGTAATAATATTAATATCTATGGGGTTGGAGTATTGACCTATAGTGGATTTCAGGAACTCTCTTTAAACAATACAAATAAGGTCATCTTGCATATCAAGATGTTTAGAAATGAAATCTTACAAATGTCACTTATCGATCTCTTCAAATCGGTTATTGAATTCTACCACTGTAGGTTGGAAAGTAGGAAAACAAAATGTTGTATATTTTGAACCTTTTAATAAATTAAATCTATGAAAGATTACAGAAATAGAATAATGAATCAGATCTGAGATTTTGAAATTAATTAATGAGCATAGAAAATAAAAGGATACAAACCCTAAGAACATCTAAGATAGGGTTTTTGTAGAATTCAAAGTAAGTGGAGTTCACCAAATGGTTTAACTATTAAGGGATTTATAGAATGTAAAACCCTAGATTGATAAAGTGATAGAATAATAAATCAAGATATAAATATGCAATAACTACAACCTCTAATTTGTATAATAATTAATCCATCTGATTATTTGATAAATAGTAATGAACTCAAATGAATGTACTTAGCTAAAAATTGACTGAGACATGAGTGATAGGTTAAAATTTGGTATTGGGGCTATTCAAAGTGTTGTGAACTAGAGACAAGAGTCATAAACCCTCCTAGATAGTAGTACAATCCTCTAGATAGTAACACATTTCACTAGTGTCCTATGGGATGTGATAGTGTTTGTTTACAAGCAAGGATAATGAGCTTCTAGGTATACCTTTGCTTGGTCTTGATATGCTCATGCCTATGTGGATGGATGCTAGTTCATTGTTTATTCCCTATTTTGACTAATTTGAATGAAAAACCTTAGGCCTCCATGTTTTTTAGGGTATTTGAGGATCATAAGTATAAAAGAGTGATGTTAGGAGGGTAAGCTAGATGTGACCTCAACACCCCATGTACTAAGCATTGCCTACATACCAATATCTCAAAATGGCATCAGGCCTAATGTAGTTTCCCAATATAAGTACTGGTGCAAGTGCAAGTGAATGCTAATATGAGTGCTAGTTTGAGTGTGACTTGAGACTAGAAATTTGAGTAATCTAAGCTCTAGAATGTTGTACATGGGTGTATGTAGAATTAATGCAGAATAGGAATAAATGACCTTGATTTGTTCAAATATTTTTGAGTTTATTTATGAGTATTTCCATCTAATTTCCATCTAGTGGATATGAAAGGGGTCTATATATATCATTTTGTTGCTTGTCAAGATGCAAAATAGGTATAGGCTGATCCTAGGAGTGCTTAGATAAATGAAAATATATCCATTTGGAAAATAAGGAGAAAAGGGACAATAACATGGTCCTTAGGTCAATAACATCGTACGATAATGTCAAAAGGGCCCCATTAATGTCCAGGTGGCAAGAGCTAGTGAATAATAGGCTTGGGTGCCTACGGGTGGCTTAGTTCTAATTTTGGTATGTATAGGAATGGGTTGAACCCACATGAAATATAGAAAAAGATCAAAAGAGGCCCTAAGATAGGTCTAAGGCTAAGCTAGGACAAGGTGGTATTAAGTAATACTCATTGCACTCAAATGTGGCATTCTTAGATGACTACAGATTGACAATACATTCAGTAACTTTCACAGAATATGTAAAAGCAATTGTATTATGTATTGTTTTTTTTTTAGTTTTATCATCCTTTGTATCATGATTAGTACTCGAAGAAATAACTTAACTCTTGTTTTCTTGTTCTAAATATCTTCCCTCTCTTGAAATGGACTTAACCTTACCTTTGTGTTAAAATGTAATGCAACCTTTGTTTTTATCAATTAGTGCTCCTATTGACTTTGACCATGATCCTCCAAGCACACCCTTGTATGTACAAATACTATGATTAATTTTGAATCTAAAATGACACACTTTTGAAGCAAACAATACTATTAATTTGATTGATCCCACATGTTGCATCTATAGTAGTCTAATCTATGTGTTGAAGGTGATATCCAAGAGATATAATAAATGGTGTAATATAAATAAAGTGTTCATTGTAGTCCATAACCTTTACATTGTTACATTTATTGCTATTTATGTGAGCAGTGATAGTGAAAGGTTCTTGATACAAAGAATGACTTGTAGTTGCATCCTTTGGAACCACACTTCTGACATTAATTGTTTTAAGTATATATTTATTTTGATTTTCCTTAAGAAGAAACCCCCTTTTAAGGATGTTTTCTTGCTTATCTTGAGTTTGATTTTGCATATTATCTTTTAGTAACTTCTCTTGTTGTAACTTATGCAATATTTCTTCTTCTAATTTTTCCTTTTGTAGCATTTTTTTCAATTTGTTACCTTTGTAACCTTTTCTTGTTTAATTATTCTTTTATAACTTTTATTGCTCTGATTTTGCATTTTGTAACATTTCTTGCTCTGATTTTTCCTTATGTAACCTTTCTTTCTCTAGTTATTCCTTTTGTAACCTTACTCTAATTTTGTCTTATGTAACCTTTCTTGCTCTAGTTCCTTTTGTAACCTTTTATTTAATGTAACAATTCTTGCTCTAGTTGTTTCTTTCATAATTTTTTTTGTTTTTATTTTATGTTTTGTAACCTTTCTTTCTCTAATTTCACTCTCTTTAACCTTTCTTGATCAAGTTCATTTTATTCTTTTTTCACATGTTCCTTGGTAGATGCAATCATAGTGTGAGTAGGTTGTTTGATTGTAGTTATTTTTGAATCAGGTGGTGAATTGATTGATTTATCTAGTGTAGGATCACCACTATCAATGATCCTTTGTATTTTATTCTTCAAACCCTAAAAACTATTTGTATATGTCCATGAATTTTATGACATGCACAATAATATTTTGATTTCTTTAGAGGATGCATGGGAGATAATGCGGTCAACTTGTTTCAAAGCATTTACATTAGAATCTCACTTTAACTCTTATTAGCATTATGTAAATTTTGTAAGTCATTAGTTGTATATGCATCTCATGTTTTATTCCATTTTTGGGATAAATTATTTTGAGGCACGAAATGTTTAGATAGAGATGTAGATATATGATTGACACTTATATGCTCTGGATTCTTTATATATGTGATTCTATTTTTAAGTGATGTGATCCTTAAATTAAAATATTAATTTTGATTTTTAAAATCCTCTATGGATGTTCTCATAGTGACTATTTGATCTTGAACGGATTCACAAGCAAAAGTATTAGGTACTTCTAATTGAATATGCATATAAAGACCATTGAGAGGGATTGCGGAAGGTAGATATAGATGAGGAGGAACATTTAGATGACTTATATTTTGTACAATGGATGAGACACTTTATCTCTTTGGAGAGTGACAACTTGAACCTCCTTAGACAAAAAATAGTTATTAGAACCTTAAGGAAATGTGAAAGGAAGAATAGAAGAATCCAAAAAAGAAACATGGATTCAATAAAGAACTAAACATTATAATACAACTACAAGGAAATTTTTGGATCCAAAATAGTTTTTTTAATAAAAATTAATAAATAGACAAAACCTATAAATTAATTTGAAAATATGTATACTATTCGTCTTATAGACTAAATTTACTAAAATTAAGAAATTATAAAATCTTCAAAATATGAAAAGTATTTTGGAAAAAAAAGGATTTTCATTCACTCAATATGACTAGAATTTTTTTTAGAGCATTTGAAAAATACAACCATTTTTATTTGATCTAAATATCAACAAATCAAGATATAATCCTCATAGAGGAAACCCTAATGGAAGGTTAATGAAGAAGGTGGAAAGATTCTTGGTGTATGGAAATAAAAAATGAGATCATGAAACCTCATAACAAAAAATATGATAATGATTTTATGTGTAAGGAGACCATAAATGATATTTTAAATTCGAGGACAAAAAATAAAACCTTGAAAGGATGAAACCTTTAGATAAAACCTAGGGTCTTGCACTATTTGATATGTGTATAGGTTCACATATATGTTATAACTAATTCAGATTAAAGAGTAATATTAATCTAATTAAGATACAAATTTAAAATATAATCAGATATTAAGATATGACATTCAAACATCTCAATGTAAAAGACTAAAATTGATTCTTCTAATTTGACAAATGGGATATGCTAAATATAGAAAGTATTAAAGAGATCAATATACTTAGCTTTTATAGTTAATAGTTTTACTATGATTGTATTCTAGAAGTGAAAATTAGAATAAAAAACCCTATGGTTCATTTGTTTCTAAAATTATTTCACTATCTGCACTTGATCTGTTTCGATGATTTGGTTTAGTATCACCAATTGATACTAAATTATGAGGAAGTAGGGCACAATGACTATACATTCACATGGGCTTGTCTCTTCTTGATCTATATTTTTGATATAGAACATTGATAACACATGTAGCTCTATAAATTAATGTCCTTTGTATTAATACCTTAGGTGTGCTTGTTAGGGCTATAAAACTATAAAAGTGGGGGAAGGTTAATGAGATGAGATCACCCAAATCACCCCCATTCAATGATTGATTACTATCTATGTATTTGATACTATGAGGATGGAAATCAATCCATATGTTGTTCTTACACCTAGTATGATTATGCAATTGTGCTCCTTTGCTATATGTATTTAGCTAATGATCTGATTTGATATGTGACAAATATTGATTTGACTTAAATTTAGAGTGCTGCAGACTTGGCCTGTGACTGATCATAATATAATTACAATTTGGAAGATTATGGTAAATTTTATTAGTATGTAATAGTTTATGGATGTATTTTAGATAAGTACCAAGTCCCTTTTGAATGAAACCTCAATTTATTTATATATTGATATAATTGAATTAATTCCCATGCCACTAACACATTACGCTGATGGGTTAACCCTATGGATGAGTTTGATTTTAGGAAATAGCCATTATTAGGAGCAAGTTGATACTGACGAGATTAGGTCATTATTAATTGAGGATACTAAATGAATATGGTAGAATAAACATGTGTACAGGTGAATTGAATTGAGAATTTGGATATGTCTCGAACGGATATTGAACATGTTTAAAATAGACATTGAGGTTCTTCTATGTCTGTAACAACAAAATGAAAGGTTTGAATTGTAAGATAACATGGAAGTGTGAGATAATAGCAGATTAAGACCTTTTTGAGTGCTCAAGTCATGTGTGGTAAATGTGTGTTAATATTGTCATTGTCATGTACTGAAGAACAAATTTTAGTATCTATAAAGGAATGTGTTTAGAGGCATTTGAATGGATTTTTTTTTTGGGATTATGAATCCATTGAGGAGAGCAGGGGAAGGTCGAGCAAACAAACATATTCATCCAACAATAATTGTCATGTTATTAAGAGGACCAATTCCATTGTGGCATCACCCAATTGACATAAATAACATGGTATATTGGGTTTATAAGTTCCCATAGACTAAATCTACAAACTAATGTGGGATATATTGGATATAAGTTCCCATAGACTATATCTACAAACTAAATTCCTATGAAAATGGAATTCCAAGATGTAATAAAGAGGCATATCTGACTTGGGGTAGTAAGGCATGCATTTATAGGAATATAAATGGGATATATTGGTGATATAAAGGCATGGAGGAGGAGAGGGGAAGGTTTAAAAATTAGACATGCTCATCCTGTAAATAATCAACATTTATGTTAGTATGAAGGCCACTTTCATTATGGTATTTACCACCATTGGCACAAGGATCATGTGGTATTATTTTTTTCACTTAGATTTTAATCATTTGAGGATATGCCAAGGATATCCTCATATAAGTGGCACAATGGAATCACTTTTAGGCTTGTGGGCATCCTAAGGAATGAAGTGAGTCTCTAGATAGGGTTAGCTCCCTTGATGTACCAATTGACTACTACTACCACTACTAAATTTAGGGGGTGAAAAGAGTGAAAGATAATTGAAAAAAAACTACTTTAATGGAGGTGATACACCAAATATGTTGATTACATCCTACCATATGTATCTCACACTTGAAATTAAAGGACAACTAAAACATACACTCTCCAATCAATGTCTTCTTGCATCAATATTACATTGTGGGGTTATAGATGAATGCACAAAGTTAGGAAGACTAGAAAAGAGGCTTATTATGGAAATAATGAAAATACTAACTCAATAAACCTTGAAATCTCTTGAAACACATCACATGCCCTGTAAGAAGAAGATGCAAATAGGTGAAGAAAATGAGCAACATGTTAAGGAATCCTTAATATTTGCTTATGAAAGATCACACATTCAAGTAAACACACTAAGTACTATCATGGAAGAGGTAAAAATTAGTCATTTTATTGATCAAAATGTATACAATTGAGCAGGGATTCACCATACTCATGTAGAGCATAGAATATAATGCCAAAATGGCCAACTCTTATAGAGTTTGAAAGAGAGAGAGAGAAAGAGAAGCCCAAAGGTCACAAGGACACTTGTTAAGACAATAATTTTAGTTATAAAATTATATAAAGAGGATGTTTGTCAAACCATATAAGTTGAAGAGAAACAAGTGTCAATCCAAGTCATCAAAGTTAGGCAAAATGACACAAAACTCATCCTTTTGCATAAAAAAACTACCTTCATGATTTGAGATATTTGAGTGACTTTTAAATGATCTATGGTAAGTAAAATTATTATAATTGAATATAAGGCTCGCAAAAATTCCTCTCCATGCATTGTTTTCATGCTTGGTCTTCTGGAATCACCTGCTAGAGAGCCATCATCATCTACTGTGCTAATAATTGCCCTTCCATGCACCTTGCACACTTGGCCTCAAAATTTGAATAATATATCCATGAAAATACATGGGAGGAAGTTTATGAAACTTTTAAATACCCTCCATTACCTTGGAAGCATCAGTGGCACCTTAAAATCACTTTACTTGAAAATTTTCTCCCTTCTCTCTAGCTTTTGCATTAGGCCAGTTTTGACTGGCTGAAAGTAATGTCCTAGTTGAGGCACTTATATGTTGATTAATGAAATTAAATTAATATTTAGATTTATATTAAGTGTAAATATTCCACCCAAACTTTATTTAATCTCCTAATTCATCCTGTAACCTACACAACACATAAAAAAGTGAGAAAAAGCTTGTTTATACCTCTATCTATAAAAGTCTGTACAATAAAAAGGTGTGGATAATATTTAGGATGTAATATAAAATTTAAAATATCTATTATGTTCCAAATATGTCCTTAGAGTAACTTTAGAACTCAATTTTCTAAGACTGGTCCTTAACAAGGGTTTAGTAGGGTTTAAAGCCTATTTTCGGTCTTAAAGATTATTCATAAAGTTGGGACATAAAAATTTAGAATAATTTACAAAAATATGGAATATGATACCCATGATAACATACCAAAACTCCTTTTTCTCCCATGCATAGCCTCACAAAAGATGTGAGCGCTTGAAAATGGCCTCTCAGGCTTGTTTGCACCATTTTGCACAAGTCTGAGTTGGTTTTGGGTCAAAAATGGTTTATCCTTGACCTAATTTGTACTATTAGAGTTTAAAATACTTTTTATTGGTACTTTTGACATTTTACAATAATTTTAAAATCATGTTTCAAGGTGGAAATGAAATAAATTCTTCATTTGAATGTTAGGTTCAGTCCTTGCCTAAAAGTCTATTTGTAGCTTTTGATGCTCTAGGATTTCATGTTTTTTCTCTTGAATTTAAATATATTTAACACATATATATATACATACCAAAAAAATGATACAAAAATTTTCAAATAATATTCAAAGATATAAGAGAAAATGACCCCCTCTTTGGACATTAAGCCTCAACTTTCCCTTTAGGTTTGACAGTAACTTGAGGTGTCTAAAGCATCTTGTTGGGGTAAATTCATTTGTGATATTTTTTTCATGATTAATTAGGTGTAATTAAACCTTAAAAATAATCCTTAAGTCTCTCTTTATCTTTTGGTTCCATATTTTATCCATTTCCATAAAAAACTACCAGTCTATGCACAAGAAGAGTACCCCTATCCTGAGATAGAATAGGGGGTATTTATGCTATTTAATTGAACAATATGAGTAGTGTAGGTGTTTTTAAAAGTATTATATGTGATAAATTAAAATTTTTAGCTTATAAAATAATTATTTTACCATTAAAAAACATAAAAAGTCAAGGCAGACTTGCTAGACAAAGACTGTATGTGACCTTTTTCCAAGTGGACTGTATGCATATTATGAGAACCCCTTTATTTGATTCCTTCATAATTTTAAAGATCCATATAAGTAGTAATAATAATTAGGAGTGTTTTCTAGGTATATTTCATTATCTCAATCTTCCATGCATTCTTCATACTTCTCAATTCTCCATCACTGTCTAGACTGTAGACTAAAACTATGGGTGTGTTTTGCACAATAGGGGAATTTATAGGTTGTTCTATGCCTATCTAAGCCTTTAAAAACTTTGTATAGACTAATATTAATCTATAGGGTCATATTATCATATTTTAACTTTATTATTCACCCTATTTAATCCTATCACCATTTGGGACTTACACTGCTCACTGTTTGCATGCTTCTCTGATTGAGATGACTTGTTACAAGTGTGTATTGGATTTATGGAGTTAAAATAATGATTTTAAAAGGTATTTAATTAATACATTTAAATAATAATGTATTCATATTATGTTAGCATCCTCTTTGTCAACCTTAAAGTACCAACCTAGTCTCAATAATAGGTCACTATCTGTAGGTGGGCTGTGTGCACTTTTTGTACCCTATTGTAGGTTAGTTTATCCTATGTAGAGACTATTGGTAGTGTAGGAGGATATGTTGGACTCACCTTGGAATTATAACATTTATATTCAAATAATATTCATATTTATGATCTTTCAAAAATACTACCTTGCATAACTTTGTGATCACTGTTTGGATTGAAGTATTCAGCCCACAACCTTGCCTGTAGGTTGGTGTCCATAGTTGATTTACATGTTTTGAGATCAATGACAATATGTTTACCCTCTTCTTCAAAAAACCTTGAAGTCACTTGGGGATGATGACATTCATATGATCCATTTATATCATATTTTCAATGCTCAAATGACACTCATCTAAGCCACTGCCCGTCTCAGTCTGTACAGGTCTATAGGTGGTAATTTTACCCTATGTATAGATAGGGGACATGCAAAGGGGGTCAAGCATGACCTATAATCTCTCTTATGGTCTCTTATCCATTTTTCACCTCACTCAAACTAGTTGAGCCATCCTAGTCATGAGTGAAATTCCTGTTTGCTTTTAGATGCCAAAAACCATCTAAGTCTCCAAATCTATAGATTCTACTAAAGGAATTCAACATGTTTTTAAGCCATTTTGAGGTCTCAAATAACACATCCACCAATGCTAACTAGCCTCCTTAATTGGCATGGATATTGTATATGTTATGGGCTAGAAGATCATACAATTTATGAGGTTCAAGAATGATTTCCATCATGCTATAAGATATTCCCAAAACTTTGTAGACCTCTATTTCACTCTTTTAGGGACAAGAGCCCTGAAAACACAATCATCCCCTTCTTAACTAGTTTCAAGCCTTCCTTTACCACCTTAACACCTTGTATGTGTTTTTTATGGATTCAAACCATATCACAATCTTAAATAGTCATTCAATTGATTCCATACTTCCATGATAGAATTTTGATGACCTACTCAGCCACTTGTAGGTGGATACTTTATCATATCAACAGTGGATAAGGCATGAGCCATATGGATCCTTCATGAAGATAAACTTGAAATTTTTCCATAAAACATGTCAATACTTATCAATCAATGTTAATAAGTTTGAAAACTTCTTCAATCCTTTCCCACCTTAGGATGATGTCATCATATGGTCCTATGGGAAACAATGAGTTGTATACAGGCATAAGTATGAAGCTAGAGCAAAACATGTTTATGGAAAAGCTCTAAAAATACCTTAAATGCATGCATAAATATTCAAGTGAGTGAGATATATAAATTAAATTTTTAAACTATCCTCAAAACATATTATTCAACATAAAAACCACCTACTTGTAGGTGAAAGAGCAAACAAAGGTCTCAAAGGACTGTTGGGCACACATGGAATGAACTTGCAAACCATGACTTTGCCTTGGAGAAGGATGAAATTTGAAATTACATCAATATAATCTTGAATAAAACTTAAAATGAATCAACACAATCCACTGGAACTGATTATCAAGCATGATAACTCCTTGATAGGTGAAAACTACCCATGACACCAAGAAAAGACCAGTCTACAAATCTAAGGTTATTGGCACATCAAAACAACTTAAAAAGTGAAACCAAGCATGGAATAAATTATAGTACATATACAACATCCTATGAAAACAAACTTAACAACTAAACCATATAGAATTTCTCAAACAAGACCCAAAACTACAAGGTGCATAGATTTATAGGCAGTTTTGGAAGGTCAAATTTGAATGGATGGTTAATGAAGCTCAGAACACCAATTTAAAAAATTATTATATGTATTTTAAGGCCTTGGAGTTTAGAATATTCACATAGGATAATTTTTCCTTAAACCCTCTGTGTTAGCCTTACTCAGCAAAAACCTACAAGTGACTTCACTATGCCAAGAAGGATGAAAAGAGAGATGAATGGTTTTGGATTAAAATTTGAATTTATAGATTAAAAAAACATGTAAATGAGATTTATGAATATGGAGAGATGTTACATGGCCTCCTCACATGTGGCACACTTCCCAAAGAACCATAAATGTGCCATTTTCTCCCTCTTCTTTAAGAAAACTAAATTTCTTCTGATTAAACCTAAAAATTCCAGTCTTGTTAGTTACTTATGAATTATAATGACACATGGGGGATGGAATCACATTTTTACACTTGCACATTCCCTAAGAAACCTATATAAAGCATTAAATGCACCATTTAGACCCTTGAAATGACCCCAAATAACATGATAGACTAATGAAATGAGTGACCAAGGTTAATATAAAATTTATAAGAATGAAATGACCTATAAAAAACCTTATGAAAATTTAATATACCCCCTTATAGGCCTAAAAATGACGTTTTAAACCTATAGGTGCCCCAATTTGACTAAAAAGTCAAATTTGGTCAATAATTATGTCGATATGTTATCCTTAACCAAACTATTAACCAATGTGGGATTGATTTTTTGAATTAATGAGGATTCTATAGTCCTAGACATAATTCCAAGATGCACTAAAGAGGAATATTTGACTTGGGGTAGCAAGGCATTTATGTAGAGGTATTTGAACAAGATGTTATTGGGATTATGAAGCCACACATGAGGAGAGGGGAAGGTTGACCAAGAATACATTGTCATCTCCCAACCAATCAACCATTATGCTAGGAAATAAATGGATCTAAATAAAATTTTCATCACATCTACGCATACACATGAAATTATATCTAATCATATCTAAAATAACAACATCAAAGTTAATTGCTAATCTCTAGTGTAAAAATGATACAGATAGATTTAGAGTAATATTTAATTTTTATGTAAATGTAGAAATAGTTGTCACAAGCTTACAACATAAGCATTTTTAGGCCATGATATTGATAACCTAGAAAAATCACAAATATTTGAGCATTTAAATATAACAATGCACTCAACATTTTTGGTACTCAAAACTGTACATTGCACATTTCTAGGAGATAATAGGCAAACAAAATCTGATTTTATGACTTTATTTATTAGGTCTAAAATTTTGGGGATATTAAAATATCACTTACATAGTTGAATTTCCTTATATATCTCTAGGAAATTGGCCTTCTTCAAAACCCCAATAGGATAGCTGACCCTGTAAAAGTTAAGGAAAATATGTGTTTGGGCATGTGCTTAGGGTTAGTAGGTTTTAAACACTAATTAATTATTAGGTCCCTCAAATATTCACAATTATAGACACTAAAATTGGTATTTGACACTTTTTAATATTAAATTTTTCCTAGACTTAGCCTACATGACTCACGCATCTCCAAATAACACTCACTCACCATTCTCATATACCTATATGTTAGTTATGAGCCTGATCAATTCAAAGTTGATATCAATCACCTACAAAAACATTCCAATTTGTCCTAAATCAATGAAATATCTTACCAAGACATATCTAGAATACCACATTGACATTTCTTTCTCATAGATAGTAACGTCATAGTCAAAGAGTAATGTCGATGTTACTTAACTAAGGTTGACATTACCACTCTTCACCTAGCAAAAAATATTTTTCAAAGTTAAATCCTTTCCACAAGTTAGCCCATTCACCTAACATGTTAGTGGATGATAAATTATCTAATTGAGCACATATAAATATAAATCAAGGTCAATATTATTCACCATATGGCACTCTCAAATACTCCTTGAATACATTATTACACATTAAGAAAATATACCCTATTCTTCTCAAATTTCAAATTAAGTGCTAAGAGCAGTCATCAACTAACTTTGAAACACATCAATATAGGGTAAATGCCAAAATTTTCAAGATTAATTCCAAATTTATAGGTGAATTCATATAGTGAAAGAGAACAATTGCACATTCACACTAAGGGGAATAAGTATGTGTTATTTTACTTCCCTCTTCAGAGTATTGGATATGTAGGTAATGATTAATAATCATTGGGGGTGATTGAGGTCACCTCAATGCAATTACACTTCCTTAATTTTAACAAGTTTTCATCCTTCACAAGTGGACCTAGGGTTTCAAGGTGAAGGAAGTAGATTTATAGAGTTGTGCATGTAGTTGAAGGTCACAAATCACACATACAAAGAAAAATTAGATAGGCATACTGTACTTTAGGTCATAAAGATATAAATCTACACATGACAATAATGTTTTCCTTAGTTACTAACATTGATGTTATTTCTTAGGCTTGATGGTTCTGATCCTACATGCATAGAGATAATTTTAGATCCATATAAATCACATATTTGCATCTAGTCTATTTCCATTGTCAGAACACATTCACAGTCAACCAGTGAAATAATAAAGTTAAATATATCCTTAGTAATTTCCATAAATATTAAATTACATTATTAGATCAATCTCAATAAGTTACATTCATGTTCATGCTTGATTTCCATATATTACATTATGTATTTATTATTCTAGTTTATCCTATTGTGATTCACATCCATCTAAAAATAGGGTAAACAACAATATAAAAAATAACATGCTAAGTATAATACAATTGAAATAGGAAATCTAGTGTGATGTAATATCTAATCTATCATGACTTTCAATGCCATAGTGAATGTTTGATTTCTTTTAAAAAATGGTAGTAAATGCTAAATGTTCTTCATATTTATTTATATTCTTTAATGTCTTCTCTAAATGCTTGAATTGATTTCTTTCGCTCATTCACTATATGTCATAAATGTAATAAAGAATACATATTTATAAACTTATTGAATCTGAATTAGAACCCTATTGGTACACAAGTTGATACATAACAAATATAAATCACTGATAAAAAAGGACCCACAATCCTTAGGAACCTAGATAATGGTGAAAAGGGACTGACCTTGTATGTTTATGGGAGAAAATATGGAAAGTTAGGGGATCAAGGGGAGAAGAGAGAAAAAGAGGAAAATAAGTAACAAAGGGGGAACATGATGGGAAACAACTAAAAACCCAAGAAATAACATGCTAGGAAATCCTAATCTAGACCAATGATCAATAAATATATACCCTAAAATGATATAAATTTACAACTAATAAATACCCAATTCCATTTTAGGTATATAAATGATGCCACACTTTGATGTGTGTGCATGATAGATATCGAAGTAAAATAATCAGAAGGTGGATACAAAATTCTATTCTCTTAAAGCTCATGTAACAACCCTAATGATCCCGTGAAACCTATAAGGGGAATTTACAAGTGGATGCCTAATCAATAAAAAACATTCTAAAATATAAAAAGGAAAATAAAAAATAACACATTTGGATTTGATGAAGGTATGACAGTGACACACCCATATATGAGTCCCCAACATTTATAAATTGGTGCTGAAAACATGTGGATACCCCTATGAAATCTACAAGAATTGGTACATGGATAAGTTCCCAAGACAATATCCTACTAAAATATTAAAAAAAATCAAAATTCAAATGTGTTTCAATTAATTTTAGCTTATATTTTGAGAAGGGAAGAAGAAGAAACTAAATATAGGTATGGTTGAAAAATTTGTTTAGTTGTATGCACATTGAATCAGATGATTATGAAGAACTCCTCTTTGGCTTGGGAGGATGACCTGTAAATAAGATAACACTAAAGTAAATGGTTAGTTAGATAAATACCTGAGTAGATTGCCTAATGATAGCTAGATCCTAAAAGCAAGAGCTTCTTCTGGGGCTATCAATCCACATGTTTTAAACAATTAAGTTTATACAATAAAATATAAGGTACTTGCATCAATAATCAAAAGCTACTAAAATTGAATACAAGAAATGCTTGATAAAGAAATAGACTAAAATGACTAATATAACAATAATTAAGTTAATACTAATGCTAAATAGGTCAAGTGCCATTTAAAAAATAGGTTAGGGGTCTATGAATAGATAGATGAAAATAAAATTGGATTTGGTTGAGGTAAAAGTAGGTGAAAATAGCTTTCTATTATTTCCTACCATAGTGACCATCAGTAGTGGGTGTGACCATCAATATTTGAGGTGACCATCAGTGATTGAGGTGACTGTCGATGGTTAGACAGACCATTGGCAGTTGAGGTGACTATCAATGGTTGGATGTGATCATCAATAGTTACTATGTGGTAGTTTTGGGTTGATAAAAATTAGATTGATGAGATCATAAAAGGTAATTTCAAGAGGTTGGTTTATGTTGGGCTGATTATGAAATACAAATAAAGTATTTGAATTATGGAAAATAAATACTTAGCTTATTGGAGGTTTATTGGATGAATGGTTGGGGTGGTTGGCTTGTTGATGGAGTCTAACATGATTTTGGTAGAGTAACAGTGCTTGGCTATTGATCGAGGGGCAATGATAAGTTGGCTCTCTGACGTGATGGCAGGATCACTGGATAGTTGGAAGAATACCTGTGAAATAAGCTCTAGACACAAGATATCTTGATATTTGTGGATGGATTTCACCTCCCAATCCTCTCTTCTTATAGGCAAAGAAGGAGAGATGCAATAAGATGTTAATTGGGATTTCTAATTATAAATCATACATGTAATAACTCGCACATGGATTTGGATGAGCTAATTATAAAAAAGTAAGGTAGAGATAAGAGTGATTTAAGTTGGTTTAGATAGTAGAACCTAACCATCAATGTTCAAAGTGACTATTGGTGGTCACCTTGACTATCGGCAGTCAAGTGTCAAAGGTAGGGTTAGTGAAAAGGTGGGTTTTAGCTAGTAGGTCAATTGACTTAGGTTGGGCCTGGTTGTTGGTCAAAAAGCCAATGGTTGGGCCCAAGGGGGTCCTGGGGTGGTCTAGGGTATTTTTAATATTTAGAACAATCATGTGTAGATTTATGATTTCTACATTTTCCCCCTTTTTGTTATGCAATTTTTATCAACAAGTTACAAAACAAAAATGGATTGTGGGTTGATGGTCAGGTTGCCCTGAGTATGGGAGGAGGTGTTCCCCGTCAAACTAGGAGTCAATGAGGTAAAAATAAAATAAAGTGTGGGTTTGATAAGTTGGTGAGGGTGATGATGAAGGTAGACGTCATGTAGGTGGGTGATATGTTAGGCATTTAAGTGCAAACATGTGAATAATGTGTGATAAAAAGTGCAATATCCAAGATCGTGCATAGACTAGGTTACCATAGTTGGTAAAAATTAAGGGTCAGTGCTAGAAAGATAAGTAACAAATGGAACAAATGACTACATTTAGGCATGGTAGCTGGGTTCACATGTAAACTCAAGTCTCCTAAGCAAGGTCTATGTTTTTGAGGGTATCTAAGTTAGGAAGTGTTCTTAGTGAAAACATAAACTGGTCAGGTGAAGTTGCATTTATCCATGGTAGGAAGTACTCATAAGAAGACACAAGTGGGTCAAGTATGCATGAGGTAGCGTAAGTTTAAAAAGGTGTTCAAGATGGTAATTATTGTTGTTGTGGTCAAAATACCAAGAAAAAGTCATCACAAAACACATGTTAGTTGGGATGAAATGGACCAATGGTGAGGTGATGAGGTTATTGTGGTGGGTAGAGAAGGTAGTCTCCATGGGTGGGTTATTGATATGGTTCTGGTTTAAAGGGATTGCTCAAGTCAAAAGGAAAAAGTTGAATAACTTGACTGTTAATGGTTAGGGGGGATAAAGGTGACCATCGATGATCACCTTGATCATCGATGGTCAGGGGGCAAACCATCAAAGTCTGGTGGTCAAAAAGCAAAAAAGCTTGTCTTATTTGCTCGTTATAATTTTTTGAGTATTGAGCTTTGACATTTGGCATTTAGGGTGAATTTGATTGATGGTGACTATTGAGGAGTTGAATGATTGCTGAGGTTAATGAGTGGACCGAGGGGACCAATGAGGATGTAGGGTGTACGTGGATGTGGATGAGGATAGGAAGGGGGTCCCTAGATTCCTCCTTGATGACAGTTGAAGAACAAGGTAGGTGATGTCCTTAAATTGATAGATTATCTTGTGGTTTATCATATGTAATGGTTACAATTAGATTGTATGGGCATTGATTTAGTGTGTGTGGGTTTTGACCTAGGTTGTGTGGGTTTCTTGTTTTACTTAAATTGGTGGGTAATGTTGGTAATTGGTCATGGGTAAATGAGGTAGGGGTGGGTAGGGTTTAAAAATGATATAAATTTGTAAGGATGGAGGTGTTTTACTTGTGTTTAGGGTAGGGTAGGGTTTTGGAAGTCCATAGATGGTCACACACAATGATCATCGATGAGTCACTACTTGACCATCGATGGTCACTATGATCGTCAATGATCGAGCCAATTGGTAAATGAGTTAAGGTTAAGTTTAAGGAATTTGATAGGTGAATAATTGGTTTGAGTTGCAAGTAGTGTTGGTAAGGGTTGGGTGGGTAATATTAATGTGTTAAAATGTTAAGTTCAAAATTTGATGGGTTTAAATGTTAAGTTTGGTAGGTAGGAATTGAATAAATGGTCAAATGGGTAAGGATAGGTAAGTTGAAGGCACTTAGTTTATAGGCAACAATAGTATAGGTGACTAAGCTTATTACTATTGATTGTTTTTAGGCATAAGAACAAATTTAGATGCATAATTATGTGCCACATATCTTTGTAGAGGTCCACCAGGGGATGGCCCCAATAGATTGGGCCCATATGGAGGAGGTAGGTTTTGGAGTGATGCAACACTACTAATATGTGCTGCAAAATATGTCTATGATTATGTCCCTCATCAAGAGATGGTATTTGACCACAAATACCTTCTTTCTACTAACTAGTGAGATAACTATCTTGCCAAAGGACATGCACAAGTTCACTCAGTCACCCCTATAGGGTGATTTGATATATCACATTGAGAGGGAGGAACAAGATGATTTATTAGAGCTAATATACAAAGGTGATCATGATCATGTCAAATGGCATGCTAGGAGTTTTAGCTACTCCATACTGTATTAGAGGGTGACAGGTGAGAAGAGACTAATGATGATGATGATGATGAAGGTAGTGTCATGTTTTTCCCTTCCTAACTTGAGCAGTGGGAGGTTCCCATACTTACTACTAGGGGTGTTGGTTGAGATGTTTCTAGGTGGACAATGTTTGGATGGGTACCTGTGTTAATTATTCAGATATATAAGGAGTTATGGAGATTTAGAGATCAAAAGAGATAAAACATTAGAATAAGGCTTGTCATAAACATTACTAGGCCTATAAACACATCTGAGTGTTAAGGTTGATGGGGCTATCATGGGCTGGGTTTGCTCAGCTAGACTTCTTAGTTGGTTTCATGTAGTGGAGATATGACTTTGCCGCTTTAGGTGTAGGAGGAGGAGCTCACAATGTAGATTGGTTCATATGGGCTCTAGGGGATTTGGTTATCAATGATGTTACTTGGAGGCCATATGTCAGGTTTTTAGAGTGGGCTAGATATATGAGGTAGACCTTATCCTTATAGAGTTACAAGTGGATATTCGATAGGGGGATGGGGAGGTAGGGCTCATCCAATTTGATAGGGTGCAGAGGTAGTTTGGCCTAGTTTAGGGTATTCTTGGCCCATTCCCTAGTATAGGTGTGAGGATGTAGAGATTCTATTACCTGAGCCACATATAATACTGACTTTACTTGATCATGAAGAGCTACAAATGAAGCTAGCAATTAATGATGTAGGTTTTCTTGATGGGTACCCTATATGATACCATGATTTATATGTGAAAATGAATTTTTATGGAGATGATGGTGGTAGGAGGCAGATAGATGTTGACCCAGTTGGGAGAAGAGGCTAGAGGGAACAAGTACAAGGAGGTACCCTAGATGCATAGGCAAGAATAATGCTAGCCATTGTACATGCACAGGTTACAGCTTTATAAGGTCAGGTGGTGACACTTATAGGTGATAGGGACCAAGCTAGAGCTTCACTAGCCTTGGTTACCCAAGAGAGAGACTCCTTGAGATAAAGAGGAAGAGGAGCCACAACACATATAGGACCATTGAGCACCATCCCCATGGCATGATACTTGGCCATAGTGGAGTTATGATACTATGAGGCTATAGTCCTGAGGTGGTATCCTGATGAACCCCGATGGGGTGAGTATAGAGCAATTTTGGTAGGTAGTGCCAATGTGATGACACTAGGTCAGTGGGCTACATCTATGGGTAGATCGATAGGTATTGTAGGGGACAAGCACCAGGTGATAGTGGTGTTCCAGGAGATAGTGGTGCCCAAAGGGCATAAACATGACATGGTTTAGGTATATTATATATTACTATATATCATTTTGATACTAGCTTATGAGTCAATGTGGTGAGATGTACATTTTGAGAGATATACATGTATATTTGTTATATACATTATGATGTTATACTCATGATATATATATATATATATATATATATATGATCTTTCTTTATTACTCATTTCTCATTATTTTATGATGTGACATTTATATTGATTATTGATGATGCTATATTGATTATGCTTATATTATGGATATTGGATACTAATGTAGACTCAACTAGCTAAGGATGTGATGGATTTTATTTATGATTATGCTTTATGACATATATGTTTATGACATGCTAAATTTTAATGAGTAGATGCTCATTATTTAGATTTAGACATATGGTGAAAATGGTTGATTGATTTATTGTTCATGGATGCTTGACTTTGACATGCTAATGATGTATGTTTTTGCTTATGATACATATTGATGTGCTGTGGTTATGATTATGGTGATTTTTGTTTTGCTTGAGGTAGAGCACATAAAGTAAGTTAATTAAAAACACTAGATGTGAGAACAAAGAATATAATCAAGAGATAAACATTTTAATCAATATATCAACTAGTCATGATAGGATAAGAAGAGGGCATGATGCTTCTTCTTTGACAAAGACTAAAACAAAACCAAAGTTGGATTGACTTAAGGAACATAAGCCCTTCGAATGCTTCACATTAGTGTTCGTTGTTTGGTTAAAAAGGTGTCTTGATCTCATAATGTCAAGTGAGCTCAAAATCCCTTACTTATAGTGTATAAAGGGGAGATGGATGAAATATGGAACATTCTGGTGATACTAACATGCCTCATCTGTAGGTTTTCAAAGAGTTAGTATAAACAAGTCTATGTCATACAAAGTGTAACTTATTGATGCGAGAAGTATACTCAGGAGATCCGATTGTGGCTTTCAAGATTTTTTTAATTATGAGAGCCAATTATGGCTTTCAAAAATATTTCGATTTTGCTATTGCTTAATATTGGGTCTTTTGCTTATTGCTTAGGAAGGTTGGGAAAGCTGATTGATGTGGGAAACTTTGAAGAAATTACTTGCTTTCACAAATGCCTTACTCAACCATCCTTTGAGGGAGTGGTCTAAGTTTGTGTGCTTTGTTTAATGCCTTTTATAGCTATCCTTCAAGGGAGTAGTCCACCTTACCTGGCATAATTTTGTATATGTTTTAAACAACTATCCTTTAAGGGAATAATATATGAATGCTAGAAATGACCCATGATTTCTATTGGTTTGGATTTTGATTTTTGCTTTGTTTGGTTTTTCTTGACATATACATGCTTATATAGGCTTAAAGGGTTCACCTGTATGAAGGCAAAACTAGAAGCACAAGAAGGTTGATGAGGTGTAAAGAGGTTTAGGTGACAATGACCATGGGAATCCATCCTTGTGAAAAGGGGTAGAAAGTACCATGATAATCATGCCATGGTTAGAGATGTGGTACCTATTGTTCAAGATTAGGTTATGATTGTGATGGATAATCACATGATTCAACTTTAATCGATTTCCCCTAAAATAAGGAGATGAATGTGGTTTGAAATCAAGGGATGAGCTTAATTTAGATAGAAGGTGAACTTGAGTCTTTTTTTAACAAAAGAAAGGATGCAGATGTAAAGCATTAAGGGGTTAAAGTTTTAGGTTTCCTTTAAGAGAGGACAATTGGTAAGCTCCTAATCCATACTTATGGGTTATGATATAAGGTCCAAGCCAATTGAAAGCAAACTTGCCCTGCTTACTTTTCTCCATATTGGTGACATGTTTATTTTTCTTTAGGATGAGGTCTCTGATGTTGAATTATTGCACTCTAAGGTGTTTTTTATAGGCACGTTTGATGTGATCTTGATAGACATGGAAATGGGTAAGGGTGAATAAGTGATGTTTGTCAAGTATCTGAATCTAGGTTAAATGGTGCTGACAATAATCATCTTTGAAAATGAGATCCTGTAAAGATATGTGAATATATGGGATTTGGATTTTTAGAGGCAAGATAGCCTCTACCCTAAACACAAGAGAGAATGGGGTAGCACCTATAAGGGTTCAAATTCTAGTAAGATATGTCTATAAGGTAAAGGGGATATACAAATGCCAGTCCTGACCAGAGGCATTGACCATTTTGGTGAGCATGTTGTTAAGAGTTTTGTTAGAGGCCTTTGCTTGTCCATTCACTTGAGGGTGCTAGGGTGATGAGAAAGTTAACTTAATCTTGAATGTATCACAAATAACCTGGACTTATTTGTATTTAAAATATTTACCATTATTAGTGATAATTTTGTGAGGAACACTGAAATGGTAGATGATGTGATGGTTGATAAAGTCAACAATCTTTTCTTCTTTAATTGAGTCTAGAGGAATAACATCTACCCATTTAGTAAAAAACTCAGTCACAATGATGATATAATAGTGTCACTTTGAAGAATGGGGATTGTTTTCACCAATAGGTTTAGACCCCATTGTGAGAAGGCCCAAAAATCTGTACAGACATGAAGACTAGGCTAGGTGAGTGATGTAAATTGGCATGTTATTAACATTTAACACACTTTTTCACATAATCATAATAGTCTTGGTTAAGGGTAGGCCAGTAATAGCCAAGGTGAAGGATGCATTTAGATACAATGAGGCCACTAAAGTGTCGCCCATAGATCCCATCATGTATTTCCTTGATAATATGAGAGGCTTCATGACTGCATAGGTAACGAAAGGGGAGACCATCAAAGTTGCATTTGTAAATAATTCCTTACATAATGGTATAACATGAGGTATTCTATATAAATTATCTTTGAGCATTATTAAAAAGACCAGAAGGAATGATGGCAAGGTTGAGGTAGTCAAAGGTCTATTGGTACCAAAGGTCAGGTTGGGTATCTTCCAAATTGAAAATGGTGGGAAAATCTAGTTTGACATAGGAAGGCTAGGTAAGTTTTTTGTTAATGATAGATATCTTAGAGTTAGAGGCTATAGAGGGGATCTGAGAAGCAAGGGAAGCTATGGTGTCAACAAACTTGTTGGTAGATCATGGGGTTGACTAGATGTGGTAGTGTTTGAATGATGTTAAGAGTTCATCAACTAGTTTCTTGTACTATTACAAAACATCATTATTACACTAGTAGGAGTCATTGATTTGATTGACCATAAGTTGAGAGTTGTCAAAGATGTTGATCATTTTGACTCCAAAGGTTAAAGTGATCCAAAGGCCTATCACTAGGGCTTCATATTTAGCCATATTATTGGTACATTCAAAGTCAAGCTTGAAAGATAAATGAAGAGGTTCATCATCAAAGGGAATAAGGATGATTCTAGTTCTCTCACCGTGTTGACACTTTGATCCATCAAATAACATGGTGACTTGATAGGTGAAGTCCACCTAAGAGAGGGTCATGATGGAATCATCGAGGAACTCAAGAAAAGGAGGTTGGTTATCTGCTAGTGGTGCTTTGACTAATTGGTCAGTAATGACTTACCCTTTAATTGACTTATAATAAAGGAACTCAAGGTAAAACTCCACTAAAATCATGAGCCACTTGGCCATATGTTGGTTTGGTATGGCTTGGAGTGCATATACTTGAGTGGGTCAGTATTGGGGATGACATAGGTTTTATGGTTAAGGAGGTAATGGTGAAGTTTGGTGGCTACAAAGACTAAATATAAGCAAATATTCTTGGTATGGGTATATTAAGTCTCATGTTCTACAAGCGTGCAACTAATGTAGTATATGGCTTGTTCTTTGTGCTTCTCATCTTGATGAGCAAGCATTGCCCCTAGGGAGTGGTTAGTGGAAGAGATATAAAGTTAGAAAGGTTGGTCATCCTTGGGAGGGGTGAGGATAGGTGGAGACAAAAGGTAACTTTTGAGTGAATCAAAGGACTTTTGACAGTCATTATTCCACTTAAAATATACATCCTTCTTCAGAAGGTGGTGATTGAAAGATGGGAGATAAAGTGACAAATGGATTGGAGCTTCCCTTGCAAACTACAGAGTTGCTTGAGTTTGATTGGAGGAAACGTGTCAAGGATTGATTTGATTTTGGTAGGATCAACTTTGATCCCCTGAAGGGAAATGATGAAGCCAAGAAAATTTCTTGACAAGACCCCAAAAATGCACTTCTTAGGGTTAAGACAAACATGATAATAAATTATGCACTCAAAGATAATCTTGAGAATGACTAAATGATCCTTCTAATATTTGAATTTTCCACGGAGGTCATTTACATAATCTTCAACAATCTTATGGATAAGGTCATGGAAGATGTAGGTCATGGCATGTTGGTAGGTTGTACCAATGTTCTTTAATCCAAAAAGCATGACTCTATATTAGAAGTTCCCCCATGGGGTGATAAAGGTGGTTTTATGATGATCTTTGAGGGTAATTAGGATTTGATTGTAACTCAAGAATCAATCCATGAGAGATAACATCTTGTGGCTGCTTATAAGATCAATTAACTGGTCAATTCTTGGTAGAAGAAAGTCTTATTTTAGGCAAGCAAGGTTGAGGTCATGAAAGTCCACATAGATGTGTAGTCCCCCTATGGCTTTGGTGATAGGCACTACATTCAAGACCCATTGGGGATAGTCAATGGGTTGAATGACAATTACAGATAAGAGACATTAAAACTCTTCTTTGACGAGAAGGGCTATGCGAGGGTGCATGCATCAAATTTTTTGTTTGATGGGATTGGCATCATGGTTGGTGACTATGTTATGGGTGGTAATGGTGGGGTCAATTCTTGGATGTCACTATAAGACCAAGAAAATTATATGCTATGGTATATGAGGAAAGAGGGGAAGTCTTGAAGTTCCTTGAAATTCAATGATTGGCCAATTTTGATAATGCAGGGGTTATCCAAAGTGCCCAAGTTGATATCTATGGTGGATTCATTCAACATGGTCAAAGTATCAGGAGGAAGGGATTTGTGGATGGAAGAATCTAGGGCACCAAGGTAGGTGAGAATGAAATCATCATCCTGGAACTGAACAATGTTAATGGTAGGAGAGTCATCTCCTATCATCTCAAGATGGGTCAAAGGGATGATCACGATTTCCCTCTCCTTTTGATAAGTTAGGGGTCTAAGGCTAATATTTTTGATGAAAAAAAAGTTTCTGGGGATGATGTCATCCATCATACCTAGGTGGAGATGAGGTTGGTGAGGAAGAGATGTCTTCCTCAACAATGGTGGTGGTAGGTGGTTTGGTTTTCCTCTTGTTGGGTAGAATGAAACTAAGGCCATGTTTCTCATGAGGCTTTTTGTTCTTAAAGGAAATCAACTCATGTGGCCCATGCTCATATCATCCAAGATCAAATCCCTTCCAAGCACACCTATGAAAGCCTGGGTTGTCCAAATAGGATAATCTAGAGGTGAACGGTCAAGGTGAAGAGGAGGTGGTAGGAGCATCAAGTGGTTTGTCAAGTCCCCCATAGATGAAATGGGTTTGACAATTTGAAGGTTTAAAGGGAATAATGGATCCAATATTAGGGTCATACCTAGGTTGGTGGTCAAGTTTTGCATATTCTTGGGGAGTAGGGAAAGTGTCAAGGGTGAGGAGGAGATATTCCCCCAGTGAAAGGTGTTGGAACATGGATTCCAAGTGGCCTAAGGTGGTGATCTAATAGGAGGGGATGGATGAGCTAGTTGATGCCTCATTAGTAGGAGAAGGTATGACCTCCTCTTTTATGGTTGAGGGCTTATCTTTGGCTAATGAGGGTGTGCTAGATGGAGGTAGGAGGATGTCATTGGGTTAATAAGTCATGTTTCATGATGAGAAGGGACTGGGTTAGCTTGTATAGTGACAACTTGACCTGTGTTAAAATTTGATGCAATGATGAAGGGTATAGGGGACACAACCCATGGAGTGCATCCAAGGTCATCCTATCAAATTTTTTTATTGAAATTCACCTTTCACTACATAGAAGATCTCTGGGATTGTGTGAGGCCCTAAATGGATATGAAGGACAATATTTCCTTGAGTAGTGGCCATGGTGTCATTGAAGGATCAGAGGATGGTCAAGGTTTTAGACATGAAATTGCTAGGTAGGTTGAGTTGGTCATAGGCATGAAAGGAGATGATATTAATACTAGCTCCCCCATAAATTATGACCCATTTTACATGGGTTTGGTTGATGTAGGTAGTAGTAAAGAGAGGGGGATCTAGGTCATCTAGGTGTATAAAAGTTATTTTTGAATCCTTGAAGGTGACAAGGTTGAAATTTTGGAAAGCACCAATAAAGGCTACTAGAGTTTGAGGATCTTTAGGTTGGAACTATATTGATTATAATGCCTCTATAATTACTTGGTGATGGTGAGGTGAAGTAAAAATCAACTCATATAATCTCATCTTCACCAGGGTTTGGTAAAGTTGTTTGAGAACCACTCTTCTAATTGATTCATAGGGGTTGGATTGGGAGGTACCCAAGATAGATACCTTGGGTTTGGCTAAAGGTGAAGGTGCTAGATTTTGACTTGGTTGGGAGGTGGAAGATGGGTATGTCCATGGGATGGATAGTTTGGCCTTCTCCTTATTCTTTTTTGAGCATATGATCATGTGATCACATGGATAGTATAGATAGAGGGAAGTGTTAAGGGAGGAGATTGGTTTGGTTCCTTGTCACTCTGAAGTGAGAGTGGGGGAGTAGATAGGCGTTGGGTAGTGGTTATTGTCTATTGGATTAGTAGTGGGCTCATGGGAGGTTCATTTTTTAATATATCATCCTCATCATAGAGATGATGGATTATGGTTTGGAGAGCTTTACAATTCTCTTTATCATGCCTTGATGTCCTATTATAAGATCACACTTAATGGTCGTTATACCAGACTAGTTTTGAACCAAGAGGGTCAAATGGTATGATAGGAGGAAAGGTCAAGCAAGAAGCTTGTAATAATCTTTGGAAAATGGTTGAGTAATATTCAAATAAAGGTGGAGGGGGTTTAGAAGTTTTGGCCTTGGTTGGTGGGATGGAAGTCTTATTAGAAGCAAGCTTGATGGTAGAAGGTTTGGGTAAGGTGGTGTTATTAGTTGATGGTTTTGGTTTTGGTAAGGTGGAAGTTGATAAAGTGGAGGTATGAGGTTTCAAGGTAGGTAGTTTAGTTATTAATGGCTCGATGAAGATGGGTGTGTCAAAAAGCAAGTGTGCTAGTGTAACTAATAGTGGTGGTTGGGTTTTGGTTAAAACAATAAACTTCCTAATCAAAGTGGAGGGATGAGGCCCCAAGATAGAGGACAAGGTTGAGGGAGGTATAAGTTTGGCCCTCTATCCTTTTGGTGGCTTTACTTGGTTGATTTGGTTTGGTGTTTGGTTATTGGGTTTGGTGAGGTAAGTTCTAGTTTCAAGGATGGGTGATTAGGGATCTATTTGGGGAAGATGCCAAGGTTTTTGGTTGGTTTGGTTGCTTTGGTTGGAGAGGGTTATTTGGTTATTTGGGGTTTGGGTTCATTGGATGGTGGATAAATTGTTGGGTTGGTAGAGGTTTTTATTGGTTTGGTTGATAAGGTAGGGGGTTAAACAATAGAAGTAGTGGGTTGGTCTATCAAAGTAGGGGTTGGAAGTTCCTATTTGGTGATATAAGGGAGCCCCAATTACTACCAAAATGTGGCTTGATCCACATCAGGTTTGGAGACAAATTCTAACTCTAAACTAGTCTAGAAAATGATTTATAGACTGGTCTTGTTCCTTGGGTAGTGGACTCAAAATGTAAACCCATAGGCTAAGAAAGGGGGATGGTGACCTCATCTTTTTACTCAATTAAAGGATGTAAGGTTTGGATGGATGAATCTTCTATAGGAGGTACATGCATGGTGGCTTCCTCTTTGGGAATGATTTCTAAAGGGGTAGTGAATTGTTCAGTAGTTGAGGGAAAAGGTAAAATGGTGATGGTTATTTGTTTTGGTATGTCAATTAAAGGTGGGGTAAGTGACTCCACTACCTTAATAAGTGGAGGAGAGGAAAAGGTTACTCCTTTGGCTTGGGTCTCCAAAAGAGGAGAAGTTAACTCCACTACCTCAGTGAGTGGAGAGGGCGAAGAACATATAGATTGGGTGGTAGTTTCTTCAATAATGAGTGTGTCAAGAATCATATTGATAGTGTGGGTGTCATGAGAACATTCAAATTTGTTGCTCTCATTTTTCGTAGGTGCATGATTGGGAAAAGGTTGCCTAAAAATGTCAAGGGCTTAGTTCAGAGGTGCATTGGGGTTATCCAACATAGGATCCCCCTTGTCAATGAGGGATTAGATAATGATTTTGAAGGTATTACACATACTAATGTCATGCCCCACTACTGAATGGAAGGCACATAAGTCATTCTTGTTGTACCAACTAGGTGCAAGATGAAAATAATCAAATTGTTGAGGAGGTTTTATAAGAGGAAGCTATATGATATTAGCCTTAAATAACTTCTTTAGGATTGAAGCATAAGATTCCCCAAGTAAAGTAAATTTATTTTGATTGTTTTGGTTTTGGTTTCTCATATTTTGTTTTAAAGATTTAGAGGAGTTTGGTTGATTAACTGATGGTGGAGGAGTGGTCTTAAGGACAATTGCATTCACAATTCCCTTGATTTTGGTCTTGATGTTGGTTTAGTTGCTTGGTTTAGAGGAAAAGATCTCATTGGTTTTGTAGGTAGAGTTTTTGTTTTTCAATTTTAGCTTTCCTTCATTGATGGATCTATTTTATAACTTACGCACCATGGTAAAAGATTCATCAAAGGTTTTGAAGCTTTGGACATGTAGTGTAGAAGAGATGTGATTGACACATGCCTAAATAAAAATTTCTATCAGTTTAGGTTAGGGTAAAGAGAAAGAAAGTTGATTGATTAGGATTCTTTAATGGGCCACAAAATTAGCAATAGATTCATCATCAAATTGTTAGATAGAGTAAATATAAGTGATGGAAACTTTCTTGGAGATGTTCATTGAAAAGTGATCCAAGAAAGCTTAGGCTAGATTGGTGAAAGAGAAGAGAGAGTGTTTGGTTATGGCACTATACTAATCCAATGCTAGACTAGACAGGGACATGGGGAAGGTATGAAGAAGGAGGGCATAATCATATGTAATCAAATAACATGCATGCCTAAATGCCCTGAGGTGCTGTTGGGGATCCTCCTTACTCTAAAACTTATAGAACTTGGGAAGTTCCCACTGAGGAAGATATGGACTGATAGGGATAGATGGGTGGATAGGTTCATTACAAATATGGTCATATGATAGAATGTTGTGAGCTCCAAAAAAGGATGAATATAAGTGGTCATTTTATCCATGAGAATTTTCATTAGATCTGCTTAGGGTTATGCACCCATAAGTTTTTAAAGTGCATACTATTGTTGTGGTTGGGTGAGATATTGATAATTGGTAGGGGTTGAGGAGCTACCACATATTGGTACATGGACACTAGTGGTTGGGTGGAAGCTATGTAGGGATAGGTGGATGTAGGTGGTTGGGTTGTAGGTAGAGGTACATGTCCTTATGGGTTAGGGATGTAACCCAAGTTTGGTGTAATGGGCACCTATTGGGTAGGAACGGTGGTTAGGTTGGTGATCAAAAGAAGGGTAGTGACTTTTGTACTGATTGGTGGTAAGGTAGAAGGTATAAACACCATAATATTTTGAAGTGGGGTAGTGGTTAGTGAATTGGGGGTATCTAAAGGAAGGTTGGAAATGCTAGTGGTAGATACTCCCAAGGTGAGGGAAGTATAGGTGGTTAGTGGTTGGGTTGCTCCTAAGGTAGAGGAGTTTTTGGTGGGGGTGGAAGGTATAAGGGTGTTTGTAGGTTGGGAAGGTTGGTTTTCCATAATAGTATCAAAGGGATTGTTGGTAGATGAAGAGGCTTGGGTATTTAATGGTTGGGTTGTGACTATGATAATAAAAGTGTTTCCCATAAGGTGGGAAGGCATGCCATAAGGTGGGTCCATAGGTGGAACCAAAGTAGGGGTATGGTGAAGCATGGTGTTAAGATAATGCTGAAGGGACATAGGATTTTTATCTAAGAAGGTGACAAAGTCTGTATCTCCTTGAGGAAATTCTCAAGGGAAATAAGGACTTTCCAAATTATGGGGAGAGTTTTCTAGTTCAAAAACATACTCCATGGATGAGAAGGTAGGAGAGTTTGATTGGTTTGGTGAAGGGTTTTGCTTTGCTAGATTATTTTGTTGCTGGTGAGTTAGAACCATCCAAGGTAAGGGAGAAAGATTACACAAACAATCTCACCATTAAAATAGAGAGAGAAGACAAGAAATAAACAAGGAAAATAATCACACATTAGAAAGTATGTTATGTCATAAATTTCCTTTTAGTATCTCTTTTAGCTTATGCCTTAGGCTTCCAAGAAATTATGTGATTGAAATTATCTTGTAGAGCGGGTACTAGAAAAGAAGTCTATGCTTGGTTTTAGGTTGTGTTCAAGCTCTCAAAAAGGATTTGTAATGGAAATCAATATGTGGCTTGGTATTGGGGCCTACCCCCTCACTTCACACACCACAGTGATAAGGGTGTCAGGTGCTTATCCAATATATACCAATTTCTAGAGTTTATACTCAATCAGAGAGCTGAGTTGGTTCTCCCCTTAGTAATGACTTTCAAGTAGGATTATTTGGAAAGGGTAAGGTGAATTTTAGGTGATGAAATCCTAATCAGACCTTATCTCAAGTTGTTTGATGTTTTATTGATGTAGGTGGTTTGGTTTAGTATGTGTAATAAAAGTGATGCTGTGATTGAATTACTTTGATTTAATTTAAACTACACGAGCTAAACTTACAAGAAATCAATGTAGGCAATCAATTTTAAGCCCAAAAATAACTTTGATGTCATTTATGAGCATGGAATAGGGAGAAGAGCATATGGATGAAAACAAGATAAACTCGAGTAAAGACTCATAGAACCACCAGGTGTGCCAAAATGTTTCAATGAATTTTAGCTTATATTTTAGGAAAGGAAGAAGAAACTAAATACAAGTATGGTTGAAAAACCTATTTGGATGTGCACATGTTGAATCAGATTATTGTGAAGAAATCCTCTTTGGATTGGGAGGATGACCTACAAATAAGACAACACTAAATAAAATGGTTGGTTAGATAGATAGCTGAGTAGATTGCCTAGCACTAGCTAGATCCCAAAATTAAAAGCTTCCTTAGGGACTGTCAATCCACACATTTTAAATAGTTAAGTTTATAAAACAAAATACAAGGTACTTGCATTAATAATCAAAAGCTACTAAAATCGAATACAAGAAATACTTGATAAATAAATAGACTAAAATGACTAATATAGCAATAAGCAAGTCAATACTAATTCTAAATGGGTCAAGTGTGGTTTAGAAAATAGGTTGAGGGTCTGTGAATAGGAAAACAAAAAGAAAATTGGATTTGGTTGAGGCCAAGCAGGTGAAAATAGTTTGCTATTACTTATTTCGATAGTGACCATCAGTGGTTGGTATGACCATTAGCAGTTGAGGTGACCATCAGTGATTGAGGTGACCATTGGTGGTTAGACAAACCATCGACAGTCAGGGTGACCATCAATAATTACTATGTGGTGGTTTAGGTTGATGAAAGTTAGATTGCTGGGATCATAAAAGGTAATTCTGAGAGGTTAATTTGTGCTAGGCTAATTGTGAAATATAAATAAAGTAATTGAGTAATGGAAAATAAATACTTAGCTTACTAAATGTTGATCATATGAATGGTTGGGGTGGTTGGCTTGTTGATGGAGTCTGATGTGATTTTGATAGAGTAATGGTGCTTGGCTATTGATCGAGGGGTAGTGACAAGTCAACTATCTGATGTGATGTCTGGATCACTAGATTGCTAGAAGAATACCTGAAAAGGAAGCTCTAGACGTAAAATATTTTGATAGTTGTGGATGGATTTTACCCCCTGCTCCTCTCTTCTTATAGGCACGGAAGGAGAGGTTTAACAAGATATTAACTAGGCTTTCTGATTATAACTCATGCATGCAATGGATCATACATGTATTCAAATGAGCTAATTATAAAAAATCAAGGCATAGTTAAGAGTGAGTTAAGTTGGTTTAAATGGTGGAACTTGACTGTCGGTGGTTAAAGTGACCATCAGTGGTCACCTTGACCGTCAAAAGTCAGGTGTCAAAGGTAGGGTTGGTGAAAATGTGGGTTTTAGTTAGTAGGTCAACTGACTTAGGTTGGGTCTAGTTGTCATTCAAAAGGCCAATGGTTGGGCCCAAGGGGTTCCTATGGTGGTTAAAGGGAATTATGACATTTGGAACCATCATGTGCAAATTTTTGGTGTCTACAAAATGATATACATATTTTATATAAATTTGAGGGCATCCTTATATAAGTCCATTTATCTAAACCTATTTTAAATCTTACATTCATTTATGAGCTCAAATTTTATTAACAAAAATTAAGGCACCCATATATAAGTCCATATCTTTGAACCTATGCTAAATCCTACATGCATTTATAAGCACAAATTTTAATGATCTAAATCTAGGATAAAAAAATATAATGTAATGTAAAAGACTAAGGGAAAGGATTATACTAAACATATCTCATACTGGGAACAAGTGTCATGTGTTGGAGATATTTATAAATAAATAATTTGAATTTTACCTCATTTAGAGGAGTAAAAACAATACTAAATGTGTGGAGTCTTGGAGTCTAGATAAGATGGGTAGAATATATTTCCCCTTTTATATGTGGGATAAACTTATCAAACACACATCTCAAAAGATAATGATTACATGCATCATGTGTAAGACAGGAAATAAAGTTATAGATGTTTAACATAAAAAGATATCATTGTGGAATCATGTTAGTTATAAATAAATTCCCCCACATTATCTTGTGATGTAATATATATAATAATTAGTATAATATACCATCTATAGGTGAAATATAAAAAATATAAACACATGTTTAATATGGCCCACATGAAAAAATGTAATAGTTAGTATAGAAATAAACATATCAATGTTAAAGACAAGTATGGAGCCTTCCCCCCAATATAAGCATAATGTAGATCATGGAAACATAGATAAGTAACCAGAAAAAATTGCATGATATTAATCATGAAAAATAAGAGGACTACACATGATATAAATCATGGCACCATAGAATACAAAACATTAGAGTAAGTAGAGAAATGGAATCACATAGTAATCATATATAAATCATGTCACCATAGCATATATAAAACTTAGAGTAATCAAATGAATCCATGGAATCACAAAGTAATCATATAATTCACACCAAGTAGTAGGTACATGAAGCAATGACGACATATAACAAACACATCAGACACACTAACACTATATATCAAACATAATAAACATGTAACAAATTATATTGAGAAAAATAAGTGAGCACTCAAAGTAAAAAATGAAAGGAAGGAAAACACAAAGAGTAAACAACAATGAATGTGAAAAAATATCAAACATAAATATATGACACAAAGTATACAAAAATAAGCAAGGAAAGGACATCACACACATAGTAGGCAGAGGCAACTACAAATCAAACAAGGAAATTATATAACAAAACACTAAAGGCATTAACATAATAAACATAACCAACACATTTGAATATGTGAAGGCATTAAGTGTATAAGGACACATGCAATAGTTGAGATAGACTAGAATATAATATCACATGAGATATAAATATAATAAAGGAAATCATGAAATATATAATTTAAAATGGTGTCAGGAGATGCTCCCATAATTCATCTAGAGTGAGAATGACACGTGTCCTTTATCTATTATGAATCCATAATCATGTGTATATACCCATTGTATACAAATTATCCATCTATATCAATAATCCCATCAATAACATGCATATAATAAATAGTTATAACATAAACTCTTTCAATATGCAAATCATTAGGAACATACAATGTGTAGTTTAAAATAATCATAATATGCTATTTTGTGAGAAAAACATCACTTAATAAGACAAAGGTAAATGAATTTCATAAATAAATAATAAAATTAATGAATTACATAAAGGGAAACAAGAGTCAAGGGAAAATAATACAAGGGGATCCCTAGTAACCGATAACTTCCATAAAAAATATTTGTGTTTGGAGGCATATTTACAAAATAAATGTGCTATCATTATGTGGAATTTCATGTAGACTTTTGGAATGGGATAAAACAAGAAAAGGCAAAAGAAGCAAAAAATAAAATGGAAAAATAAAAATTTAATTTGAAAATATAAGAATGGATGCATGCAATAAAAATAAATAGAGGAAAAGAATAAAAAATACATAACATAAAACAAAAAATAAAATCTAGAGCATTGAACTCATACAAAGAAAGCTAAAGAAAGGAAACAAACGAAGCATGATCAAGCCACAATAGAAAGTGAAAGGAAGAGATTATAAAATTCAAGAAAAAATAATAAAAATATGAGCTAGACAAAAATAAAAGCATGGGAAAGTGAAGTGAATAAATAAGATGACAAAGGAGGATTCAAGTGGGAAACCAAACACAAGAGAAGGTCAAATAAGAAACATGGATTCCCAAGATCCAATACACTGAACACAAAGAGTAAAGAAAGAAAACAAAGAAAAAAATAATGAAGTAGGTCAAACGATAACAATAAATGAAAAAAAAAACTATGTATAATAAACAAAGGATTTTTTTTCAAACATAAAAGGTTAGCTAAACAAAACTAACGAATGATATAATCATGCTGAAGTGAATCATCTTCATACTATATATAAGTTGAATCACATTAGGAAGAAATATAACACATTGTCATTGTCATTATCATCATTTATATAATCTATAACATATATTATAATTTCTTGTATAAAAATATTATCTTTTACACAAATATTAGATAAAAAAGTTAAATCATTTTTAGGGTCTATTTGTGTAACAATGATAGGTTGTGATAAGGACATACTTATAGGTGAAATTTTAGGGTTTTTAAAGTATTATGCTCACTTGATTGATGTCTAATATTTTATTTTTGATTTGTTATTTCCTTAGATAAGACCTCTTCTTGAACTTCTTGTTTTGGAGGATAATAAACATCTATGTGAATTATAATAACTTGATCCTCATGAACAAATTTTGAACATTATACTAAAATAGATGGAATTGATCTCATTTTATTTATCAGTGTCTTTCTGAGCAAAACATCATAGGATCCATTGTTGGGCAACACATGAAACCAAGTTAGAAATATCTTAAGACCTAGTGTGATAGGTAGAAGAATACAACCAAGTGGATTTATAGTAATTCCATCATATGCCATAATGATTGTTAATGTAATTTATACATATATTTGATACATTATATGACTATTGATAAATTTATCCATGCATACATTAGTATTGGAGCCATTGTTAGTCATAACTCCATCTTTTTCTCAAGGAGGTTCAACTATAAAGGCTTTTATAGATAATGGTCCATTGTAAGAGCTATCATTTAAAACATCACTATCATAAAAAACTATTGGAGGATGCTATTATGGTGGTTATCTTTGATATTTTCTATATATCATATGAATTTTTCCTTGATATTTTGTAAGTACTATTTTTTTGGGTAGGGTTGGTAAATATTTACAAATGTTAATTTGGTGGAGTCACTGATTCATTCTAATTATTTTTGGTTCCCTCCACTTAGATTTGATTTCTATTGATGAGATATTGGATCTTATGTTTTAGTGTAATGCATTTATTTGAAGAGTGTTATGTAATTATAGAATGCATTGACATCATAATACTTAAGCAATAGCCTTGAAGGATCCAATCAGCCAATTAGGTGAACTATGATCATATTACAGTAAATACACATCTTCACTACATTTTTTGGACTTTCACTTGATATTTTAAACTATCTATGTTCCCTTTGTTGAGATAATATGAGACTATTAGACGGTTCCTCCATAACATAACTACTTTATTATCCTCACTTTTAGGTTGAAATGCATTTTCATTACTTTTGTCCTTGATGTTTGCCTAACTTTGAACATTGGCCACAATAGGAGTTAGAGCATTAGACACATAATTATTCATAAGTTTTATCTTGAAGTTTATAACTTCATGGAAAAATTCATCGAAATATTGATAAGTGTTGAAAAACATTTTGTCTGCAATGGGTGGAAGCAAATTTTAAATAAAGAGACTATTGAAGTTCATTATTAAGGATATTTGATGAGACATATTTGTAACCATAGTCTTGAACCTTAGTAAATACTTACTATTAATCTCATTGACTCCTTGGTTAATTTGAAGTATTTGTGCAAAATTAACTTTCATACCAATATTGATGGAAAAATGGGCTAAGAAATCATCAACTAATGTTGTAAAAGTGTGCATTAATCTACATCATAAAAAATAAAACCAATCAAACACATAATCCTTCAATATCCTTAGGAATTAATTAGTAAATAATTTATCATTATGAACAAAATATAGGAAATATGTGTAAACAGATATAATTTTATGAGATGGGTCTCCTTTTCCCTTGAATAATCCCAAATTTGGAGCTATAAATGTTATTATAAAAGGGTTTACAAGAACTTCAGAAGCTAAGGGGTTAAGTAAAAAATAATTAGAATTGAACCTATTAATTTTATTTAGAGATTAGTTTGATTTGATTTTATAAATTACACAATGCATGAATCAAAATCATTATTTAAATATTTTGAAGATAAGTGGTGGTAGAAAAAGTTGGAATGGAAATTTTTTGTAAAGGAGAAATTTGAGAAGTGTTGTAAGTAATGTATGTTTGAACACGAGTAATTTGTGAAGCATGTTAAGCATTTTGAAGAAAACAATAAGAATCAAGTGGAGGACGTTGAGGAATTTGGGAAGCAATAAAAATATTTTAATAAGGAATATAAGCATTGATAATAACATAAGCAATGGAAGCCTGAGGAGGAATGGGTTTAGAATAAATTTGGAAAATGACCACATTAGGCATAAAAGGTGATTCCTTTCATGAATCAAGTGTTTGATACAATATTAGCACAAATATCCATTTTTAAAATTATATTATATGCCTTATACCTACCCCATCTTGAGCCTCTTGACCTAGGCTTTGCTTTGAACATCTTTCAATACATATCAACTATCACATTAGTGTACAAGGTTTTCTAATGTTCTAATTCATATTGGTGGCCATGATCATAAACATCATCACCTTCAAATTCATTCATACTAATATTATTAAAATTCATATCTATATCACTTGAAATAAAAAATACAACTATGGCATCAAAAATAATTTCATTTGTATAATCCATATTAATTTTAAAATAAGGCCTATGATTTACCAAAATAATTTTAACAAAATGAACAATGTTTCAATTTATCCTTATGTTCTTCCTACTTGGAGTCTTAGATATAATCACTTTGGATGGTATAAAAGGAAAACATATACACCATGAAAATACCCAAGGGTTTGAATAATATGCAATAAAATTTAATATAGGGTTTTGAATGTAACACACAAGATCCATGGCTAAAAAAATAGAAAAACTAAAATTGAGAAATCCCCAAAAAATAAGATCACTCAACAATGAAGCAAGATATAACCCTACACAGATACATAACATGTAATACAATGGGAGTTCACCAAAATGTAACATGAATAAATTGATTTAAATCAAATAAGCCTTACATCTACCCATACACATGAAATTAAATATAGTCACATATAAATGATAAAATCAAAATTAATTGTTAAACTAATTCAAATGTAATAATAAAAAAGAGAAGGGTTTATAGGAACATCTGATAAACATATAAATATGGAAATAACCATCACATGTTGATAATAGGTTCAAGTTTATTGGGTATAAATAATGAGAGAAAAAATTGCAACAACTTGAGTACTTCACCAAAACTATACACTTAATGTTTACAATATCCCTAAACCATACATTGCATGTTTATAGTAAATACTAAATAAATAGTGTATAAATCTATATTTTTTAGTCACTAAAAGTTGCCTTTAAAATTCTCACCATCACATATTTACCCCTAAGTGCACATCCTAATAAGTACATTGGGATTGGGGTTGGGCTGACTTATGTCACTTTATGAGAAATTATCATATGATCACCTATTATACCTATTTACACTCATTATCTTTCTACCTGGTCTCTTTAACCTCCTTTGGTGTTTCCCTACATTATGATTCTTTAGTCATGTATTTTCCTAACTATTTCCCCCACACCATGTTATTTCTATTTTGGTCCCTATGTGTTAAAATATATCAACCATGGACAATATAGTCATTTTATTGAATGTGGTCCCTTTTCAAATATATTGGCTCAACCCAATATAGTTTTGTGCATTCTGTATTGCATTAGACCTGACTAACACAATATTATTTTCTCTTCAAATATTATTACTGTATCAATCTAGATCCCGTCTATAAATATATTTGATAGGTAATTTATAAGAGTTAGATCCATATTCATAGGGATCTCATATATCATTTTTATATAAGTACAACACTATTCTGCTCTACTTGCATAGGGGTTTATGTTTTCACAAGGTCTTTCAAGTTCACGAGACAAAATATTAACTAGAGAGGCACACTTGGTCATTGGAGTCCACAACTAAATATAATTAAGTATTCATCCTTACTTTTGATTTTACAACTACATCTTTTGTAGAGTGCCACTTGAGCCAAGGGGTGATGTAAGAGCATCCAAGGTATATGGGAAATCTTACATCACCAAAAATAAAATAGTTTATAGTTTAAATATGGAGTCTTAGGGATAATTTATCAATTCATAGAGGTTTCATGTTCACAAGGGATCACATGGCCACACATAATTTCCCTTGCAACTCAAAGTTGTAGGTTTAGTAAAAGTGTCGATAGACCTCATTAGATCCTTATTTTTATGTGTCTTGATGGCCATGTATAATTACCAAGTCCCTAAGTTATATCGATGTCTACACTTAAAATATTTCATTACAACTAAGTCTTGGTTCCATAGAGATCACCACATGTGACAAGATTATTAAGTGTATTAAAAATTCCAAAGGGTCAATGAGACTCTTAAAATTAATGTTTTGGACCACGAAAGTTCACAAATTCCATAGAAGATAGGTGGAATAGTCTTAATTATTCATGAGGATCAAAATTTCAATAAGTATTTTATAAAATTAATGGGGCCATAAAGAATATTTGTGCATAGGAGTCCATGGGATGATGCATTGATGAGTGATGGTGACTATCAAATTTAATTGAGTATTCATGGGGCCCAATACCATACGAGTCCCTCATGAAGTAGTTAGGTGGTTTTATAATTATAAGAACTTGGGATTATGAAATGTGTCAAAATCATAGGGTGGTCACATATATAAGGTGTGGATAAAAACTTTGATAGATTTGTTAAAGTAAAGTTGATGAGTCTGGGCAAATGCGTAGGCAATCACAAGTGTATTTAATGAGTACATGGGTGCTTAGAGGACTAAGAGACCACATGGAATGGTTTTTAATCCCATTAATTGAAGGATTCAAGATCATGACACATGGTCTAAACACATTTGATCACTATTCATAATTGAGTCATATTTCACTATTCATTCATAATAAAGGAAA
Organism: Torreya grandis; assembly: GCA_037957365.1. Lineage (NCBI taxonomy): Eukaryota > Viridiplantae > Streptophyta > Pinopsida > Cupressales > Taxaceae > Torreya > Torreya grandis. The sequence continues at coordinate 512,565 of JARHVA010003437.1, forward strand.
GTGATACACATATCTTCATGTGGACATAATTTTAGCATCAAATCACCAATCAAGATAAACAAGTTCTCATTATAAAGATTTGAAAATAAGATTTTAGTTAGTGGTCACCATGTATTGATTAATGCAATCATACATTTACTATTACGAAAAAGAGAAGGTTGAATAATGGCATAAAATTAAGGGAAAGGATCTCATGTAAGCATTAAAGGAGATTTTTCCAAGCATGATAAAAGGAACACAAAGATCAAAATTAGCATAGAATGAGTTGATAGGTTAGAGATCGATTGGGATTGATTGGTGTCTTTTGGAGATCCAAAGATCAAAAAGATAATTGACTATCAAAGGAGATAGGCCATAGATCGAAGAGGGGCCATAAAGATATTACATAGAGGTCTCAAGAGGATTTATAAATTTTATAGTAGAATAAATAGTGATTGTACAAGCATGCATAGGGTTAATGCTAAAATTTATATAGATAGAGAGAGATAGAGAAGGTATATAGAATCAATGTGATGTAGATTTCATTAGGGATTTATTACATTAAATAAAAAAAGAATGTTTTTTTCTGTTATGTGACTTTGGCTACACGGTCAAGGGATTGGGAACCCCTACCATGAATTACACCAAGTGGTATCATCTGGATCATGCCAAAAATTGTTTTCCACATTATTATGGGTATAAAACAAGAGAGGACATATTCCAACACATAAGAGGTGATGGGTAGAAGGTGTCAAGAGATACCTTGTAGTCATATGAGTTTTATTGTACGGGTGAGAAAGTCTTACAAGTGAAGAAGAGTCATGCAAAAAGTGTGAGAGCCATGTTTAGTCATTTTCAAGTTGTGAAAGAGAAGGTTTCATTAGAGAAAAGACTAATTTGTTATAGGTAAGAGATAATTCCTATAAGTGAAGAGAGTTTTGTGAAAGTGAGAGACTCTTGTTTGAGTCCAACACAGGTTGTCAAAGATAATCCTATTTGAATCAGTCACATGTTGTGAACAAAATCTTATTTATGAAGAAGAAATGACAAAAAACAAGTAGAGCACCAAGAGTATAAGACTTGGATTTTTTTTTGAAGAAAATCCAAGAATAAATGGATATCTTAGAGATAGGGCAATAGTAAATTTTTTCCCCAATGATGAGAAGAGCAAAGAAAACTATAGAGGGGGTCGAGCATGTAGATAATCATTCTAAAACTAAGTTCCTATGTTTTTAGGTAAATATATACCTAATGATATGAATAAATCAAAATTAGTTATAGAGTGTTATTTTTAAGCAAAAAATGTTAAAGATCCGATCTCCCATATATATTTATATTTATAGAACAACCATCCATGCCATAAAATAGATAGGGATCATCATGCCCTACCATATAGAATAGATTCTATGTGTCTAGAGAGAAGGTAGGTGGGCCTATATAGATATATATGAGCTGCCTATGTGGTTGATGAACTCTCTATCTAGTGGTGGGTTTGCCCCTCCATCCCATCCTATATTGGGTAAGTGCCAACTTATGTGCCCCCCTCTCTATATATATGGGGAACCCCTCTATACCTAAACTCAACTCAACTCAATTATATATAGTTTGGGGGTTGGGGGAAATTTAAATAAATAATATAAAGCATTATATTTATAGGGCATTCACCCCTCCCCCTCCACTACGCTCCCCCAAATATATAGAATTAAACTCAACTCAACTCTATGTGATTAGGGGGTTATGGGTTGCCTCCTAATTAATTCATCATATCAACTGAGTGCCATCCTCCCTCCCAAGAGGGTAAAAATATTTAGTGAATAATTGTGTGGGGTTACAACTATGTATTGGAGAGTTCTCAAAGAGAGAAGGTAAGAAATGGGAAAAGGAAAGGAGGAGATATGGAAGCAATTTATTTCTAATCTAATGAAGCATGAAATACATCCCAAAGAAAAAATAATGGTTTAATAATCTTCAATTATTTAAGCATGAGCATGGATAAATAAAGAGTTCCTTATGGGTAAATGATTGAGTGAAATCACCATGTATGAAACTCAAGTATATTTTGAAGAATAAGAGAGAAAAGAGAAAGTAAGAGTGGTTCTCCTAGATTATGATGTGAAGTGTGAAGAGAAGTGAATTAACACAAGGGGAAATAGAAGGGGTAATATGTTGTGTGAATAACCCCTTGTAAATGGGATAGGCTCTACATAACTTGTGGGGAATGATCACCTTGTGAAGAAGAACATAGGAGAAGAATGTGAAACCTTTGAGTTACAAAGATCCAATGACACATCAACCAAAATGGTAAAAGTTTGGAGAAGTGAAACTTGTCACACATATGACATAGGAGTAAAGGACATGAAATAATAAAGGAAAGAAAAAAGAGAAGAAAAATAAAAATAAAAAGAGGAGATATCACGAGAACATTAAGCAATATTTTGAGGAGTAGGCAAAATGATGAATAATTTAAGGAGCCCAAGCTTGGTGGAAATTAGGCTATAACATGAATATGGAGTAAACACCTTTAAGGATAACAAGGTCTCATGTTTTTAAACTAATTTGGGAGTGTAGCTCATGTGGAAGTGTAGATATGGAGATAAATGAGGCTATTTAATCCTAATTTGGATGCGTCAATATGGTATATGGATAAGAATATATAAATGAATAATAAAAAAGGTGATAAATATATCTATAGTAGGCCAATTAATTTACAAACTCAGATAAATAATATTTTAAATTTAATGTTAAGATATATTAAAAATATAAAATACATATCTTGATTAATATTGTAATAAATTAGAGACAAAAGTACTTAACTAGTTTATTATGCACATGCAGATCTAATATGAAACATGTTGAAGGTAGACTAGATCTAGATTCTAAATCAATCGTCAGATTCTATAAATTTGCATTATATGACCTTGGATGTTTACATTAGATCTAGACAGTTGCATCGACACTAAGTCTAATCTAGACTAAGGTGTCTAGTATAGAATACCAATTAGATATGAGTGAAACCATCTTGAAAATTTTAGGTTTTTTTTCACCTTTGCTCATGTGTTCATATCTCACACATAGGCTATTTCTCTTTTTCAAATGACCAAATCCTAGCTTCTTCACCATTGGAGTGATTATGGGAAAAATGGGTTAATCGGCACATGGTGTCGAGCTTTTCCAAGGACCCCTCTATCAATGGGCAAAACCTACATGGATAATAATTTAAAGAGGGCCTTATACTTATGTAGTTTTCCCCTACGTGTTGGCTTATGTGTGCATAAGGATGTAACATGTAAAAAGTAAGTACATATAATGAAGTAGATTGTAACTTGGAAAATATGGCTCATGGAATGTTGCTTCAGTAAATCAAACCTATAGATGGGTTATCCCTATGACTAATATTTTAATAGTAAATAATAGGGAAGATTTTCTCACTTGAATGCTTTTGGTAAGTTATCTTATGATTTTATAGGTCTTGTTAGGTGAGGAATGAATGGGGATTGATTTTGAACATATACAAATCCTCTTTAGAAATATATTACATTAAATTAATTGGGTCGACCATAAGAATACATTTCCTTTACAAATTTGATGACTTTGGGGCATTGGACACTTATTTTGGCATAAAACATTAGTGTCGACATAGGAGTATGGATGGGATGCAAGTGTCAAGGAAGCTAGAAACTAGGTACAAGTCAAAAACTTTCAAAGGACGATAATAAATAGGTTTATATAATTTTGCACAACATAGAAGGCCTGATCATCATAATAACATATGTTCAAACTAAATATAAGCAATAGGCACAAGATATAGTGGATGTGAGCCTTTTGGAAATAGGAAGTTCTAGGAACTAAAGAGTATATCCATGAGAATTATTCACTAATTATATGATACCAAGGTGCTATGTATTTAAGATTTAGTGTCTACATTACCCCCCTTTAATCTAGTAATGAAATTGATAGTTTAAAGGAAAAGAAATATGTACTTGGGTGTGTCTAACATAACTTGTCTTTGTGTGAGTCAAACTTGAGTGGTTTATTAATGAATGATTTGAAACTAAGAGTATGTTATAGTATATAATCAATGCATATAATTTAGAATTGAAAGACTTTTAAATGCTTGAAAATAAAGAAAGGTTAGGAGTACACTTGTGTATCAATGCATCTGTCTTACCTTTTACAAATTTGATTTGAAGAGATGCTTCATTATGAAGTATTGGAGCTAATATTGGGAAAATTTATAAAACCTGTAAGTGCATATATATATATATAAAGTTTGGAGGAAAAATTTACCCCAACTTTGGAGAAAAGGTGAGTTGCCCCTTGGAAGTTGAGATTAGCTCCACTATGCAACCTAATCATAATTATAACCTGGTGAGTGTGAGTTATCCAAGTTAAAGCACATAATAAATCTATATAGGATGGATGATTTAATTACTACATCATATAAAATTGGTAAGATTGAGTGATGTAGTCACCTCAACCTTTCCAAAAGTGAACCAGTTACTACAGTAGATTGGCTCAATAAAAATCCATAAAAGTCTATCTTGGTGTATGCTAAAGTCTCTAGAAGTATTTTAAATATAAAAATATAATTTGATTTTACAATATAAGGTGCTCTTTTGCATGGAATATACAACTCATATATGTCTCAAGATGAAACTTGGGTATAAAAATGGTACCAATATATATAATGCTGCCATAAATGTGTATCTAAATCATATAACTATCTAATTTTGGCCTATTTGTAAATTGTGTAAGTGTGGAAGACACGTTCTCATGACATTTTACCATTGAATATAGATAATTTGAGAACTGGTGTAAGTGTGGAGAACATGTTTCCACAACATGCCCCCATTATATTCTAAAAATATTGAGTACCGAATAAATGTGGAAGTCATGCCTTTTTTCATTCCCTCATTTAAAACTAAAATTGTGAAGGTGTGAAATCTATGTATCTATGGCATGCTCCCACTACTATGCCCCCCATTTTGAGGTGAGGGAAATTAAAAACTGATAGTTAACTTACCTCAAAAGGACAATATAAATGTATAATATATGTAAGGATCATGTTACATATATAAGAAACCTATCTAGGTAAATATATCATTGAAGCACACATAATGTGATGTCATAAAGTCCTAAGATGCATGCTATAGATCATGGAAACATCTATATAGTAGCATTACAAGTTTAGATAATAATTAAGCACACACATAAGAACACTCAAAGGCAAATCAAAAGACAATGGTCTAAGGAGACCTTGAACAAGGGGCATGTTTAAATGTTGGACAATCAAAGGGACATGAATCAATCAAATGTACATAAGGCAAGCTATGACATATTCAAATGCCAATACAATAAGCAATGGCATATTCAAATGTCATAATAAGAAAATAAAGGCATGGGGGTGACAATTAATGGAGCATATTCAAATGCTCAAAAAATAAATACAAGACACACCACTCAAAGAAGTGCATAAATAGAAAATATGGAACATAAAAAACTAACATAAATGTATAATACTAGTTCCTAGATATATGTGTTAGCAAAAAATGTTAAGTACATAACATATCAAGTACACTATAAAATATATAAACATTGATAAAGGCATGTGTAACTATATAATCTTAAACCTGATAATGAAAATGATCATAAAATGATATAACTTGGGTGTATTATGATCAAATAAGTGGATGCCCCCAATTCCCATATGACACAAGTAGAGGGAAGTCCCTACATCCAAAATTACATAGATCGTGTGCCTGGGTATGGTTGTATCAAAATCAAAATATGCATGAAACATGTGTATATATAAATAGATGATATGATATCTACCAACATGGAACTAAAAACATAGATTCCAAAGAGCATATAGAACATGTAAATGCTAAAAATATTTTTGAATTTTATTGGAATATTGGAAAATAAAATACTATCCTATGATCTCATCCAAAGGATGATCATAGGTATCTCCCCACTAGGAACCTAGTGCAATAAACTAGTGGTGCTCCAGGGAGCATGTATAGGTATAATATCTAGCACTATAGGATTTGTAATACTCCATATGTATAATAGGACTTTTTGGTCATGAATATACAATAAAAGGAGTAGGGGTTCATAGAACTCATCATTGAAAACTCTATGTTTTCTTTGAGGTAGCATTAATAAGAACATGTTTGGATGCTCTAGATATCTTAATCTGATGCATAACAAATAAAGATTTTATGGATTCCACTGTGTGAATCTAATGTAATGGTATCTCAAGTACTATCCACCTAGGAAAGGGGATTGCATATTACTTTCTCTTTCATAGAGGATTAACCTTATTATATTTGATAATTATCTGCCTAGGTATACATTTCTTTTGTTCAAGTGAATGTTCATATGAAATTATGGAAAATGTAATTACCCTATTACCATGATTGTATTTAACACACCGATGCACTGTAGAATTTACCATTTTTAGTATATGTATCTAAGGTCATTCCAATAACATATCAAAAATACCTATGTAAGGGATAATGAAAAAGGTAATAACTACATGTGCTGGGACCACCTATAAAGGTAAATGAATTTCACCAAAAACCTGTTGTGATGTCCCATCAAATGCTCTAACTAATTTATTCAAAGGATGTAAATTATCATGTGTATAATCCAAATGAATAAGTAATTTCATGGTGAAAAATTTATTTCTTTCACCATTATCAATCATAAGACTATGTATATAATGATGATCAAGATATGCTCAAATGAATAAGCAATAAATAATTGAGTCATAATCCATAATCTCACTATCATAAAAAGTAATAAAATGTCTCTGAACCATTAGAGGTATATGCCATGTATAGGTACCAACAACCCCATATAATGTGTTCCCATAATGTGATAGAGGAGGATGTTCATTATACACCATTTACATTTTTGGTTCCTTCGTAGAGTGGTCTTGCAAAAGGTTGTTAAACATATTTTGATTTTGGTGATCACTAGGTTATGAGCCTAATTCCTTTGGAGGATCATCAAATGTAATTTTTTGGTCATCAATAAGGTCTTGAATTTTATGATTCAAGGTAAAACATTGGTTCATATAATTCCATGGGCCTTGGTGATAGTCACAATAAACATTGGCATTAAATCATTTAGGTAGATGTTGACTCAAATCAACCTCTATAGGATGAGGGATAGATATGATGTGACACTCCACAATCTTTAGAAGTAACAAAGCTAGAGACTCAGGTAAGTGCATAAAATGTCTCCTTGGTGGATTGGATAGAGCAAGTCGATTAGGTTTTAGATAAAGGTAAAAATAGGTTTTGATGGGATCCTAAAACCCAAGTACAAGGAAAGAAAGATAAAGCTTTAACTCCCACACGTAGAACCTAAAAACTACTACAGAGAAGTAGCAAAAATAGGTTTTAAATGGACCTAAAACCACCAGAGAGACCACTGGTCAAAACCCAGATTTAACATAGATCTGACTACACCATAGATAGAAGATTACAAAAAGAAACTAGAGAACAGGACCAAAAAACATAACCAATAAGAAGAACCAGACTATTCTTCCAGTTCCAAAATCATTTTCATAGTTTTTGTACCTTTCACAATAGTATCCTGAGTGGTAGTTGCTGCCAACTTGGCTCCCTCTTGTGTAGCCTTCTTTCTTGAGCTTTGTCTCATCCTTTTGCTAGGCCCCTCCAAAGATTTGGTCTCCTCGCTAGCTCTTTTTCCAATATTGGCAGCTGCAACATAAATGTTGGACGTTACTTCCTCCATTTTCGTTCTATTCTCCCTAATGAGTTCTCGAAGGTTATTCTCGTAATCTTTGAGCTTGACTGGGATATCTCTTATCTATTTTTCCATGTTGTTAATTTTGTTCCATGCAGCTTTCTGGTTATCTTCCATAATTTCCACTTTCCTTTTGAGATCCTTAATCTCTTTACACATCTAAGAATCAAGTTGGAGATAAGCCTCTGCTTTGCAATTAACCCAACTCATAGGTGTGTGCTTTCCATCATTCTGCCTTTTCTCTCTCCATTCCTCAGAATTCTTATTGGGACTGTTCCCACCTTCTTCAAAGTGATCCTCTCGGCCCCTTTGATACTATTCTTTTGTTCCAGTTTGAATTTCCATGTCTATTTCTTGATTTTCATCCTGAACTGTATTTTCCCTTTCGTTTCTTGAAACAGGGTCCTCAACAGGGCCATCCTGGACAATATCTTCCTCCGACACTTTCTGATTTTCCTCAGTTTCTTCTTTACTATTTTCAGATTCCTCCTCTTTGCTGACTCCTTTCTCATTCTTCTCTTGACATTCTTCATCCTCTTTTGAATTTGTGACACCACATTAATCATATTAACTGCTTCCTTTTTAAGTTTATGGATTTTACCTTATAACTTGGTTTGATAGTAAACTTGGTATTTGATGTAGTCGATGTGTTCAATACATAAGTTTTTTCAATGAGATAAGTTTTATTTTATGATCATAAAAAATATGGCATAAATCATTGAAAGATTTAATTTTTTTGAAAATAATGGAATCATTGAATGGGGTAAGCAAAGTTTTATGGAAGATGTCTTGTAACTCTTTATCTACCATTGGATTGGTCATTTTATCAGACATTGTCTGGTACCTTAAGACATATTCATTGATAGTTTCATTGGTTCCTTATTTGATTTTTGTAATTTGGGAATATGAAATATTTTTGATAATATTGATAGAAAAGTGTTCCAAAAATTCATCTACAAGAGGTTTGAATGCATTTACTAATTAGATTGGTAAATCAAAAAACCACCTTAGAGCATAGTACTTTAGACTCCTTGGAAATAGTTTAGTCAAAAGTTTATCTTTGGAGGCATATTCAAGGCATGCCTCATAGAAAGATCGAAGATGATGTTCAAGATCACCCTTTCCATCATAAAATTTGAACTTAGGTGCAACAAAACTAGTTGGAAAGGGGTGAAAAGTTATCGCAAGTATAAGAGGGTTATGTAATACCTCTTGTGAATCAATAACAAAAGGTTATTTCATAAAATTTTGTTCAATATTTTTAACCTTATTTTGAATTTTTTTTATAGTTTAGACAAGAGCTTTCACCTATTGGTCATTAATATTTGATTTTTGAAAAGTTACCAAAGGAGGTGTACCCATAGTTTGAGTGGATTGAGGCATTGAAACTGGTAATTGGGTGGAAGTATTTATGTCTACCATGTTAGATGTAACATTAATAGGATTTGTTTTGGGTAAAAAATGTGTCAACACATATCCTGTACCCCCATTAGAAGTATGAATTAGTGATGTGCCCAAGTAGAGGGTTATTGGTATATGGGATGGACCATAACTCTAAAACATGATCAATAAATAGACCTACTTGTTCATTTATGGTTTTGGATTTTTTAGTTTCTAATATGGTTCTTAGGATATCATTAAGATAGTCTAGGTTTTGTTGGATACAATGTCAAAACATAGTGAGAGTTTGCAGTTGCTCTTGGTCTATTTGTTCACCTAGAATTAGTTTCTATGATAACTTATTAAATATGTGGTTCAATTTACTTATTAGTATCTTCATTAGGTATAGGATGTGTAACTTCATTATTTTAAGCCATCTTATTTAGACAAGGAGGAAGCTCTATGTGTTCAATAGAAGCACCAACTAATCTAGGGATATGCCAAAATTACATACAAATGATAACACAAAACTAAAAAATATAACAATGATAAAAATTAGAAGGTTGAATACCCTAGGGAAAGTTAGGGTTTACATAAATATTTGGGTTCACCAAATATTTAATCTTAAATTGAGATGGGCCAATATAATATAGGGTTAAGAATATAGAAATGAATAAACATAAGGGTGATAAATAGATCTATAAAAGGCCAATTAAGTTAAAAATTATGATAAATAATATTCTAAATTTAAATACTGATATATGCTAAAAATAGAAATTAAAACTATTAATTAATATTTGAATAGATTGAAAACAAGAGTACTTAGCTAGTTTACTATCTGTATGCAAATCTAATATGGAATAGACTAGAGTTGGACTAGATCTAGATTTTGGATCAATCATTAGATTCTTAAAATTGACATTTTATGACCTCAGACACTTACATTAGATTCAGATAGTTGCATTAATGTTATTGTCTAGCTTGGACATAGGTGTTCAATATAAAATATAATATAGATCTAAGTGTGACCACCTAGAACCTTTGAAGTTTTATTTCACCTTTTCTTTGGCATGTTTAGATCTTTTACACAAGATGTCAATCTTTTTTAAATGATTAAATTCTAGTTTCCTTTCCTTTGGAGTGACTGTGGGAAAATGGATCAGTGGGCACATGGTGTTGAGATTCCCCAAGGACTCATCTATAAATGGGTGCTAACTACATAGCCAATACTCTGAAGAGTCCCTCATATTTATGTAGTTATCCTTTATGTCTTGTCTTGTGTGTGCATAAGGATGCAACATGTGATAAACAAGTACATAAAGTGGCCTAACTTATAACTTGACAAATATGGTTCATGGAATTCTCCTTCAATACATTATAGCTATAGATGGGATATCCCTATGATTAATATTGATATAAGAAAGATTATGGAAGCTTTGATCACTTGAATGTTTGATTAAATGTTTTTTTAAAAATTTCCTTATGAGTTTCTAGGTCTATGCTATGCGAGGAATGAATAAGGATTGATATTGTATACATACCAATCCCCTTTATAAATATCTCACATTAAATAATGTAGGCTGACCATAAGGATACATTTTATTTTAAAATTTTATAACTTTATGACATTAGACACTTAGTTTGGCATAGGACACTAGCGTTGATGTAGGAATTTGGTTGGGACACAAGTGTTTGGGAAGATAGAAAATAGGTACAGATCCAAAAACTTGTATAAAAATGACAACAAGCAAGTTTATAGTATTTTTCATAGCATGGAAGGCTTGGTCATTATAATAACATATGGTCAGACTAGAATATAAGCAATAGGAATAAGATATAGTAAATGTGATCCTTTTAACAATAGGAAGGTCTAGGAACTGAAGGGTACAACCATGAGAAGCATTTACGAAGTATATAATATTGAGGTGCTATATAATTTAAATCTAGTGCCTATATAGGTATTCAAATAAGACTTATAAAGTGAAGAGGTGAAGACAAAGTGCAAAAGTCTACACTTAAGCAAGAAGGTGAGGAGGATCTATTAATTCATACATCATCCAAAACATGTGTAGAGGTAGATAAAGAAGAAACATATTTTAAGATTCTTATAAATGCATAAGTCATAAATAAGATGTTTGTATAAAGTATAAAATTAGAGTAAGAGATGGAATCCATGAGGAAAGGAGAGTTACAGATAGATAAAAGTGTCAAAAATAAGAATCCAACAATAGGTTGGATAGTGAATGAACAAATCTAAGAAGGATTTAGGAGGAGCTAGTTAAATGTTAGTGTCTATGAGTTCACATGAGAATAGAAGATTCAAAAAAGAACATCTTGGGGAAGAATGTTAGACAAATTGGGTTTCATATCATAGGTAAATAAAAATAGAAAAATAAAGCCTTTTGGTGGAGGTGGATGTACTATGCCCAAATAATGGGAAAATTAAGGAGGAGCCTTTGGCAAAGGTAGATAGACTATTTTAGGTTTCATCCCAAAAAAGAGAAGAAAATGAATAGAGGTAAGTAAAAGGGTATGAATTTGAATCCAATGATAAGTTTTAAATGGAAAGAAATAAAATGATAAGAAACTAAGGTATTTTATGTGTTTGAAGGGAACACCATGGTCATTAGTATCAGTGGACAAAAGAATGGGCTTTCTACTTATTCCATCCTTATGAATGGGATCTTATATTTTAATTACCTTAGGTATTTAATGGAGGAGCATCCAAGGTGTACCTAAAATATCACATCACCAAAAAAATGTAGATAACTTATAGTTTCAATAAGGAGTCTTATGGATAATTTCTCAGTTCACAAGGGTTGCAGGTTCACAGGGGATCACATGGTCGCAAATAAGTCCCATTGCAACTCTAAAATGGTTTTCATAATATCAATAGGCCTCACTCAGACCTTAGTTTTATGTATGTTAGTATCCACACATAATTCTTAAGTCCCTAAGTTCTATCTGTGGCCACACTTCAAATATTTCATTGTGATTAAATCTTAGTTCCATGGGGATCACTGAGTGCAAAAAGATTATTGAGTGGATTGAAAAGTATAACAAGTTCATGGGACACTTCAAATTCATGCATGAGACCATGAAATTTCATGGAATCCATGGAGAATATGTGGAACAATCTCAATTATTCACATGGATCATAATTTTTTAAAGTTCTTTATAACACTAATGGGGCCATAAGATGACTTGCATATAGGATTCCATAGGATGATGCATTGATAGGTGATAATGACTAATTTAATTGAATATTCATGGAGTCCAAACCTTAGGACTCCCCCATGGAGCAATCAGGTGGTCACATAATTCTGAGATCTCAATATTATTTCACATGTCATAATCACAGGGTAGTCACATATATAAGGTAGGGACCAAAATTTTTATGGATGCATTAAATTAAATTTTAAAGGAGCCATGTGTCTAGGTATATGCATAACAATTGACAAATGGAATTAATGAGTCCACAACTCCATGAAGGATTAAGAGACCATCATGAATGACTTTTAATCCTATTAAGCAAAGGATATAAGGTCACACCATATGGTTTGATGATGTGCAATCAATATTAATGGTTGCATCATAATTCACTAGTAATTCACAATAAAGGAAAGTGACACATAGATATTCATATGGCCACAAATTTTACATTAAAGCATCAATAAAGGCACACATGAAGTCATTAGAAATCACTGAAGGCAAGCTTTTAGTTAGTGGTCACCATGTAGTGATTAATGCAATCATGAAATTTATGTTACTAAAAATAAAAAGTTTGAGAATGCCATAAAAGTAAGGAAAATCAAGGAAAATGATCTCATGCAAGCATTGAAGATTTTTATAGGTATGAAAAAATAAACATTGAGATCAAAATTGGCATAGATGAGGCAATAGACAAGATATCATTTGGGATTGATTGGAATATTTTGGAGATCTAGAGATCAAAAAGAGAATTGATGATCAAAATAGAAAGGCCAAAGATTTTAGAGAGGCCATGAGGAGATAGAAAAAGTATCAAGAAGAGTTTTAATGTCTAAAACATAATAATGAGTGAATATAAAACCTTGCAAAGGATTGAAGTCAAAGTTTAGAGAGATAGATATAGATAGAGTAGGTGTAGAGAATCATTGTGATGTAGATGTCATTAAGGCTTATTTCAATAAATCTAAGAATGCTTTTTGTTTCCATTATGTGACCGTTGATCCATGGTGAAATTAATGAAACTAATTCACAAATGAATAATAATAGATCAGAATATGATTGAAATATATCATAATATATGAATAAATGATGAGTCACTTCGAGGGGGAAACCTCCACAAACTTACAATAATAAAAAAATATGAAATATTATGATCAAATACTAAACCCTATCTACTATACACAACCTAACTATGATATAAAAACACCTTATGCTAACCTTACCACCAATATTAAGCTAAAGAGATGATCATATGACTTAATCAAAGTTTTTTCTAGCCCCAAGTCTATTTCGCATATCCCAATACATGCTATAGGATAATGTTGTAGCTTTCCCCTCCCTTTAAACAAGCATTATCCTCAATGTTGATGATCATTAGATACTCCAATATTAATTATTTGTCCTCCCATAAAATATTTTCCCTCGATAGGTCCTTACACTTGCTAAGAGGCCTAGTGATCACCCTCATCTACATCCTCTTGAATTGAGTCAGGAAAATATATTTTGGTTCCAACATGATTATTTGTTCTTCATTAAGCTTTAAAAACACTATCTGGATGGGAATATTTTGGCCAAAATCTACAGCATGAGTGACTAGGTGTATGTTTTTTCATAGAGGAAGCTTCTATTAAGGGTATACCTTGACTAACCAAGTTTTACATTGTACCTTAACTAATAAATTTTGAGGTTGTACCTTCAAATTATATGTGTTGGATGGAAATTGGTAATCAAAGAGTGCTCAAAATAGAGATTTTTTAATAATAAATGTCGCTCTCACGTGGCCACTTGATTGGAATATCCTCAATAAAAATTGAATAATTTCACACCCTTTCATGAAAATATGGTGATATTTATACATGTGACTATTTTTATTACATTGAAAATAGTTTTGATGCATGCCCTACCAATCCCTTTTTGAGCATATTTTTCATTTTATGAGGGTTTACCATATGTGGTGACATTGTGTATACCCATTTCAACTAAAACATCTTACATTATGAATGAAAATGAATGAATAAATCATGGAAGTTCATCTAAATCATGCCCAAAGGTCAAGATCTATTGGACTCCTAATACAATACTTGATCCTCCCATGGGAATGACAAACATAGGTCCTTATAATAGGTAGTCTCCCATAGCAACTTTAATACTATATAATTTTACAAAATAATTAATAGTACCACCATTTACAATCATGACTTTAAATTCTAGTGCTTGATAAAAAAAATAGTTCAAACATGAAGCCAACTTACCATTGATAAAATAGTGAGTCCTACTAAGTCAATCAATACAATCACCTATTATTTTTTCAAGAACCCTAATACCTTCAGAGATTTTGGATCAATAAAAATTGATAGCACATGGAAATATATAGTTGGTTTTAAATCCCTAGATTTGAGCTCATCAACCACCTATAATTTTTTTTATTCATCCTCTTCTTCATTGATGCCCTCAATATAGAACAATTTATTTTTAGCACATTTGTGTCCTCAATTGTATTTGATGTCATAGTTAAAACATAACTTTTTCTCTTTTTTATTAATTTTTTTGGGGCATCAATCATGTCATTAGAAGAAATGATAATTCTAACTTGTCATTATCATTGTTTCTAGTGACTGCATGTTTACTAGAAGCCAAGAATTTTTCATCTACCCTACATGCTAGGATAATAGAATTAGAAACATTAAGTGGAATAAACATGTGTAACTCATGTTGAATGTGGTCCTTGAGAACACCAAGAAACATGTCATTTAAGTTCTCATCCATAATTGTATCCACATGCGAATATAGGTTCTAAAATTGATGAATATAAACTTCAATGAGTTTTTCTATCGTAAATTTGCTAATCGAACAAAGTAATTTGAAAATATAGGTTACGAAATTGATGAATATAATCCTTGATAGAGGTTTTTTGTCATAAATTTTCTAATTGAATGAAGTAATTTTATACCACACTAATGATATAGTGTGTTTTTAGCTCCTCTATAAAAAAAGGCCAAGTGACATTGAGAGCCTTAATATTCTTCTAATTACAAAACCATCGATACCAAATAAACTATTCAGGTTCTAGATATAAGGATGTCATTACGATATTTTGTCCACATGAGCTATAATGTATTATAAAAAAATTCTCCATTTAGTTGATCTAGGTGACTGAATCCTTCCCATAAAAATTATGCATTTCCACTTTTGGCATCATGTTCCATAACTATGATGTAGTTGAATTTGGATTGGGCTAGATGGAGAATCCACCTTAATCAGGCTATGTAGTGGTGATAGGTGGTTGGTGTTGTTGATTATTTTTCAAAGACATCATGATATTTGTAAATTACATAATGATGTTTGTCACCTCTCCTTTGATTGTACTCAATTATCTTATGATGTTTTTCACATCTATTTTGCTAGAAATATCAAATTGCATGTTTTGCATAGTATACTAAAGCTAACTCACTTTGTGATTTGTCAATGAAAACACTAGAACAAAATATCCACTAAGTCATAATTTTAGATCTATATGCTATTTTTAGGAGTTTTTACTAGAGTTTTGGAAACTTTGCATTGGGCCCTAGTGTTTGGTGTTGCAATAGGAAGTCTTGACAATGTAAAATTGATTTTCACCTTTGACCAAATGATTTCAAACTTATGTTAGCCTCAAATCCAAAAATTTAGATAAAAAACCTAGTGTATTTATGTGATCTTTCCAAACATGTAAATAAATTAAAAAAAAACCTAAAAATGTGGCATGTAGAGTGATTTTATGAAAAAACCTAAAACTATAATAACACAATAAAAAATGATCACCAAACCCTAATTTTTTAAATATTGATTTCTTGAGAGATCCTCAAACCTCAATAAAATAGTTTCAAAAAAAATATTAACATATTGTGAGATATATGCATTTTTTCAAGACTATGGTTTCAACCATAATTTTTTCCAAATTGAAGTTCTAATACCACTTGTATGAAATTAATTAATAAATAAAATAAAATAACATAATTAAATAAAAATATTATTGAAATATAACAAAATATATGAATAAATGATGATCCAACTCAAGGGATAAACCTTTTAAACATTATAATAAAAATAAAATTTACAATATGATGATCAAATACTAAACCCTATCTCTTAGACATACCCTAACTATGCCACAAAAATACCATAAGTTGGACTAACCACCAATATTGAGATAAAGAGATGAGCTTATGAATTAATTTAAATTCATGTTATCCATAAGTCAAAAACACATATCCCAATACATGCTATAGGATACGTGCATAACAATGGAGGGCATCCCTTCATTGAGAACTTCTATAGTGAACTACACTAGGGGAGATTGATGTGTTGACATGTAAAACCAAGTTAAGTAGCCTTATCTCTAAGCTATTTTTTTTTATATATATGCATATGATAGATTATTATGTTATTTTATTCTTTCCATGATTAGTTTAGGTTATGTTATTTTTGCATGCTAATATATCCCTAATTAGATTCCTCTTGGTTATTGCTTCATGAAATTTATATATCTTTAACTTACCTCTTTTACATATTGAATATAGATTATCATTGTTTGTAATTTCATTGCATAGGATTCTTAATCATATCCTTGATCCCCCATTTTATGAACAATTATTTCTTATAGACTCCACCCCACTTTATGGCATGACCAATTGTGTGTATGTTAGATTTAGTATAGTTTTATCCATTTTACTATATTAGAAGATATTTATATTGATGACTATGTTTTCCCTACATAAATTCTATTGAAATTGATTTTAATATTATCCCACTACTGTGTTGGGCCATTTTTATGCCTTATTTTATCATTTGTTAGCACTATTAATTTGGCATCACCTCATCTTCACCATCATTGCGTTCTTATGAACTTGATGTGAATCTTACCCCATCATTATTTTGGGTCAGTTTTTTTTTCAATTATTATGACTATAATTTTTTCATCACATCATATTCACCATCATTACATTTTGGTGACCCCGACGTGAATCTTACTTCACCACTGTATTGGGTCATTTTCATGTTTTTCTCTTCCTAGATTCTTAGCTCTCCAAATTTTTCAAACATACAATATTTTAAAAATTAATTTTCATTTAAAATTTGTAAAGGTTATCATTCCATTCCTAAAATGGAATTATTTGATGAAAAAATCAAATATTACCAATAATTTGGTGATTTAAAAGGATATCAATGTTAGAATCCTAATGCTCTGTGAATGATTGACACTATAATTTTTTTTAGAACCCTTATAATTACCATTTTTCCATTTATCAAGAAAACAATTTTAATGATTTAAATATGGACATACAAAAAATAAACATGTCAATCCTAAGACTAATATTAACACAAGATATATGGATATAAAGTAACCTTTAAACAAATGTGATTTTGAGGTGAAGCCAAAGAGTGTCCCAAGTACACTCAATATGAGATGAAAGTATACCTTCAAGAACATCTCAAAAACATAAGAAAATCCCTTTAAGAAGTTCATGCCTTCATGATGTCTCATTTATTTTAAACCTCACCTAAACATAAATTTTTATAGGACTTAGGGAAAGTCATTATGGGACTTCCTCCAATCCTTCCTCTTCCATTTAATCTACCATAATAACAAGTATGGTTGACCCTAATTTTAGTGTCCAAACTCAAAGTGTTCATGTCAACACTAATGTTAATCACACATATAGTGCTACCAAAAATTATGAATTTGGTAAACATATGACTCAAGCATCTAAAATAAATAAAAATACACCTAAAACTACACAAGTAATGATGCATATTTTGAATAAAATGTCTTATATGAAATATAATAGTTCAAGCCAATTCATGTAAATTAAAAATAAACTCATCAAAATGAATAATAACCTAATAAATATAGTGAGGAGTGAAAAATAAGTGTGCCACCCATCCTCTCTTAAGTTTTATCTTTGGAATATCATCCCTTAATCTCCAATTAACAACCAAGTCATTAAGCACCTATAAAATGAACCATTAACTCCTCATATTTTAGCCATATACATCGATGGAATAAATCCCACCATATAATATTATGGATATAATGATATAACTTTACACCTTAAAACCTTTATAAATATCTATAATGAGTGGCTCAAAACTAACACATTTACAAATACCAAACTACTTGTCAAAATCCCTAATAGGTGTTGCTTTAGATTAGTACAATAAAATCAAGCCTATTTTTTTGACCAACTTAGAAGGCTTAGTGAATGCATTGGTCCAAGAATTATAATATCATAAATTTATTGAAAATAAATTAGGTAACTTTTTAAAGTGCAAGCAAGCAAATAATGAGCTAGCATATGACTTCATTAAAACTAGAAATCCTTAGCTAACAAATCCAAACATAACATGTATGAATAAAACATTTTAATTTTTTTTCAACTTCATTACAACCAAAATTACAATATGTATTTATTTCTCTCTCCTAAGTAATTGGAATAAGCCTTCAATCAAGATAAAATACAGGACCACCTAATGAGACGATTGGAGGTTCCTCCATCTAAGAAAAAAACTAGAATGCTTATGAGACCTACAAGTAAAAATTATATGGATGATGGTGTTAGTGATCATCATGATCATAGTAATGAATATAATACAACTATTCATGTTATAATGCTTGGTAGTTTAAAAATTATAACCCTCTCCCAACCTATTTAGGGAAACCTTTTTCATCCACCCACTGCTTACAAAAATCTCATTTAACATTGATATTAATCAACATATTACCCTTAGAGAGCTTAGGAGAAAAAATATTAGACATCAACAAAAGGAGTTTTATGATTCATGAATAAACCCTCAATGGTATGATGACCAATTTTTTGTTGGTTTCATGCTAATTGGGGTCATTCTCACAAAAATTACTATTCCTTTCATACCCTAACATATTATTTTCTACTTGGGCACAACTTTGACCTTGATGATATGATAAGAGAATATTATCAAGCCATTGAGAAATTTTCCTAAGTTCATGAGGGTAAGGTCAAGAATGATGTACTTAATCAAGCTAATTCTTACCTTGGGATCTATTAAAATCCTCTTCTAAATTATTCTCAAAGCGATATGAATGAAACTCAGTACAATAAAATTTATTCACAATAAAAAAATCAACCTCATTAAGCTCCAACCATTACTATCACATAAATTTTAGTTAACCCTAATTATTCCAATCATTTTTAAAGTTTGGTTAACATGAATGGAGTGAAGCACATTATTTCTCATATTGATTCTTCCAAAACACTCAAGCTCATCCTATGACATCTCCTAGAGCTTACAAACTATTCAAGCCTATCCTATAGGTAAAGTATTAGTATCTATCCTTTTTGAATCCTCAAAAGTTTAAAAAGAAGAAAAAATTAATGAATTTGAACATATTGATATGGTTCTAATTTTTTTTGGTAATTCAAATACATTACCCATGTTGATAAAATCTCCTATTTTTATAACTATATCACCTATGCTAATATAATCTTATATTTCTATGTTGATAAAATATCTTGTTTTTTCCATTATATTACCTAGGCCAATATAGTATTTTTACCTTAAAACTATATCTCTTATGAAAATACAATCATCAGTGACTAAACCAACTATATCACCATGGTTGATACCATTAAAACAATAAAAAATATAGTAAAACTCAGGTTCAAACTATCTAAAATCAAAATTAATGATAATCAAACCTTTGTTTCTTAATTATAATCATGTTAAACTTACCTTATCCTATAATAATGGGATGTCATTTAATAATTATCTAATATTTCTAGTCATATTCCTTTAATTGGGACTATGCATACCTATCATAAAAATCATAATCACTTAATGCAATTTTTTTTGATTATACAAACATACCTCAACTACCACATATGGAACAAGAAACCATTTTTCATAGTTTCAAGGAAAGTATATTGTATAAATGTGAATAAATGTCTATCCAAGTTCATAGGACAATAGGCCAAGCATTATATTTGAATTTCTAAATCAAGCTATGATTATCAATAAAATTATTCTTTGTGTGGATGACCCTCCTTTATTTATTAACATTAAAATTGGTAATATTCAAGTCAAAAGAACCCTCATAATTGAAGCTTTGTGATTTTTTTTCACCTCTTTAGAATTCACTTAATCCATTGGATATTCTACAAAAATCTTACGAATACTAGTAACATGTGCCAAGTATATGATCAAAGAAAAATTCCACCCATGGGGTGTATTTGGATTCCTATCATGGTACCTCATATTATAGTTAGGGTGAACATTATTATTTTCAAATTTACCGTATCGTATAATAAATTGCTTGTCCTTCTTTGGACTCATCGAATAAGGCTCATAGCTTCTTTCATATGTCAATGCATTAAATTCCCCTCCTTGGTAGATATCTATAAAATTAAAGGTGATACCAACCCTTAGAATTATGAAAAATTCCAACAACATTGTGTTAATACATACCCTTGAAATGATCCCAAGCATTCATATTTATGAGTATCAAAATTTGAACTTTATCAATGATTTATTTAAATATTATGGTACACACCCCAAATTTGTGTGAAATATCCCACCCAACCTTATTGATTTTGATAATGATGACCCAATGAGATCAATGTTAAAATCAAAATATTTTATCTTCCTCCTAATATCATATATCAATTGCCTCCTACATTGATACCTTGTTATCACAAGATGGAAACTAACAAGACACATTAAATGGTTATTACCCAAAATAAATATTCTATTAATACTCTTTATAGTGACATCATGGTTTAATACCTTAATGTGGATATTGCCACTATTGATTATGATGACGACCCTTATTTTTTTGGATATACTTAAGAAAAGCATGCATTAATTCAATGTTACAAGTAATCCCTTCAATAATATCATGACTAAGCATACTTCAATATTAGAATCAACATGATTACTATTTTTTTGTTTGAGCATGCATAATTATTTAGTTCCTTTAGATATTATTAATAGTGTATATGATGAGGCTAATAAATATTTGATTCACTTTTTAAAGTCTCCTAGTATAAAAAATATTATCCTTCCACAAATGTTGGCTTTGGAACTATTCCCATGAACATTGAGGCTTTTGATGGAAGAATTATGATGTCATCATCCATTGTAGTTTTATTTGTTTCACAATTCCCCAAGGCATATATGATCCTACATACATCCCTAAGAAAGGGGAGTTTTTTTGTATTTTAAATAATTCATCTTCCCGATCTATAGATGATTGTAAGGCTTATCAAAAAAATATCCATAGATTTTAGAGGTAGGGACATTAGGATTCTATAGAACCATCACATCAAGTTCATAATATGGAAGAACAACCTCCCTTATAATCAAAACCACCTCGTAGGCTGTATGATTATATTTCTCTTTTACCCTATTCATAATTAGAGGAGCAATGCCCTCCCAATTATAAAACTCATACTTTCTTGATCAAGGCTATTTGTAAGGTTGTTCTTGAAATTTTTTTATAGAGAGTAAAAGAGATCATGATTAAGACACTATATACATTTAGTGTGATATTTATGACGTGGTTTATGATACATATAATGAGCTTCTAAGAAATTTATGACCATTAATATTTTTACTATATACTTCATAACTATCATGTCTTGGATATTATTTCATATTTTAGTAATTGATTATTTCTTGCTCTTTACTTTTATTGTATCATATTCTCAAATTTCACGTCATTTACCTTTCAACACCTTGTTATATTTCCCTCTTTATTATATTCAACCATTGACTCTTTTTATACATATTGGTAGCTTATTTTTATTAATTATTTGCTTCTTGGGTTCATTAGCTATTGATCAACTACTAACATGATCAACCACTAAAATTTTCCTTCCTTATGATCAACCACTAGCATATATTCATTATATCACTTTATATTTTGTGAATCTCTCATGATACTTTTCTTTATCTTTCTTATCTTTTACTTGAGGTAGAATTGGGTCAAAGATGAGATTTTACTCTCTTCTACAGTGTAACTCTAGGAGTGTCTAAGATTTATGGTCCCTAGATTATCTTCTTTAGTGGTTAGATGTAAGATTTCTTGTATTAGTCATCTTTAGCACCCAATTTTGGTCTTATGAATTCATATGAAGGAGAAAAAAAAAAATCTATAAAATTCAAAACATAAATATCAAATTAAAATCAAAAGTAATGAAAAAACAAGACAAGTTTAAAATAAAAAATATATTTTATAAGTAAAAAACACACCAAAATATGTAATCATATCTGTTGTCATGCCCCTAACTTAGTTGAATCTCAAACTTCATAGTTGGCTTCATGATAGAGCCTAGGTCTATTTTGATTCATAAGTTTCATGGATATTCTATATATAAATTAACCCACATTGATCTTATAACCTCCTAACACAAAAATGATTTTTGATTTCCTATTATGCATTAATTTCTACTTAAAATCAAGATTTAAGGTGCTAAAAATGGAGTTAAATAACACTAAAGTAAATAATACTAAAAATATAGTGCAAGTAAGTGAAATATAAAAAATAAAAGACATAATAGTTCAGCTTGGACAAACCTAATTTGGGAAAAAATATAGTAGAGTGAGGTGTTTCTCCCCTTTGTAATATAATATTATCAAGTACATGTTTAATAACATCAAGTGGCCTTCATGGACATATAAGTAATTATATAAATACCCAAAGCATACATAATACTATGCCTTTCTCTAAATTCTTCCCAAATAATTATAATAACATATAAAAATCAAAACTAACTAGGAGAACAATGATAATCTCTACCACATTGATGAACAAACTCCATAATTGAGTTGAATTACTAAACCCAAGTGAATTACTTCCATCAAATGCCTATACATATCATAAAGGCATATATTTATACATGAAATCAACAATAATATGTACTCAAAATATCCTAAGAGAAGAACTAAACTGACACTAAGTCCAAATTTGAGTCACATATGCAATTATTACTAAAAAAAATCAAAACACATGATTACATGATAATTCATGCTGATGCTACTAGTATATATAATAATACATTCATAAGGTTTGTGTTAAAATAGATATCTACTCCCAAAATGTCTATATCACACTCTAAGCCTTTCTATGAATAAAAAACTCCTCATGTACCTTATTAATGTTATAATAATGTCAAGATCAATAGATTAACATTGAAAAAATAAAAAATGAATGCATAAATGAAGAAATATTACCTTAGAATAATCAAACCAAAATATGTGAGAGAAATTATTTTTCAAGTGGAGAAACCATTAAATGGATAAAAACTCCACATCTATTAGAAGGCTTGTAGAGTAGAAATATTCATGTACAATATTTAATGTAATACAAGAGGAGGAGAAATAAGAATGGATTAAATCCATAAACAAGAATCTTAATATGAGCATAATCAAGTGATTATAATGAGAGATGAAAGCTTATTATATAAAACTAGAGGAAGGAAGAAGGAGCTACAAAGAATTCCATCATGACTTCACAATATTCTTAGTGTGTGCCAAATGTATCTAATCCCTACAAGGGAAAAAGGGATGTGTGTGAAAAATATGAGGGGAGTTACATGTGATTGTAACTCCAATATTCCTAAAAATAGGACAAAAGAGGTGTGATGTCTCATAAATCTGAGATAAAATGAACTTTTTATAATAAGAAATACACAATTAAAATAGACTTAATATTAACATAAACTAACCTAAATGACTTAGGATAAGTGAATCCATATAAGAATAATTCTTCAACACTCACCTTAAAATTAATTTAGGGTTACAAAAGTGGATAAAAACTTACAAAAAAGGATAAGAGAGTTGATGTTATATAATACACCCCCTTAATGAAACCTTCCTTTGAGAGGAATTACAAAGTTTGAGAAATATAGAGGAATAGAATATGTATCTAAGAATAAAGATAAAGGTGAAATCATCAAAAATATCTAATAATCCTCTTCTAACAATAAGGTCAATCCAGAATATATCAAGGACCAACAAAAAGGAGAAATGATCCACTAAAACTTGAAAAAGAGAAGCTTATACCAATTTTCATGTTACACCATTAAAATATGATCTACATACAATAAAATTAATAAATAATGATATAATAAATATAAATATATCAAAATACAACTTCCATCACAAAGTGCAAAATACTTCACAAAAATTAAGTTAGTAAAAACATAGTGAGCTCCAATCATAACATATTTCCTTTGCAAATTAAAAGAATATGTAAGCATTAAAGAAAAGAAGACATAAAACATTTATCAAAATGGATAAAAATAAGTAGTGTTACTATTTAAAAAAAAATATTTGTGAAACAATTGAATAATTATCACAAGAAGACACATCAAAGTATCAAGAGGATATCACAGGTTTTGGGATCCAAATTATTTTGGCCTTTGAGTGAGGTGTTTTAGTGTTTTTACAACAATGTAAAATGTCATGAGTGGATATACCACAAAATGTGTATGGAATAAATTTCCAACATTTAGATAAATGATGTCTAATTTTATCACAATACTCACAAGTTTTATGATTTTTAACCAAATAAGCACAAGAAACATTATAATTAAAATAAGTCTCATGATATTGAGGAACACTATTGTGAAAAGTCATTCAATGAGGGGGTAAAAATGACTTTAAATTAATTTTATGAGCATTAGAACTAAGACCTACATAATTCATGCCATTTTAAAGCAAAAGAGGCTCAAAAATATCATTTTCATATTTTCCAAGACTAATGCTAGAATATCCCATTGAGTGCATAATACAAAAATTGGGGTTAAAAAAGGTTATTGAAAAGAAATATTCTATTTAGGATAAAGAGAAACACATTTTAAAACAACACTATTAGAGTCATGAACATGTTTAAAAGATGTAATTTTAGAGTTCAAAGTGTCAATAGAAGTTTGCATATTCTCCATTTTTGTATGAAAAGAGTTTTAATGTGAATTATCGGTCATAGTTTAACATTCTATGTGACCTTTAAGAATATAAACTTCATCAATTTGAAAAGTAATTTTTCCCTTAAAATTCATATATGTGAGAAATAATGCCCATTTAAAGGCCACAATAATGGTGCTTAAAAAAATTAGTTTCACACTAATGTGAGTAAAAAAAAAAACTTATTTGGGTTGATTAAAAAAACCTTTGAGATATAATTTAAAGCACATATTGGTTTAAATTAACTTGTAAATGTAAGTTCACACCAAAATACCAAATTGTTTTAAAGAAGGCTAAAGTGTTATTTAAGAAATAAACTTTATTGAATTTTTATGAATACAAACTTGATGGAAAAGATTTAAATTGGTTGTTTGAGTTATTAAACCAATAAATATTATAAAAATAAGTTAATTTTTTATTAGCATATTGCATAAAAATTAGTTAATGCTTTATTAGTATATTGCATAAAAAATAATATCAAATTTGTGCTAAAGAAATTTAGCCATTGTGATAAAAGTAGAATGATTGAATTTGAGTTAATGTGTCATTAAAGAAAACACTTGCATTTAATCATCACATTTGTCAAAGGGAAAAGCAAAATGTTATATAAAAAAACATTAGAGATAGATGACATGGAAAATTTTATTGAATAATACGTATTTACAAATATAAAAAGGCAAAACCATGGTCCACTTACATACCAAAGCATAAACATAAAACTAAGTGAAGCAAAACTGAAAAAAGAAGATTTTACCTAAAGCATATGAGAAATAAATTCCACATAACACATTACCAATTTGGTTTGAGTTTTGAAAGGATTTGTAAAGAAAAAAACAAGGCTCCTCAGAAAATAAGTAAACTTGAGTTTTTGGTTTAATTTTAATAAAAATACAAAAGACTTAAAAATTACTAAATTTAAAAATGTCAAGTATTTTATAAGATAGAGAGGAAACACCAAGTTATGAAGAGTAATAAAAAATAACTCAAAAACTAAAATTAAAGCGTTAATTTAGCAAATTGACATCTATGTAAAAGTATGCCATTGACAGAGATAAAATTCCACTTTAAAAAAAACCAAAATAGTAGTGAAAAGTTTGGATGTTTGGATAAACATGAGCAAATAATAAGGGAGCATTTGTAGTAAAAAAAATATGCCACAATAGTTATAAAACACCAAAGACAAAATTACATGCTCCAAGAAGGTAGAGAATAAAATAGAAATAGAATAAATTGGTAGAGAACATATATAAAATGCCAAGCTAGAAAAAGACAATAGTAAATAAATTATTACGATAAATAAGTGCAACACAGATGTAGATATGTAAAACTATCAGAATGCAAATAGATTCTAGGTTAAGGAAATCACCACTCTATAGGAACTAAGGAACAAAACAAATTGAATTAAGAACATACCAAATTGAAACGCATTACTAGGGCAAGGAAATGTTGATCACATTTTTTGAAAAACATTGTCACAGTTTTGATGATTTCTCTCAAACCATGTTTTGGGTTTTTAAAAGTTTTTTATAGTATGATTTTAGAATTAAAATTAATAAACTCACTAAATTTTAGAGCAAACAAAAATGTAACTCAAAAGATACAACTAATTTAATGCGATGGTTTTTTTTTTAAATTATTTTATTTGTCACCCAAAACTAAACAAAGTTTAAAGTTATTGATTGAAATAAAAAAATAACATAGTTTACTAAAAAAATTGGGTAGATGCATGCGACTATACATAATATTTTTTTCAAGGGTTGAAACCCTTGAAAAAAAAATGTCATGAAATCGCACTTCTCCACCTACATACCTAAAATGTCTACATACATTCAAATTCAATGTTAAAAAAAACTTTCTCTAATACCATGTTAGGATTTATGAAAAATTTGATATATTAATTTTGAAAAAGTAAAAAATGAATGTATAAAATAAAGTAATATCACCTCACAAGAACCAAGCCACAAAATATGTGAGATAACATTTGTCAGGTGGTGAAACTATCAAATGAAGAAAACCCCACATCTATTAGAAGTCTTGCAAAGTATAAATATCTAAGTAAAATATTTAATGTAAGATAATATAAGGCAAAATAATAATGGATTTAGGCCATAAACAAGCATCTCAATATAAGTATAACTAAGTGAGTAGAATAAAATATGAGAGATCAATATATAGAGCTAGAGGAAGGAAGAGGGAGTTACAAAGAATTCCATCACGACTTGCACAACCTTCTTAGTGTGTGTCAAATGTTACTAATCCCCATAAGATTGAGGGGATTTGTGTGAAATGGATGGGAGGATTCACATGTGAATGTAACTCTAAGGTTCTATACAAGAGAACAAAAAAGGTGTGACACCTTATAAATCTGGGATAAACTAAATTTATTATAATAATAAATGCACAATTAAAATAAACTTAAGATTAACCTAAACTAAGATAAATGACATCAAATAAGTAAAGCCAAATAATATTAATTATCTAATACTTAAATAATAATATTATTAATATTTTATTCAATATATTTATTACAAGTATTTGTTATTTAGATGATAATAATGGAATTAATTAACTAACATAACTAACATACTAGATCTAAAATTTAGATCATGCATCTCTAATTATAATATTTTGGTCACCAAAATATTTAGGAACTCTATAAATGAATTTTTTTATTCCACACTTCCTTACCCTCTCCTAGAGATGTATTTTTAGGATAACATTTTCTAGCCTTGTGAACTCCTGTATTCACCTTTGAATTGCCCTTAAAAAAATTATTGCCTTTTGTCAACAATTTTTTGATGAAAAATGAAATTAAAAAAAGGCCAAATTGGTACTAAATTATGTTCTTTGTTAGCATACATGCCATGTGAAGTAATTCTTATAATTATCCCATTATCTTTAAAAATTGGGAGAGATAACTTGCCACTAGCACTCAAAATCCTTTTAAATTTAGTGGTACTTACCAAAGAGATATGGGATTTAATTTAAAATCATTTGATAATTTTATATTTTCCCATATTTGACCAATGGATACTGATTCATGCATCTCATGAAGATAAAATCACACACATACATATAGGGATTACCAAATATTATTTCACGAACATCAAGGGGTATAACATCCACCATAAATTCATCAATGAAATGTTCACTTATTGAAAAATTCATCTTACATTTCTTAGAAACCCCCATATCTACCCCTTATTTCATCAATCCTAGAGCATAAGGATTAGGATGATTATATACTTCCAATTTTATCTACCAACTCTTTGTTTATAAAATTTACTCGAGAGCAATAATAAGAAAGAGCATATACTATTATCTTCTTGATATGAACTTTGATATGGAAAAGTTTAGAAGGTTTACCTTTTTTTGGAGAACCATTGTAACCAAGCATATATTCTCTTAAAGGGAGGGAAAACATAACCTTTTATCCACATCAAAGTTTCACCATCCTCATTTTCCTGAATATAGGTCACATCTTTCTTCATCCTCTTTTTATTCATAAACTACACCTCAAGATATAATTTTTAAAAATTATCATATGTATGACCATCAATGTCATAGTGACCACAATGATTTCTACTTGTTATTGGGTAATAATATTTATCTAGGTATATTAAAAATCCCAAAGTTGTGTATTATTATTCTCATCTAAATTTTTTATTCACATAATCCAGAGAATATGAGGTAGAAATTAGCCTTCACCTCTTTTGTATTATTATAGATATTACTCATTATGTGGAATATTAGAATAACATTTAAAATGTAAATTATTTTCCACTTTACACACACTTTCCATTCATTACACAAAAAATCAGGACACTAAGTTTTGGCATAGTGTTGTCATTAATGTCAATCTGATGTCATTAATGTAAAAGTGTGTTGTCATTGATATCTAGATGCATTTGGTGAATATGTATGGTGAGAAATAATGATGAATGAGGTTGATGTCTATATGAGAATGGTGTATTTATGAGCATGGAGGTGTGTGTTGTGAAAATATTATGAACATTTAAGGTATGTAATTATTTCTACGAGAGATAAAGGTATAGGTCCAAGTGTTTCATATCTGCTTGGTTGATGTTATGTTAAGGAGGAATAGCTCAAGGTATCAAGGTGTCTTGTAAGGCATTGTATAGACCTTATGAGAAGGTATGTGTAGGTATCATGGTGAAGTGAGTGAGATTAGGCATGTGAAAATTTATTTGGAATTATATGGGCTTGAGAGTTAGGTGTAGAAGCCTTCATAAGTGTTGTAAGGTACATCTTTGAGGACAAGTACTTAAGTAGCCTAAACATAGTCATGTCCTAAAGATGCATATGTATGGTGAACATGAAGATGTATGTGCATAAGTATGCCATTATTTGATGATCATGTAAGGCATGAAAACAAGGTTTAGAAGCATCAAGGAGTATTTCAAGTTTAGTTATCAAGTTCCAAGTACTCAAGAAACCTTATCATGACACTAGTCATAGTATGAAGAAACCTTGTGAGAAGATTAAGTATGATGGATTGGTGATATTGATGCACAAAGGCCTAATAGGCTGTATGAGGTTGATTAAGCATGCATATGAGGCATTGGATAACTTAGGAGAGTTTAAAGGTGATCCTATAGGGGTAAGACCTTAAGTCCAAGTCTACAACTAGACTAGTTTTAGACCTTGCCTAACCTAATGAGGCATCATGATCTATTTTAAAGGCATATGAAGGATGAAAATTAGTTTTTGAGAATGAGAGAGGTTTATTCGGTATGTGATTGATGTGGAGAGCATATGGAAAGAGGCATGAAGTTCAGTTTCAAGGCCTAATGTGGTTTGCAGGTTAAGGTCTAAACAAACAAAGATAAAGAGTATGGCATAATGGGGTATGAGGTTGAGGTTCCAAGGAAGGTGTTAGTATGTGAGAATGGAAAAATGTATGATATGATGTTTCAAGTATGTTCACAAGGTTTGAGGTCATGGTTTGTGATATAAGGCATGGCAAGTGGTTTTTATGTCTCTTATGTATACAAAATGAAGGGTTCTCAACTCAAGAAGGACTTTAAAGTATTAATTGGCACATGTAAAATTTTCATGAGAACATAATAAATTAATGGTAGATGGGTAAAGATCCTAGATAGAAATTATAGGCATTATTTTTTGTATTAAGGGGATATACTTTCTAAATGATTGTTAAGAGTGGAAACAGGCTTAAACCCTCTTAGAACTCTAATAAGGACACGATGTTGAATATGTTGATCAAAACAGCCCATGATAGTCTCAAATGACTAGAAAAACTATTGGCTCTTTTAGTCAACTCTCCTAGTCACCTCCAAGTGTGATTGGTTTGTTAGGTGTGTGAGTAGACCCTATATGAAAGGCCTTATTTCTCAGAGATTTACTGTAGTAGTTAGAGTTGACCAAGTCAAATTTTCTAAATAGATGAAAAAAAAGTTTTATACTTTTATTTTGTGTCCATTAAGATTTTTATATGAGTTAAATCCTTTAGGTGTGCTAAACTAGTCATCTAAACCTATTGCCAACAAGCCTAGTGATGGAAACAATGAGAAACCTAGACATAAGTAAGGAGATGATTAGGGATGTGTTATCATGGAATAGGGATGAATATAAGTGCATAGAGATGTTTTTAAATAATTTTAAGACATGTTAATATTTTATAGAAGTTTTGGAGGTAAGTGGATATGATGAAAATGTTTCTCATAAGTTGATATGTCTGGTTCATAAGATACAATAACATATAAGGTCATGATATTGGTCTATAATACCAATATTTAATTTTTAAATGTATTAAATTTATATATATAGTAATGATCTAATATGATAATTTTAATACATATAATTCTTTTGGAATGGTCATAAAAGTGTTGAAGGTCATTGTTACCATGACTGTGCTTCAAGGCAAACTAGTAGTTCTAAGCAAACAACTTACAATGATGAGTTTGAGGCTCTATGCCCTGAGTTGAAGTTTATAATGAACATTATGTTGATGTTTGAGAAATTTATTCTATATCCATCCTTTTTATAAGGTTTTATATTTAGTGAAAGTTATTGAAATGTTGAAGCTAAAATGGGTTGATTGGTTCAGGTTTGACTGTGTGTATTGAAGACAACAAATTGGTCTAAAAAAACAATAATTACCAAAAAATATTATGATATTTTTGTTGGAGATTACTATAATAATGTTGTATAATAATATTCATACATTATAATTACTTGAGTGTGTTCTTTTATATGTCATAAGTTTAAGTTTCCATGACTATGTTTTGAGGTTAGTTGGCAATTCAGAGTGAACATTTTATAGAGAAGGGTTTGAGTCATTTCCCCCTAAATTATGAAGTATAAATCATATGGTGATGACCATGAGGTCATGTATCTTTTAAATATATTAATTTTTTATATATTTGTTTGGAAAAATTGTGTTAATGCTTCAATTATTCAAGACAAACTTTTTGTGTATGAGAAGGCCTAATTTGAACACTACAAATGGTGTGCTTCAAGTGGTGCCTGGAGATAAAATGTGTTATGGATCACATATGAGTTTAGAAAGGGTCTATTTTAGTGACATATGAAGTTTTACTACCATGTGTGAAGTTTCAATATAATCCAAGAAGATCAAAAGGTAACGTGTGTTAATGAAGGCCTAATTGAATTAGGTCTCCTTAAGGCCTAAAAGAGGTTTTGGTCCTATATTCTATGACCCAAATATTTAAATGTTTGGTTCATGTATGAAACATGTTATAAGACCTATTGAAAGAATAATCTTAGTGTACAAGTGTATATGTCTGACTAGGGTGTGTAAGAGCAAGTGACTTGTATAAAAATAAGGCCTAATATGCCTAATTGGTGTGAGAAAATAAGTGAGAGTTAGATAATTTTAATATCAATCTAGAAGAGTAGAGTAGAGGATGTTAGAATGGATATAAAGACATACCATGGAATCATATTATTTATTCCTATGATTTGAATATCAAAATAAGGGTAGAGGTCTAAAAATGAAAGATAGTAAGAAGAGAAGCAAAACAAAATCTATGAGGCCATCATAAAAGAGTAGATATGTGCTAGAAATATGAGTATATAAATTAGATTTGTGTTCATAAGAAAAGGTGACTAATATGTAGAGATGAAATAGAGAGATGTTTATAAATATTAGAGGACAAGGAGAGATCATAAAAAGGACCATCATCTATTGAATATTACAACAAGGAAAAATATGTAAGGTAAAAGTCTACTTGTCTAAGTGGGTGCTTGGTCAAGAGGTTGTTGAGTTGGTGCTGAGTCACTACGGGAGTTGGTGATTACTTGAAAGTGGGTGTTTTTTAGAGAATCTATCAATTTGGTGATTATTAGATTGGGGTTGGTGCTCCAAGTTGAGTGGGTGCTCAATTGAATTGAATTTATTGCTTTATAGGACTATTTGTCCAAGTTATGGTTAGTGTGTTTTATTACCCATGAGGGTTTCCCACATATACTATGTGTTCAAACTTGTTGTGTATACTCTCATTACTATGTTGATATTACTCATATGATGATGTTGCTTGATGAATGATTAGAAAATATATTGAAGTGAAATTAAAAGTATATAAGGACACTAATTCACCCACCTCTCAGTAATTGTATAACCACCAATTGGTATCAGAATAGGTCCTTTGAGATAGGCTAAATACACTAAAGGTGATCCTAATAAGCACACACATGGATTGTGATGATGATAGTGTTTATCATGATGGCAATGAAGGTTTATTCATAGAAATAGATAATAGATGTTGTTCAAAGGGGAAGAGTCTTATGAAATAATACTTAAAACTTAGAAAATAAGTGAAGTCCTTGAAGGCAAAGTTAGAGCATAAGTTAGATTTGAAAGAATGTCAAGAGTATTCTTTGTCAGCTCAAAAGGATAATGAAGTGGCTAAGTTGACAGTCAAGCCTAAGTTGACAGTCAAGCCTAAAATGACATTAAAGAATATTCAATCATGTGAGAGTATGGAGATTTGGGAATCTTCTAAATTTGTGTTGTTCCAATACCCTATGGAGGGGGTGACTCCATTAGGCTTCATGGAGACACTTATCAGTAAGTGGAAGCATGGTGGATTCTTATTGAGATTTGATAGGTGTTGTATGTCAATAAGGTATGAAGACATGTTGAATATTAGTGATTCTAAGCTAGAAGTGTGGACTTTTGGCATGTTAAGAGATAAGTTTTTGGTATATGGTTGTAGTTGAGCTTAATCTATGTTAAGATTTGGTACCAAGGTGCTTGATCTTTATTGGATATGGTCTATGTGTAATGTTGATTCATATGGTGAGAAATTTGTGAAAACAAAGGGGGAGCATGGTTGTGTAGTTTTTAATGATATTTGTTGAGTTTTATTGATTGATATATGCTTAGTTTAAGGGGGAGCATGATTTCTAAGATGTTTCATGATTCTATTTCTTAAGATAGTTATGAGATATAATTGAGTGTTTTATGTGCATCAAGATGACCTTAAGGTCATGTTGATGTTTTTCCTAAAAAATATCATTACATTTGATACCCTAAGGGATAACCCCTTTGTTTTTTATAAAATACCCTAAAACCACCAAAAAACCCATCTTCCCTTTTGCACTACAAAATCTAGAACTATGGATGCAATTTACAAGTTTGTAAATTCCTTCATAGGTTCTAGATCCCATAAAGTAACCAAATTATAGAAATGGTGGAATTTAGAACTTGGTATGCATTTTTTAGGTTGAGAAACTTTAAGAATGCATGGCAGGCTCTGAATCTTGTGAAACATCCAAACCAATAGAATCTAGAACTTGACATGCATTTTGCAAGTGAAGAAACTTAAAAAATGCTTGGCATGCTCTAGATCCCATAAAACATAAATACCCCCCTTAACATGGAATTTAGAACTCGAAGCATAATTTGAAACTTGCAAATTGCATCTAGGGTTTTTCCTTCTACCAAGAGACTAAATTATAGGATGTGAAACTCCATAAACATTTTTCAAGTTTGTAAACTTTCAAAATGTTTGATGGGTTCTATCTTCCACCATTCAAGCCATTCATTCCTATGGACACGGGTCATGATCTAAGTAGCTCCTAGTTTCACCACCAACCACCATTACTACATTTATTATAAGGGTTTTCACTATTTAAACCAAGTGAATTAGGAGTTTTGTATCATTTATTTAAATTGATAATCAAGTTATTAAGCTTTGATGACTTGTGACATGCAAGAAAACCTTGAGCCATGTGCAATAAAGTACTTGGAAGTTCTAGCCATGGTTGCATCTCAATTGCCACATCATTTTCACAATATTCCCCTTGTGTTTTTCATAATTTCTCTTGCAAGTTGATACATTTTCCAAGTTTTCCATTCCTATGAAGAGATTTTTGATATATTTTGTTAGGGTTACTATTGATAGTTTGGCATCATATTTTAGGGATATCTATGAATTAGGCATTGGTAAACTATTGCTTGTGTAACCATTTTTTCCAAAGGTTGTATTCAAAATTTAATTTTTTCTAGGGTTTCAATTTTAAAAGTTTCATCGTAAGGATTTCCTCCCCCAAAGTGATCACCATAAAAACTATGAAGATTTTTCCCTCCTAATTTTGCAATCAAAATTTAAGGTTTTCTTGAGTAAAATGGATATTCTAAGTATATAATATTTTAAAACCTAATGAATATTCCATAAAATCCTCCAACATCCCTACAGACTTGGGACCTATCTAGATCACCCTAGATTCTCATGGGTTTTACCATTGCACTAAGCACCTTTGATCCATACAAGATCCCAAGCCATTGTATAAAGTGGACCTATTATGAACATCTCCCACCCCCATGGGATTTCACATTGTGTTAAACACCTTCCACTTCCACTAAAACTTTCCCCTACTTAGAACACCTCCCATCTCTGCCAGAGGTTATAATTGCTTGAAACACCTACAAACTCCACTAGCTTTTATAGTTGGTTTCTCACAAG
Source organism: Torreya grandis (assembly GCA_037957365.1). Classification (NCBI taxonomy): domain Eukaryota; kingdom Viridiplantae; phylum Streptophyta; class Pinopsida; order Cupressales; family Taxaceae; genus Torreya; species Torreya grandis. Next base: position 547,865 of record JARHVA010003437.1, read on the forward strand.
CAATAAATTTAGTTTCCATGTCTCCAAATTAAGTGAAGTTCAAATCCAAAGGCCCTAGAGTGAATCCTAGTTTGGATTCTAACACAATAGAGATTAAGATATGGATTTAGGTCACATTGACCTTTGAGACTTTTGGGATTGGATAGGTGCAAATTTTAAGAATGATTAGGTCTAGAGTATTTATGACTCTAAATTACCATAAGATGCAACCTTCTAATTATCAGTTCAAATCCTTGAGTTGGCTCCTACATTGTCCCAATATTATGATCCTAATAGAAGAGAAGTCTACAATGATAAAGGGGAAAAGATTCTGAATCTAGACCCTAATTTCATCAATGTTTACAATTTTATAATTTGAGAGTGATCTGGATATAAATCCACATACATATGCATAATTATTTGAGGATAAATAAGATTGGTTTCAAAGGATGATAAAAAAATAGTGTATCTAGTCCCCCAATGCTTCCTCCACTAGGTTACTAAAGACCATGTAAATGCTTGATTTGATTGATGAAGTAGGGAACATCATTATATTGTTGCACAGGGTCATTGGCAGCCCTGATGCCAAGTGTTTTCATGAATGGATGTACCAATACATCTAGGTCATTTGAAAAAATAAATAATACATTCATTGGCCCCGTTAATAAGTGATTCCTCCATAAGCAATTGTTGGAGGTACATACAACTAAAAAGTTTTACATGAAATCCTACGTTATATACATTTTAGCCAAGGGAGATTATTCTCAAGCCTTAACATATTTCTCAAGGAAATAATCAAAGTATATAACTACTACCCTGACCTCACATTAGAGGCTAGTAAGCAACATTTTAGGATAGTAAATGATGCTTTCATCTATTGCATCATTATCATGTTCAACAAGGTATTTAGGAAAATAAGGTTCTCAAAAGTAATAGTGGATGAGATCACAAAATGGGGCTCTAATTCATAAAATTCCCCACATTTTCCTACATCAGGGTAGTCATATTTAGTGGCTAGCCCTACACACTTCCTCAACATTTTAGTGGAAAATGGGCACTAATGGAGCTAGTCAGACAACTTGTAGAGACACATAAGCTTAGTTCTAATAGGCACAAGGCAGGGATACATTTCCCAATTTTTATTGGCTGATACATCGAAATGTCTTGAGGCTAAAATGTGCTAGATGACACTAAATTTTTTGGAGTTAAGGCCATTATTTGATGTATATGGAAAGATCATCAACACATTGGCATTTTTAATATATTCTCATGTGCCTTATTATGGAGATTATTGGGATGATTGTGAAGATGAGGAAAGAGTTAGAGTAAGGGATTATTCTAAGATGTCCCTACAATAAATCAAAAATTATGATTTGGAACCATTACCAGATGACCTAGTAGATGATGAGTCTAAAGTGGACCCAGTTTATTATACACAAGTCATCACATAACCCTTGCCACTAGTGAAATGGTCGACTCTATCTTTGTTTCATAGAATGACCCATGTAATTAGTAGAACTATCAATTTCCTGAGGAGTAAAGGAGTTTAGGTCATAAGGGAAATAACAGGGATCCAAAAGAATATTTTTAAGCTTAAGGTTGAGGGGATCACTCCATCATAAGAGGGCCTAGGAGAATCATCATAAGAATAAGATAAGAAGAAGAAGAAGACTAAGACAAAGAAGGGGGAATCAAGCAGAATGGGGGAAGATGTAAAAATAATAATAGATATTTCACCTAATGATATAGCATTGATAGAAGCTTCCAAATATTTAATTACCATTAATATCATAGTAACAACCCCCATCTCTATTTTTTACCCCCTCCCACCTACATTATTCTAGAGGTTTCAACACCTCTACCTCTACCTCCTATTTCTACTGTAAAATATCAAGTTTTAGCACCTCTAGTGTCAACTCCACCTCTTTTTTCCACTTCCCCTACATCTATAGTCTCCACTCCACCTACCATTCTAACTACATTTCTTACAATAATAATCCAAGTGAAATCTACATAATTAAGTCAAGTGGACACTCAAGGTTCCCCATTAGTGAAATCTCAAAATTCCACTCCACTTTCCCTTCTTCCAATTTCATCTTCCCCTTTCATTCTACTCCCTCTTTCTATTCCATTTATAATCCCTTCCCTTAAATCACCATTAATTTCCAACAAGAACCAAAAATACATTTCCACGGCCTAAGTCATCTTGACTCTAGTGCCATAGGCTATCCCTAATCCTAGGAGAATTACTATTTCTCCTTTATCTCCACTCACCTTCCTCACAACACTAACCCTGAGTGCACCCACACATTTGATTAATTAATTCAATGCTTTGGATTCCACCCTCCAAATAGTTATAAAATTCAAAACCCCTATGTATATTCCATATTCCATTCTTGTAATAGACACAACCATTTCTATTGCCCCCACCTCATCCACTTCCACTATTTAGACAACACCTTCAATAGAGATTGAAGCAACACATGTGTTTGATGCAAATATAGATTTGAAACCAACTGATGGGAGTGAAATATCACAAGTAACTCCTAAACAATCAATGGAAACATCCTTTAAATATTATACAATGGTCATGGTATGTACTAGTGCAACAACATCAACTATTGATTTTTTGGTGACAGTATCCAAGTAGCCAGATGTCACCCCCAGTTGGCTAGCCTAATTAGTGGGAAAGAAGAGGAAATAAATGATTGATCCCAACACACTATACTTTAGCCTATTAGAGGTCAAGAAGAAGTCCAAACTGACTCCCATTACCTTCTCCAGGATATTCAATGATGACAAGGGAGAAAGGTATGTTTAAATTATAGTCCCCCCACTGACCAAATCAAAATAAAATCTTGTGGTGGGGGATTATCAGATTTCGAAGATCCACCTTAGATGATTGACAAGAGAGGGAATAAAACATGATGTATGATCAAACATTAACTCTCTCTTTTAATAGATTGATCATGATAATGACACCAAAGATGAATTGAAGAGAAAGGTAAATCAGCTTACAACTACATTGAACCAATTTATACAACCTAGTGAATCATTGAAATAACCATAGTCTGTACAATCAATCAATCAGAGTCAAGATCAAGCTATAATTTATTTATTTGAGAGATGGCTCATATTGGAAGGGATACAAAATAATGGTTAAATGAATTAATTACCAAGGTAAATAAGGTCATTACAAAAATCATGGATCAGTACGAAATGATCAAAGGGGAGAAAGAATATATTGAAGGAACAAACTAGTAAATATGAAGGGGAAATTAAAATATTAAATATATATTATTTGAAATTGATAGTTTTAGGTTCAATTTATGTAGATATCCTTTTTTTTGAGAAAATAGTAATAATTAATCTAAGCATGAGGAATTATATAGGGCAACTCAATTTCAAATAAGGATGCTAATAGAGTTTGCTCACCAAGCAAAGGTTGCTAATGATAAAGCTATCGACATGCTATATGACATCTAAGGTATGATGAATATGATGTCATGGAAACCAATATATGACTCAAATAATCTCCTAAAGATTTAAGAGGTCAAGAATAAGTTTAAAGAGGTTGTTGAAAAAGAATCTATAAAGGATACAATCTTCACCTTAAGTTCTATCCACATGTTTGTCAGGTATAAAAATGTAATGGATAAGATCAGAATGGAGATACACAGAATAAATACTTTGAAAAAATAATTATTTGACATTAAATTAGATTGTGTAACATCTCACCTTTACTCCTATAGACCAAATGAAGAGCGAGTACAATAAGTCTTTAGGGCCTTTGATGCATATTCTAAAAAGTTATGGGCTGAGAAAGACAAGAAATTTGAAGAAATTATGGATATTGATTAATATATTTATATTAAATATTTTCATATGTTGTGATCTCATTTGTAATTTCATTTGAAAAAACAATGTAAGTTGTAATTTTAAAGGTATAGCTATTTTTTATAACTCTTTTTGAAGAAAGATAAACATGTGTTTTACACTTTATATTTTGATAATGTGGAAGTTGTAAAAGTGCAATTGAAAATTACACTTTATATTTTTACAAGTATAAATTGATACAAGTGTAAAAGCATGATTTTAGGATTACAAGGTTCATTTTGACAAAGTGATGTGACTTAAAAGTTGTAAAAGTCTCACTTGTGTTTTGTAAATTAGGGTTTTGCATAAAAGTGACTTGAATTTATTTTAAAGTTATCTCTTATTTTAGAAGTCAACTTCTATTTGGGTGCCGCCTATTTGCATGAAGAGTCATGAGAAAATAAGGAGCATTACATGAAGGATCTATAGTTCCACCATGCTATTCAAAACTCAAGATCATGCACAGCTCTTGCATGCCACTTTCTAGCCATTCTACAAGTCCAAGATGCCAAAAATAGAAGAGATCACTTCATTTTGCATGAAGATTTTAGATCTACATGGTTTTCCCTTACTGGGCATTCAAGCTTGACAAATACACCTAATCTATGATTTTTTTGTATAAATATGGGCTAACCCCATAAACCATCTATATTTTTTGCTCTTAGTGATATTTTCTACATTTTGAATGTATTTTCTACAAGTTGTAACCTTTGGAGCAAAAATAAATTGAAGATTTGCCTTTCTTATCCAAGAAATATCTTTGTGTGTAAGTTATTTGAGTGTTTTTGGAAGTTTTATTCTTATTTAAAGTCATAATAAATTCATTTGAGGTATTTATACCCTTCTAAAAATATTGTTTGATTTAAATAAATAATATTTTTTTCCTTTTATGAAAAATAGCTAAATATTGCCTTTGATTTCTCATTTGCATGAGTTTGTGTTAAAACCAATTTCAATTTATTTCCTATTCTATTTTGTTAAAAAAGAAAGCATTAATACCTACTATAACATTTGGTGCAATCACCATTATAGTTTCACAAGTTTCATTCTTTACCCTTTTCCTAGTTAAAATTTAGTTTAGGAGAAAGAGCACTAAAATAGAAAAATTTATATAGAACTGGTATCTTATTAGTTGCATCAAATTTAGTGAAAGGAATCTATCCTTCTCTAAAGTTTAACCTTGATTTTCCAAAGTCCCATGGCTTAGAAGTTTTCCCATTGTATCATTAGGTCTTGTATAGTGAGCTATCCCGTATCAAAGAATAAGTACAAAACCTATGTGATAATAGTTTTTGGCACGCTCGATGGGACATGAAAAGTATAAATAAATTGGTACTATTTTTGAAAATGTTGCACAAAATTTGGATGTATTTCAAAAGCACCTAATAAATCCACTATTTTACAGTCTCAAGATTTCAAGAGTTATGTATGCCAAGTTGACAAACAAGATCAATGATGAAAGGTAAAAAAGCTGATTTTTCAAAATTGTCATTTCCACTTAAAAGATATTAAAATCAGCTATACCTCATTATAAATTATATTTAGAAAATATGTTTGCATCTCCTAAAAGTAATCCTACTCTTATCAGTTTTATTCCTCCTACAATGGCCAAAATTTTTGTAGCCTTCAATGGGGCCAACCCTCTCCAGTTCGCTCAATATGATGATATACCAACCTTAGCCTTAAAAATCATACCATACTTCATTGGTGAATATTTCACTAATATTATGAAACACATATAAGATATATCCAATCTATGCATGGTCCACAACATGGTACAAGAGAATGTTACAATTAGACTCTTAGTCTCCTCTTTCAAGGATAAAGCCTTACAGTGGTACATAAGTCTTTTCCCCAACTCTATTTAGGTTTGGGATGATTTAGGTACCATGCTATGTGCTCACTTAGAAGATAAGGGTGACCACCTTTCTTTGGTTGAACAGTTGACCAACATTCAACAAGATCCTCATGAGCTCATGATCAATTTCAATTTTCATTTTTAGAAGACATGGTATAGAATTATAGCACTCATCAAGCCAACTACAAATAATGCTTTCCTATATTAATTGAGAGCCCTAAATAGTGATATAGCTGTTATGATTTAGTTTATGGGTGGCACCACACTTTCCATCGCTTATGAAATTTTGATAAGGGTAGAGAACTATTTAATTCAAGCCAGGAAAATTACCCCAAGACCACCAATGCCTCTATTTCTAGAAATAACTCCTATACCACCTATAATTGCTCCAATTCCCACTAAAATCAAAGCACTGACTTTGACCCTTGCTCTTATGGATGATCTATATGAGTTCAATTCACTACTTAAGAGTTTTGGAAATGAATTAATAGTAATGAAAAGGTAGAAATCTCAGAATCATAAGCCTTACCAATAGGCTAACCCATCATACTAGCCCAATAGGTAGCCATATCAGGGAGATAAATAACAATACCAAGATAATAAATAGTTGCAAGGTCAAAACACATAACCAAAACCCCCAAATGTCTATGCTTTACATGTACCAAATACTTCCAAAGCCACTGTACCTATTCAAAATAACTTGGTTTAAGACTATGAGTGGTGTTATCTTTGTTATCAACCACATAATCATAATACTTGTCTTAATGACATCATTAGTCAAGATTTGATGGTGCAAGGTATGAAAAGTACATAGGGGTAATAATAAGAGTCCATTTCTCAATAAGCAGACACATAAGAACCTACTCAAGGAGAGGCTATTCTTATAAATTGGTAAGAAGAAGACTTTTATGGAGTAAATAAAGAGGAGTCATTTTTCAATGGTGGAGGTCTAGTGGTAGCCAATAAAATTTCAAAGAAAAGAGCAATCAATAGTGATTAACCCCCTAGGGCTAAACCAACTTCAACTCCCAAAGTTGTGTCAGAACCTACAAAGAACAACAAAGTACAAATACCACCCTTTATACCTATAGGCCATACCAAAGTGAAAGTACCTATTCTAAATATTGTGAAAGAATACATAACTCCAAGAAAGGCACAAACAAAGGTTGGTAGTATCCCTTTCAACATTGTTGAGCAAATGAAGAAGACTAATTTGAATGTCACTATGTGGGATGCATTGTTTATACTAACACAAAGAGATTTGCTACAAGAGGCCTTAAAGAACTTATAAATAGTGGATAAGGCTCCAGATAAGGGGCCTAATGCTATAATTAATCTATGTCAACCACAAACTAACTCTAAGATGGGAAAAAGTGGTAAGCCTCCCCCTTTCTATCTTTCATTAATAGTTGGGAAACATCTAGTTCATAATTACATGGTTGATTTAGGGGCTAGTAGTTATGTTATGACAAAAAAGATAACTAATGATCTTGGCATAAAATATACACATGTGAATAAAGGAGTGGTTCAGTTGGATGGGATTACTATTTAGATAGTAGGAATAATAAAATATTTAAATCTGACTATCCACACTTGTCCAAGTTTGTCAATCTCCTAAGATATCTTAGTAATTGATCTCCCCCTTTATTTTTCCATTTCTCTTTCACAAGATTTTACCATGAAAATGGGTGGATATTTATCTATGGATTGGTTTCACATGTTTCTTAAGATGAGGTATGGAATAAGAGTAATAATAAGAGCCAAGTAAATAGTTAAGGACCATATTAAACCATACACTCCTCCCATAGACATTAATTTTATATTAAAATATCAAGAAGAGGAAACTGATCATGAGGATGTAACCACCATATAAGATATTCTAGATATCCTCTTTGATGAATGGGGATCAACTCTATAGTTTGATCCTTATGACCACGTATAATAAATTAAGCTGGGTACATAACATACATGAGAATGATGCAATCATTCCCAATGTTTTAAAATCAACTATAAATCTTCAAGGTATATGGTAAGTATTTTTTGATGGTTCAAGAATTATAAATGGAGAAAGTGTAAGTGTTGTCTTAATCTCTCCCCAAAAGGAGAGATATTTTTATTCTTTTAGACTTTAGTTTAGCTGTACTAATAATGTAGCTAAATACAAGGCTTTGATTCAATGGCTATAGTTGGCCAAAGAGGGATAAAATACTTGCATATATTTTGTGATAGTGAGCTGATTATTCACCAAGTAAGATCTATGAACATGACTAAGAACAATTTATTGAGATATTATAAACACAGGGTTTGGGACCTGTTTGAAACTTTCACTATTTTGAATATTCAAGCAATACCAAGATCCCAGAATAAAGATGCTGATCATATGGTCTTAGTGGGATCCAAATAAAATTTACTTGAGAAAATAAATAAAGAAAATAGACATGTAAAATTGGTATTAAGACCATATGTTCTTGATAATGTAACTAATTGGTAAGTCTTTGATAATGATCAATAAATTGTAAATTTTTTGAGAGAAGAGGCCAAATTCTTAGATAAAAACCAATCAAAACTTCAAGATCAATATGGAGATCAGATTATCTAGCTAAAGATGAGAAAAGTACCTATGGGTCTTATTACACTAGAGAACATCTTCAATTCAAATGACTAGCTAAAAGGTGAGAAGAAGAACATTTCAATCAATGAAGAAGACTATGAGCTAGTAGTCATTTCAGAAGGTAAAACATTGAAGATAGGAAAGGTTTATATCAACTTTGAAAATCAAAATTTTATTGAATTGTGCTAAGAATTTGATGATAAATTCACTTAGAATTATCATGATCGAAGAAGTTTTGACCTTAGTTTAGCCCATCATATAATAGAGTCGAATCCCAAAACTAAACCTATTAGATAGAAGTAGAGGTCCATTAATTCAAAGATAGAACCCCTGATGAAAAATAAAATTTATAAATTGATAGAATATAATATAATCTTTTCAATCAAGTACTCATCTTGGGTTGTCAATCTGGTCCCTATAATAAAGAAAAATGGTGAAATTAGGTTGTGTAGATTTTAGAGACCTGAACAAAGCATCTATGAAGGAACATTATCCTCTCCCACCCATGGAGAAAATTTTAAAAACTATAGTATGGTTTGAAAGGTTTTCCATTTCAAATGGTTATTCTAGCTATAACCAAATCTTGGTACAAGAATCAGCCCAATATAAAACTACCTTCACCACAAAATGGGGCATGTTTGCATACAAAAAGATGCCTTTTGGTTTGACTAATGCTAGGGCAACTTTTTAAAGATCCATGGATATGGAATTTAGAAGTCTGATAAATGCAATAATTTTGGTATACTTGAATGATATCACAGTCTTCTTGAAGCATGCTAGTGCACATTTGGACCACTTGAGAAATATTTTATAATGGTGTAGAGAATTTAGGGTTTCCCACAACCCAAATAAATGTTTTTTCATGGTTCATGAAGGGAAGCTACTAGGACATAGTGTCAAAGGAGGTTCTTATAATATACCCAAAAATAATTAGTGTTATATCTACTGTAACACTATTGAGCCATACAAAAGGGATACAAAGCTTCTTGGGAAGATCAACTTTTTAAGGAGATTTGTCCCAAATTTTGCCTCAATGGCAAAACCCCTTATTACAATGCTAAAGAAGGGAAATATTTTCAACTAGATGTAGGAGGGAAAAGATAGATTTGAGGCCATAAAGTAGGCTATTTCCCAAGATCCTACCCTAGTCAACCCAAACTATGAGAAACACTTCATTATATATGCATTTGGAGGGGAAAGAAGCATCTCAACCATTCTAACTCAACATAATCAAGAAAATTTAGAACAACCAATATATTTCTTCAGCCATTCTTTGAAAGATTATGAAGAGAATTACAATTTTGTGGAGAAGGAGGTATATGTAGTGATCAAAGATCTCAAGAAATTTAGGCATATGCTATCTAACAACAAAATTCATATGATGGTGAGTCACCCAAGCATCAAGGAATTTATACTGAGTAGGGAGATAAACAAAAAAAGAGTAAGATGGATCACAAAGTTCATAAAATATGGCATAGACATCATGATCACCAAACTTGTAAGAGGAAAAGGATTATGTGAACAACTGGCTTTTGACATCAAGACTGCTAAAGCAGTATCTAACATAGTGTATGCTCAAACTACACCTCAACCAACTAATCCACCTCTATTCAACAACTGTATTCATGACATGACTAATTTCCTATAGATAGGTGAGTACCCCTATGCCTTTCAACAATCAAAGAAAAGGTATTTCTGACTCTAATCTATTTTATATGTTTTAGTTGATGGAATATTGTTTTTGAAAGATATGGATGGAGTCTTGTTAAGATGTATTGAGCATGGTCAAGTTCCTAAAGTGCTCAAATAGTTTCATGATGGACCAGTAGGAGGATATTTTTATATAATAACTATGGCCATTAAGATAATGAGAAGAGGATATTATTAGCTTGAATTATTCAAAGATTCCCATCAATGTGTAAAGAACTATGAAAAGTATGCTTACTTCACCAGTAAACAAAGGTATCAACCCTTCCTCTCAGACCAATTAAAGAAGATTATCCATTTGCTCAATGGGGATTGGATTTCATAGGCATGATCAATCCACCATCAAGCATAGGCCATACATGGGTTCTTACAGTAATGGATTATTTCACACTATGTATTGAATTAGTTATACTAAAGATGGCACAAAAGTATCTATTCTAGAATTCATGGATGGCATAGTTTCAAGATTTGGTGTTCCTCACGCCATTATCTCTGATAATTCTAAAGCCTTTGTGGGAACTCAAGTGAGTGAGTGGGATTTCAAGAATAATGTGTACCTAATTAATTATTCTAATTATTACCCCCAAGGTAATGGTTAGGCTAAGTTAACCAACAAAAACCTCATCAAAATTATCACAAGAATGGAGGATAACCAGAAGACATGGCACATGACATTGAAATCAGCACTATGGGATGATCAAATTACTCCAAAAAGAGCCATTGGTAATTCCCCCTTTATATTGGTGTATAGATGAGAATCAAGAGTACTACTATTAATTAAGCTACCATATCTATAGGTTAATCAAAAATTGTATTTGGTTGACAATGATGAAATGCCAGTGAGGCTAGCTGAACTCATAGAGATTGAAGAAATTAGGCATCAATAAATGGAAGTCTTGGAAGGAAATCAAGCCCAAACCAAGAAGAATTTTGATAAAAAGGAATTTATAAGGAGCTTCAATAAAGGAGACATGGTTCTCAAATGAGATGTAGACAAATCTAAACCAGGCAAGCACACTAAGTTTGATTTAATTTGGAGTGGTCCATACATTATTACTTATTACAAAGGAGCCAATGCATTATAGCTCTCTAATCTTAATGGACTAGAATTTTCAATCCTAGTTAATGGGATATACCTTAAAGCTTGATTTTGAGGTAGGAATTTTCTCCAAAAATTAAAATTTTGTATATAATAGGGTTAGTTGTGTCTTTCAATAAGTGATTCTACATAAGTCAACTCATTAGGGGTTTTATTTCTTTAGGTTGTGTAGTTTTCCCCTATTTTGTTTGTCTATGTTTTTCCTATTTTGTTCATGTCTAGGCAAATCCCAGTTTGTTCTTCTTAAGGTTAAAGTTTGTCAAAATAAAGATTGAATCCATGCCCAATGTCATAAAAGGCTACTAGATTAAAACTAATTAGTAGGTAATCACCCCATAGAGGTCATAAAAAATATTGATATTTTTTCCTCAAAAATATCATTACATCTAATACCCTAAGGGAGACCCCCTTTGGTTTTTAGAAAATCCCCTAAAACCACCAGAAAACCCATCTTCACTTTTACAATATAGAATTCAGAACTTTGGATGTAATTTACAAGTTTTCAAATTAATTTACAGGTTCTAGATCCTGTAAAGCAACCACCTTATACAATCGATAGAATCTAGAACTCAGTATACATTTTACAAGTTAAGAAACTTGTAAAATGCATGACATGCTCTAGATCTTGCAAAACATCAAAACCAATAGAATTTAGAACTCGATGTGCATTTTTTAAGTTGAGAAACATACAAAATACATGGTGGGATCTAGATCCCACAAAACATAAATACCCCCCTTACCAAGGAATCTAGAACCTGAAGCATAATTTGTAACTTATAAATTACGTCTGGAGTTCTGCCTTCCACCAAGCAACTAAACTATGGGATGCATAACTTGATGAACATTTTTCATGTTTTAAAACTTTTAAAATTATTGATAGGTTCCACCTTCCACCATTTAAGCCATTCATTCATGTGGACATGGGACCTGCTCTTAGCATCTCCTAGTTCTACGACCAACCACCATTACTACATTTATTGTAGGGGTTTTCACTTTTTAAACCAAGTGAATTAGGGGTTTTATATCATTTATTTAAATTACTAATCAAGTTATTGAGATATGATAACCTGTGCCATGCAAGAAAACCTCAATGCACATGCAATAAAATACCTACGAGTTTAAGCCATGACTGTGTCTTAATTACCACATTATTTTCACGATATTCCCCTTGTGTTTTTCACAATTTCTCCTACAAGTTGATATATTTTCCAAGTTTTCCTTTCCTATGAAGAGATTTTTAATATCTTTTGTTAGGATTACCATTGATAGTTTGGCATCATATTTTAGGGTTATCTATGAATTAAGAGTTGGTAACCTATTGCTTGTGTAATTGTTTATTCCAAAGGTTACATTCAAAATTTAAGGTTTTTTAGGGTTTCAGTTTCAAAAGTTTCATCATAAGGATTTTCTCCCCCAAAGTGATCACCATAAAAACCTTAAAGTTTTTTATCTCCTAATTTTGTAGTTGAAATTTAGGGTTTCCTTGAGTAAATGGGTATTCTTAGTATATACTAATTTAAAACCCAATGAATATTCCATAAAATCCTCTAATGTCCCTACAAACTATGGACCTATCTAGAGAACCCTAGATCCCTATGGGTTTTACCATTGCACTAAGCACCTTAGATCCCCACAAGACCCCAAGCCTTTGCATAAAGTGGACCTAATCCAAACATCTCCTATCCCCATGTGAGTTTATATTGATTTGGACACCTTCCAATTCTATCATAACTTTCACCTACTTAGAACACTTTCCATCTCTGCTAGAGGTTATATCTACTTGAAACACCTATAGACTCTACCAGCTATTAGAGTTAGTTTATCACAAGTAATAAATTTAGTTTCCATGTCTCCAAAGGAAATGAATTTCATATCCAAAGGAACTGGAGTGACTCCTAGTTTGGAGTCTAACACAATAGAGATTACAGATACAAATCTAGGTCACATTAACCTAGGAGATTTTTGGGCTCAGATAGGTGCAAATTTTAAAAATGATTAGGTCTCAAGTATTTATTATTCTAGCTTACCATAAGATGTATCCTTCCCATTGTTAGTTAAATCCCTAATTTTGTACTTAAATTATCCCAACTCTATGATCCCAATAGAAGAGAAGTCTACAATGATAGAGGGAAAAAGATTATGAATCTAGACCCTAATTTCATCAACTAGTGTTTGTAATCCCAAAATTTGAGAGTTATCTAGATATAAATCTATAGATATCTACATAATTATTTGAGGATAAATAATATGGGTGTCAAAGGATGATGAAATAATGGCTCAAGTACCTTAGGGCTTCCTCCACTAGGCTAACAAAGACCATGTATAGGCTTGATTTCATTGATGAAGTAAGGGACATCATTATATTATTGCATAGGGTCACTGATAGCCTTGATGCTAAGTGTTTTTAAGAATGGATGTACCAGTACATTTGGGTCATCTGATAAAATAAAAAATACATTTATTGAGCCTAGTTAATAAGTGATTCCATCTACAAGTAATTTTTAGAGGTGCATACAACTGGTAAGTTCTACATAAACTCTTACATTATATATATATTTTATCCAAAAGGAGATTATTCCCAAGCCTTAACACAGTTCTAGAGGAAAACTAGAGTATATAACTACTAACTTGACCTCACATTGGAGGATAGTATCTAGAATTTTAGGAAAGTAAATGATGATTTCATCTATTACATCATTATCATGTTCGAAAAGGAACTTGGGAGAACAAGGTCCTCAAAATTAGTAGTGGATGGGATCAAAAAATGGGGCTCCTACTTCATATAGTTCCCCACCTTTTCCTACATTAGGGAAGCCAAATTCAGTGGCTATCCCTACACACTTCCTAAATATGTTAGTGATTAATGGTCACTAATGGATATGGTCAAGTAGCATGTAGAGACATACAAACTTCTTTCTAATAGGCATAAGGTAGGGATACATTTCCCAATTTCTATTGGCTGATACACCTCCCAGTCCCTCCTTAAGGCCAAATGTGCTAAGGATAAAATGTGCCATATGACATGAAATTATTTAGAGTTGAGGCCATTATTTAATGTATATGGAAATATCACCAACACACTAACACTTGTAATATACACTCATGTGCCTTATTATGAAGATTATTGGGAAGATTTGGAAGATGAGGAAAGAGTCAGAATGAGGGATTATTCTAGGATGTCCCTACAACAAATCAAAGATTATGATCTAGAACTAGTTTTAGATGACCTAGTAGATGATGAATATAAAGTAGACCCGATCTATTATACACAAGTCGTCACACAACCCTTGTCACCAGTGAGATGTTTAACTCTAGAATATTTTTCTTTGTTTGATATAATGACCCATGTAATTAATAGAACTATCAATAAGCTGAGGAGTAATGGAGTTTAGGTCATAATGGAAATAATAGGGGTCTGAGTGAAGCTTCTAAATATTAAGGTGGAGGGGATCACTCCATCCAAAGAGGGTCTGGGAGAAACATTAAAGGAACCAGATACGGAGAAGAAGAAGAAGAAAAAAAGAAAAGACTAAAGCAAAGAAGGGGAATCAAGTAGAATAGGGGAAGCTACAAAGTAAGCAATAGATATTTAACCTAAAGATATAATAGTGGAAAAAGCTTACATATCTTTAATTCTCATGACTATCATAGTAAAAACCCCTATCTCTATTGTTCACCCCTACCCACATACATTATTTCAGAGGTTTCAGTACCTCCACTTCTACCTCCTATTTCTACTCTAATATCTTAGGTTTTAGCACCTCTAGTGTCAACTCCACCTCTTGTTTCCACTTCCCCACATATAAAGTCTCCACTCCACCTATCATTACATCTAAATTGCCTACCATAATAATCTAAGAGTAATTAGCACAATTAAGTCAAGTGGACATTCAGGGTTCCCCATCAGTGGAATCTTAAAATTTTACTCCACTTTCCCTTCCTCCAATTTCACCTTACCCTTTCATTCCACTCCTTCTTTCCATTACATTTATAATCCCTTCCTTTAATCACCATTAATTTCTAACACTACCCAACAATACATTTTCATAGACTCAATCATCTTGACTCTTGTGTCATAGGCTATCCCCACACCTGGGACAAGGACTATTTCTCCTCTATCTCTAATCACCTTCCTCAGAACACCAACCCTAAGTGGACCCACACATTTAATTGATTCATTTAACACTTTTGCTTCCACCTTCCCACCAGTTCTAAAATTCATAACCCTTGTGTCTATTCCATCTTCCATTCCCACAATAGACACAACCATTTTTGTTGCCCCCACCTCATCCACTTCCACTATTTCTACAACACCTTCAATAGAGATTGGAGCAACATAGGTGCTTTATGTAAATATATATTTGTAACTAATTGATAAGAGTGAAATGTCATAGGCACCTCCTGAATAATTAATGGAAACATCCTCCTAGGATTATACAATGGTCATGGTATCCACTATTGTAGAAACATCAGATACTAATTTTTTGGTGATGATATCTAGGTAACCAGATGTCACCCCAAGTTGGCTAGCCCAATTAGTTGGAAAGAAGAGGAAACAAATGATTAATCCTAGCACACTAGACTTTGGCATATCAAAAGTCAATAAGAAGTCCAAACCAACTCCTAAGACCTTCACCAGGATATTCAATGATGACAAAGGAGAAAGGTATGTTGAAATTATAGTACCCATACTAGATAAATAAAAAAAATCTTATGGTGGGGGATTATCGTATTTCCAAGATCCACTTTGGATAACTAATAATAGAGGGGCTAAAACATGATTTAAAATTTGACATCAACTCTCTCTTAGAATGGATTGATCATGATAAGGCCACCAAGGATGAATTGAAGAGAAATGTGGATCAACTTATAGCTGTACTAAATCAATTAATACAACCTAGTGAATCATTGTAACAACCACAGTCTGTACAACCAATCAATCAGAGTCTAGATCAAGCTACAATTGATTTTGTTTAAGAGATGGATCATATGGGAAGGGATACAAAAGAATGGTTGAAATAATTAATTACCAAGGGAAATAAGGTCATTGCAGCAATCATGGATGAATATGAAATGATCATAGGGAGAAAGAATATATTCAAGGAACAAGTTAGCAAATATGAATGGGAGATTCAAATCTTGAATCCATATTATCCAAAATTAATAGTTATAGGTTCATTGATGTAGATATCCTCATTTTTAAGAAATTAATAAAGAATGAATCTAAGCATGAGGAATTACACAAGGCATCTCAATTTTGAATAAGGACACTAACAGAGTTTGCTTACGAAGCCAAGGTGGCTCATGATAAAGTTATTGACATGTTGTATGACATTAAAGGACTGATGAATATGATGACATGTCAACCAATAGATGACTTATAAAATCTATTATAGATTGAAGGGGTCTATGATAAGTTCAAAGAGGTTTTTGAAAAATAATTTGAAAAGGATACAGTCTTCACCCTGAGTTCTATCCATAGGTTTTTCAGGTATGAAAATGTGATGGATAAGATCAGAATGGAGATACAGGGAATAAAGATTTTCAAAAAAGAATTATTTAACATTCAAGAAGATTATGCAGCATCTTACCTTTAATCCTTAAGACTATATGAAGAGTGAGTACAAGAAGTCTTTAGGGCCTTTGATGCATATGCTGAAAAGCTATAAGCCAAGAAAGAGAAGAACGTTGAATAAATTATAGATATTGATTAATATATTTCTATTAGATATTTTCATATGTTGTGATGTCATTTGTAATTTCATTTGAAAAAAACATTGTAAGTTTTAATTGTAAAGGTATAACTATTTTTTATAACTCTTTTTAAAGAAAGAGAAACATGTGTTTTACACTTTATATTTTGATAATGTGAAAGCTGTAAAAGGTGCAGTTATAAATTACACTGTATATTTTGACAAGTATAAATTGCTACAAGTGTAAAAGCATGATTTGAAGATTGCAAGTTTCATTTTGAAAAAGTGATGTGACTTAAAAGTTGTAAAATTCTCACTTGTGTTTTGTAAGTTAGGGTTTTACATAAAGGTGACTTGAATTTATTTCAAAGTTATCTCTTATTTTAGAAGCCAAGTTCTATTTGGGCACTACCCATTTGAATGAAGAGTCATGAAAAAAGGAGGATTGTTGCATGAAGGATCTATAGTTCCACTATGCCATTCCAAACTCAAGTTCATGTCCAACTCTTACATTCCACTTTCCAACTGTTATATAAGTCTAATATGCCAAAAATAGAATATTTCACTTCTTTTTGCATGAAGAATTCAGATATTCATAGTTTTCCCTTACCGGGTGTTCAGTAGAAACTACATCTCATCTATGAGATTTTTTGTATAAAAATGGGGATACCACATGGCCCAATCTATATTTTTTGTTGTTAGTTATATTTTATACATTTTGAATGTATTTTATACAAGCTATAACCTTTGGAGTGAAAAAAATTGAATATTTGCCTTTCTTGTCTGAGAAATCTCTGTGTGCAAGTTATTTGAGTGTTTGTGGAAGTTTTATTCTTATTTAAAGTCACAAGAAATTAATTTATGGTATTTATACCCTTCTAAAAATATTGTTTGATTTAAATAAAGAATCCTTTTCCCTTCTATGAAAATAGCTAAATATTGCCTTTGGTTTCTCATTTGCATGAGTTTGTGCTAAAATTAATTTCATTTGATTTCCTATTATGTTGTTTTCACAAAGTAAGCATTAAGACCCACTAAATGTTTTGGTGCAATCACCATTTTAGTTTCAAAAGTTTCATTATTTACCCTTTTCCTAGTCAAAATTTAGTTTAGGAGAAAGAACACTAAAAGAGAAAAATTAATATAGAACTGGTATCTTATCAGTTGCATCAAATTTAGTGAAAGGAAGCTAGCCTTCTCTAAAGGTTAACCTTGATTTGCCAAAGTCCTATGGTTCAGAGGTTTTCCCATTATATCATTAGGTCTTACATAATGAGCTATCACATATCAAATAATGAGTGCAAAACATATGTGATAATAGGTCATAGAGGACCAAGGCACATGCTGTATAGTTTCAATTTGCATATCATGAAGAAGACAAGTTATGGGTCTATCATAATGAAACATATAAACAAAAACCTAGTTGATAGAATGATGCAAGGTAGCTATCATGATGAGTTATATGCCATGGTATCTTGAGAAATATGAAGGTGATAGATTGATACAAGAAGAACACCTAAGTTACCATATGGACATGACATGATTGATTTCTACTCCAACATGGAGGACTAGTTTGTTCCCTTGGAACAATATCTTTGATTGCAGACATACCTAATAGACATGGTGGATAAGAATTGATTATAGAGATGTTTTATGCTCATAGGCATTGAGTGTGATTTAACTAAGCATTTGAAGATGATCCTTGGGTCATGTATCATAGGTCTATATGCTCAATATGTGCTAGTTATGTGAGGTGAATGTGATCAAGCAAGATAAAATTCTGATAGATAGTAAACTAGGTGGTTTACAGACCTAATGAGTAGTGAATTAATACAAGAAGGGTTTTCATGTTGTAAATGGAGATAAAAATGTCTTATGGAGCTAAGAGGATGATAATAAGAGTATTTATGGTGTAAAAAAAGGTTAAAGGTCCAGTCAATCATGAAGGAGGTTAGAAAATATTATTATTCATTATGTGACTCATAAGGAAAGTATGGACATAGGGGGGACTTGTTAGCTCTATGATTTAAAGGATCTAGGCATATATGTGAAAATTCAAGTCAATATGTAGGTAGATTTGAGGCTGATGTCAGATATCTAAGGATATTAAGAACAATTAAAAGTTGAGATGGAGCTCTATATGTAGTTCAGATATAAATGACATAAGAGGCATATTTTTTTAAAAGCAACTCAAGAGTTATATAAGTTTTTTGCAATAATTGGTATGAGACTAAGGTGAGTATTTGGTCAACATTTCATCATGTGGTTTCTTGAACTTCAGGTCTAAGGATCAGATATATGTTTATGTAAGACCCTTTGTCACTAATGACAAAAAGGGAGAAAGACTAGTTAAGGGAAAAGAGATTGATCAAACTATAGTGTATTTTTCCATAATTGATAAAGGGGTAGTTTGTTAGCATAGTTTTATCATTGATGTCATTAATGTCAAAGTGTGATGTCACTAATATCTACATGCATTGGGTGAAGATGCATGATGAGTAATCATGATGAATGAGTTTAATGTCTAGATGAGCATGGTAGTGTGTGTTGTGACAAGATTACGAGCATTAAAGGTATGTAGTGATTTCCATGAGAGAGAAAGGTATGGGTCTAAGTGTCTCATATCTACTTGGTTGATTTTATGTTAAGGAAGAATAAGTCAAGGCATGAAGGTGTCTTGTAAAGCCTTGTCTAGACTTTGTGAGAAGGTATATGCAAGTAACATGGTGAAGTGTGTGATCTTGGGCATGTGAGAAGTTTTTTGAAATTGTATGGGCTTGAGAGTTAGGTGTATAAGCCTTCATAAGTGTTGTAAGGTAGATATTTAAGGATAAGTTTTTAATTAGCCTAAGTATAGTCATGTCATGAAGAGACATATGCATGGCGGGCATGAAGATGTATGTGCATAAGTATGAATTTTTTTAAGGAAAATTTATGTCATGTGATTAAGGTGTAAAATCATCAATAAGTGTTTCAAGATAAATTATCAATTTTCAAGTACTCAAGAAACCTTGTCATGACACTAGCCATAACATGAAGAAACCTTGTGAGAATATTGAGCATGATGGCTTGGTTAGATGGATGAATAGAGGCATAAGAGGTTGTATGATGTTACTTAAGCATGCATATGAGTCATTTGATCAATCAGGAGAGTTTCAAGGTGAGCCTACATGGGTAAGACCTTAAGTCCAAGTCTATAACTAGACTAGTTCTAGACCCTGCCTAACCTAATGAGGCATCATGATCTATTGTAAAGGCATATGAAGGATATAAATTAGTGTTTAATCATGAGAGAGTTTTATTTGGTATGTGAGTGAGATGGATATCACATGAAAATAGGCATGAAGGTCAATTTCAAGGCTTAATGTGGCTTGCAGGTCAAGGTCTAAGCAAACAAAGAGAGAGTATGGCCTAATGGGGTATGAGGTTTAAGTTCCAAGGAAAGTGTGAGTATATGAGCATGGACAGAGGTATGATATGATGTTTCAAGTATTTTCACAAGGTTTGAGGTCATGGTTTTCAAGATAAGACATGAAAAGTGGTTTTAAGGTCTCTCATGTATATAAAATGAAGGGTTCTCAACTCGAGAAGGTCTTTCAAGTGTTCATTGGCACATGTAACCTTTATATGAAAACCTAAACTATTCATGATAGGTGGGGAATGGTCATAGATTAAAATTCAAGGAATTAATTTTTAGATTAAGGGGCTATGCTTTATGAATGATTGTTAAGAGTGGAAATAAGATTAAACCCTCCTAAAACCCTAATAAGGTCCTGGTGTTGAAGATGTTGATAAAAATAGCCTATAATGGTCTCAAATGATAGAAAAAATATTATATCTTGTATTAAAATCTCCCAGGCACCTACAAGTGTGATTCATTTGTTAGGTGTGTGATTAGACCCTATAAAAAAGGCCTTGTTTCTTAAAGATTTTCTATAACAATCAAATTTGACCAAGTTAAATTTGATAAATGGATGAAGGAAAAAGTTTTAGAATTTTATTTTGTGTCCATGAAGGGTTATAGATAATTTTTAGACTTTAGGTGTGCTAAATAGGTCATCTAAGATATCCTATCACCAACATGCCTAATGATGGAAATAGTGAAAAACATAGGAAAAAGTGAGAAGATGATTAGGGATGTGTTATCATGGAATAGGGATGATGTTGTACAATAATTTTAATACATGTTCATGTTGGATAGAATTTTTGGAGGTTAGTGGATATGATGAAAATGTTTCTCATACATTGACTTGTTTGGTTTGAAGAGATAGTGATATACAAGGTCATGAGATTGGTATACAAGGATAATATGTCTTTTCACTGTATTAATTTTCTATCTAAGAATTATCTAATGATATTAGAGGATAATGTTTATAGATTATAAGTCTCTAGAAATGTTCATATGAGTGTTGAAGGTAATTGTCACCATGATTGTGCTTTAAGGCAAACTGGTAGTTTTGGATAAGTTACAATGATGAGTTTGAGGCTCTATGCCATGAGTTGAAGTTTATAATGCACACAATTTATTTTTTGGGACATGTATGTTATATCCATGCTTTTTATGAGCTTTTAGAGTCATTTAAATTGGTTGAAATATTGAATCCAAAAGGGGTTGATTGTCTTAGGTTTGATTGTGTGTACTAAAGATAACAAATTGGTCTACAAGACCAATAATTGCCAATAGAGCTTATGATATTTTTGTTGGATTTTTTTTGAGAAATTTTTAGGATATTTCATGCATTATAATTACTTGAGTGTGTCATTTAAGATGTTATAATTTCAAGTTTACATGACTATGTTTTGAGGCTAGTTGGTAGTTCAAAGTGAGCATATTATAGAGAAGGGTTTGAGTCATTTTGCCCTAATTTGTGAAGTCTAAAGCATATGGAAATGACCCTAAGTTCACATAACTTTTGTATATGTGAATTTTTGCCATATTTGTTTGGATTTTTTTTTTATGCTTTAGTTGTTCAAGATAGACTTTCTATGTATGAGTAAGGCTTAATTATGAACATTATAAATGGTGTGCTTCAAGTGGCAGCTAGAGATAAAATGTGTTATGGAGCCCATATGAGTTTATAATGGGTATATATAAGTGACATATAATTTTTTACTATCATGTGTAAAGTTTCAATGTGTACCAAGGAGATCAGAGGGTAACGTGTGGTAATGAAGACCTAATTGAATTAGGTCTCCTTAAGGCCTAAAAGAGGTTTTGGTCTTATATGCTGTGACTGACATATTGAAATGTTTGGTTCATGTATGAAACATTTTATATGACATATTAAAATGGTAATCCAAGTGTGAAAGTGTATATATCCAACTAAGGTGTGTAAGAGCAAGTGACTTGTATAAAATAAGGCCTAATAGGCATAATTGGTGTGAAAATAAATGAGAGTTAGAGAAGTTTAATATCAAGATAGAAGAGTAGAGAAAAGGATGTTAGGATGGATATAAAGCCATAACATGGAATAATTTGATTTATTCCTATGATATGAACATCAAAATAAGGCCAGAGGTCTATAAATAAAAGATAGTAAGAAGAGAAGCAAAGCATAATCTATGAGGCTATCATATAAGAGAAGAGATGTATTATAAATATAAGTATATTGATGAGACTTGTGATCATAAGAGAAGATGACTAATATGCATAGATGAAATAGATATATATGAATGAATATCAAAGGAAAAAGAGATTAAAAAAATACCATCATCTATTGAAGATTGCAATAAGAACAAAGATGGAAGGAAAAAATCTACTTGGCTAAGTGGGTGCTTGGTTGAGAGGTGGCTGAGTCACTAAGGGAGTTGGTGCTTCCTTGCAAGTGGGTGCTTGATAAAGACTCTATCAAGTTAGTTCTTGATAGACTGGGGTTGGTGCTCTAAGTTGAGTGGGTGCTCAATTGAATTTTTTTCATTACTTTATAGGACTATTTGTCTAAGCTATGCTCAGTGGGTTTTATTCCCCATGAGGGTTTCCCACATATATGATGTGCTCATAATTTCTATGTGTATATTATCATTACTATATTATTAAACTCTTTGATATTTATCATATGATGATGTTACTTGATGAATGATTAGAAGATATATTAAAGTGAAAGTAAAAGTATATAAGGACACTGGTTCATCCCCGCTCTCAGTGATTATATCACCAACACTAGGTGCACACTTGGAATGTGGGATAAGTTAATGATTGGAATTAATTTTTAAATCTTTCCATACTATTTGATTTATTTTTATAGTATGTGTGTCTTTTATTTAATACACTTATTTAGAGATTTTATTGCACTTCTCTTAGTGATTTTCTTTGGCTTATCTTATTTTTTACTAATTTTATTCTCTCTCTTGTAATCTCTCTTAGAATAAGTATTTATGCACATTGTGTAGACATCCAATTATTATCATTATTGTGCTAAGATTTCAAATTTGAATGACATTCTAAAACAATGCATAATTTGGACCAAAATCACTAAAATGCTCTACTTCATCTACACATGTCATATGCAGGTGTTGATTTTCACTCATGTATCCTTTAATGGGATAATGTATTTTATGCAATTATTATTTTCTTCCAATTCAATTTGCATCAAGTTTGAAACCAATAAAATTATCATTTTGTACCATTTAAATACTATAATTCATTTTCACATGTCACGTGCAAGCGCTGATTTATGCCTATGTATCATTGAATAGGGAAATGCATCATTTAAAACTATTATCATCCTTTGATTTAACTCCATTCAAAGTATGACCAAGATAATTGACATTTTTGACCATTTTGATTAAACATGTGACCAATTCCTAAGAATTACAAAATACTAAGTAAAGTCATTAAGAAAATCAAATCATATTAAGATCTAAAGTGGATAATCCATGTAAATTTATTGAATATCTATTATTATAAATTCATAATTCAAAATATCTAGGCCATGACATCACTTATGACATCATCAAAAGGGTGTCAAACACCAAGCATTAATGGAGATAAATATCAGGTTTAAGGCCACCCATGCCTCATTAATGCTCCCTTATTCCAAAATATTAATTACTTTATCCTTCAAAATTAATCCTTGGCCACACATCTTTATCTCAATATGGATGATCATGATTGATTCTCAATATTTTTGGAAAATTCAAAATACACAAACCACCATAGACAAAGATGAGAAATATTTTGAGTATAAACAACCTATGCACAAATGTTGCTAGAAGAGCTTCAATAATTCCTCCAAATTGACCAATCAAAGAGATAAATCCATTGGTGGTAGAAGATATGTTTAATGGACTTACCCAACTGCATTGAGAAATACTTAGATCACCAAATTTGATCACAAACATGTTTATGAACCATCTTTGAAGGAGAGCCACTTTGGGAGGGTATTGTTTATCTTGATTTCCTCATTAATTTATTTATTTCATTGACACCACCCCTTGAGGTATTGGGCTTAACATGTTAAGTTCTTTATGATTATTATTGGTTTTTCTTACTAACTCATGAACTAACCTACTTTGTAATCTTATTCTAAATTTTGGCATGCCAAATGTGACAATGCATCTCATGTACCCATTTGAGGTCTTTTTATCATTTTAATTATGAAATGAAGCCATGTTTTGATTTTGTTTTTCTTTCTTTATTTCTTCTATTTTTTATGTTTTTTGTCTTCTAGACCAAATTTCAAGGTCACCTTGTGCATCGGCAAGGTTGCCTTGAATATTAACAAGATCAACCTGTGGAACAATGAGGTCACCCTGAGCAACAAAAAAGTCTTAAACATAAAGGGTGATATTAAGTGTTGTAATTTTATATCTAATATTGTTTTTTAATAGATTGACAATGTCATTTTTAAAAAGGTGAAGTTCATTCCTATGGTTTATGTGTTTTTATACCCAATGGTGAAATTGACCTAGACAGTAGAGATATTGACTTGTGGAATGGTAGGGTAAACTACTAATCAGTGAAATCATGTTGAACCAAAAATTATATTACAAAGGTAACCTTTTGTTATGTTTAAAATTTTAATTGAAAATGGTGAAATCATCCTACTAATCACTAAGGCCATCCTAATAATCAGTGAAATTTCTAAACAATTTGTTTACCTTACTATGAAATAGTGGGATCGCTCTGAAAAATGGCAAAGTCACCCTATGTAGAAATATTTCAAGTTAAAAACTACAATATTCAATTTCCTTTTAATATCCTACACCCTTGGTTGATTATTAAAAATTCTATTTTTGCACTATTAAAACACTTTACTAGTTTACTTACAACAACAATGAAGACAAACTTTAATCACACTTGATTTTTGGGCTTAAAATAAACATCCATTGTAGCTTAGGGATCTTAAGAGTCTCTTTTTTTTGGTTTTTTGTTAAATTAATTTCAAAGTTTTTAAGTCTTTTTTTCGGTAGACCAAGCTTAGTGCATATGCTCTCCCCAATCCCCTTTAGGGAACTTGGGTGACCAAAAGTACTTTGCTTATTGCTTTGTTCATATTAAACTAGGATAAATATAACATCACAAAGGCACTCCCTAAGATCTAAGTGACTTGGGTGATCCTAAATGACCTTTAAAGTCCTATTTTTATTTTTTTCATCTTGGCTTATGGGTAGGAGTTCATCACCTCTCTGTGAGTTCTTTAGAGGATTGTTAACCCAAGATTTCATCTCCTAGAATCATTCCAATTTCACTCCATGTTGGGGTATATAATTTGAGGGTGACTCACTAAGAATTTAGTTTGAGTAGTTAAACTAAATCTGTTAGTGATATCTATATGCAATAAAAAATGCATCATGTCTATAATCAATCATGGCTCAGAGAAGATAGAGAATACCTATACTTTTTATTGGGAATACATTTGTTAAGTGGGAGCATAAACAATATAGGGATCTACTAGACCTGATTAGGGGATCACTTATCATAATACACCATGCTAGGAAGGGTTCAAAAATTTATAATCTAACATAATCATGTAACAATCCTAAAAGAGTCCTAGGTTTAATGTTTAGTCTATTCTAATAAACAAGAAAGTAAATATAATCTAGTGCTCACTAAATATTGTGGCACAAAGTGGGGGTTAAAAACAAAAAACTAAACTAAATATGCATTGAAGACATATACTCATGTCAATGTATATGGAATCTTAATGGCATGGGATAGAAACACAATTGCATTATCTATCTACTCTTACAAAGGAGAATTAAATTTAGGAATACTTACCTTTGAAGATGAACCCAATGAGCCTCAATCTCTCCCTTAGCCAAGATGCTTTGTAAGGGATTGTTATGGTATGTAAGGATAACAAAGACAAATCAGCTCTAGGATACACAACCTAAATATGCATACAAAATACTTCTCCACAAGATAAGATTTGTATCTCCAAAGAAAATATGGAACCCTAAGCTTTATTCCTCAAGTATAATGGTCAATAAGTATATGTTTGTTTTCAATTATTATTCTTTGTTTCTCTTATTAAAAATGGTTAGAAATAAACTTGTATATATAGGAGGATCTTTCCTTAAATATTTCTAAATATGTCAGTTGTACAGGGTTGACCCAATTGACCCTATATGTTTTCAAAAGATAATTCACTAGGTCCCGAGCTAGGTCAGTCAAAGGGATAACAAATTTTCTAATGAAAAATACCCATAAATAGTATATGGTAAACCTAGTCAACCTTGTACAGTAATTAGAGGCTAAAATTTATACAGGGTTAACTCAATCAACCTAGTATAATCAACTAGTTGAAAGGGGGTCAAGGCAAGAGCAAGGATGATAAAATATGACAAATGATTGAAATGGTTAAGACTAAAAGAATAAGCTTAGGGTAAATGGCTTCTAGGAGATGAGTGTGTAAATGGTAAGTGGAAAAAGGGACAACAATCTTATGAAGCACTAATGGTCTACCCACCCCTTTCCCATTACACCCCTTAAGGCATGCACTCAGAGATATTGAGACTCAACAGGGTCCTACAAGATAAAAAGTGTCAGTAATTGATAAAAGTTTGAAAATATTATGTGTATACATATGCCCCACTCAAAACTCATCACGTGTCATATGAGTGCAACACGAGATGGTGCTTCAGGAAATAGAACATGATAACATATAACATTAATACTAAATAAAGTGTAGTAAGTAGTAAATAAGATAAAGTAAAGGACATAATTGAAAAACACATACCTTTACTTACCTTAGTGTTGTATATAAAGAAGTAGACTGTAAGAGAAAGTGATGGCATCCAATGTGAAGAACAACACTAGGTGAACCTGTATAAGTTAGTGCAAAAAAAGCTAAAAACTATTTTTTTTAGAAAATAGAATTATAAGTGGAAAATATTCTATACGTCATCATGAATCTAGTTCATTTTATGGTTTTAAAAATAGATGAGTAGAAACAACGATATAGGTAAAATAAGGAATCTACAAAAAAATAATTGAGGAATTTAAATTTTGAAAAGTGTTTTTTAAATAGGGAGAAAGACAAGCCATTTGGTTATGGTGAGGAGATGATAGGCTAGATGAGGAGGGGCTCCAAGAGTGGAAATAAGTGCACTATAGGTATGAAACTATGAATATTAAGCTAATTTTTGAGTATTTTGTTGAATTTAGTGAATTTTTTGAAAAATGTAATTTTAGCATTTCTAGATGTCAAGATGAAGAAAAATTAGGTTATATAGTTATGAAACACCAATTAGGAAAATGGGTTTTAAGGAATTATAAATAAAAATATAATAAATCACCTTTTTTGGAAAATGTAAGGGGTTGGCAAGTAAAACAACTAGGTCGACCTAGTTGACCCAGCAGGCTGAAAATAGGCAAAATCCACATCGTTGACCCATTAAGTGTGTGCCGACCCTATACATTTTATAGATTGCCGACCTAGTATATTTTTTCAATTGATCCAAAAAATATATAATGACAATGCAGTACTAGGGAGGGGAAAATAAGTGGGTTGACTTAGATTTTTAAGTCAACTAAGTCAAAAATAGGGAAATTTTGGTCAAACTAGGTTGACCAAAGAACCAAAATTATATGAAAAGGTGTGCAAAAGGATGAAAGAAGGTTAGAATGGCCTAAAATGACCAAGTAAGGGTAGAAAGGACTAAATAGGCTAAAAATATGTAAAAATGAATGAATTAAAGCAATTTAGGCTTGTCTTTGATTAAAATTTTAAAAATAATGTATGTTGACTATACATGACATGGAAGATCTAATACATCTTTTGTTGTTTCTTGGTTGCAGGGATGACCCAAGTTCTAGAGATTGGTAGATGTGTCTTGGCTATCAAATATATTGGAGCATCTAACCATAGGTAATAGAGCTAGGCTAGTAGCTATAAGCTTAGGAGGGATAACTAACATGTGTAGGAGTCCCCTAAGCATGGATCTATTAGTCATATTCCTTAGATGATGGGAATGATTGACTAATAACTTTAGATGGGTGGTGGATGGGGATGTGATATAGGTATCTATCACTCTGTAGGATTTGCATGCTATATTAGGGATACCAATAGTAGGAACACTGGTGACTATATGCATACCAGATATATTAGAGGAGAAGAGAGCCTTAGCAATGTGGGATATAGGCTTGGATATGATATTAATAGGTAGGCAAGTTAGTATGTTTGATGTATATGCATCAAATATTCTAGATATCAAAAAGGCTATGATAGGACTTATGATACAATAAGTGCTATCACAAGTTAGATGGTAAGGTAACACTATTTGTGGTAGCCTTAAGTAAGATGATTCTAGAGGAGGGAATACTATATGATCTCAGCTCTGTCATTTGGGTCTAGCTCATACATGATCTATAAGAGGTGCTAGTCAGAGGGTAGAAGTTGATAGGATTGATCATATTATTGATGGCTTAGATCTATGGGAGGTTTCCCATATATCAACTAACTAGGTTTCTCCATGCCATCAATGATAGGTTACCTCAAGTGCAGAGATGGAGAGAGGACTAGGTAGAATGGGCCATTTCCCATGTGATAGTACTGTAGATGGTGAGATGTGTAGACATAGTGTGGTATCCATATAGGCACATAATGACTACATGGCTGAGCTGGTACATAGTTACACTAGCTATAGTGAGGATAGAGGTGATTAGATACTATACTTGGTGGAGAGAGACCCACATCCAATGGCATAGGTGATAGGATAAATGGGATTAACTCATCTAACAACATCAATATTGATACTCAAGTAGTGGGATATACATGTGAGAGAGTCACCAGGGAAGAGAAGATGAGGGCCACTAGTGATGAGGCTGATATTTAGACCACATCATGAGTGACCATGGACTAGGCAAGCATGATAGGGACTAGAGTATGAGAGGGATGCATAGGTAGTGGAACTAAAGATACCTCCACCAAATCTACAATGAGATGAGATATGACCACTAAGGACATGATGACAATAGAGGTAGGAGGAACATGAGAGAGTGGAGATTATCACCATCCTTGATGACCCAACATGTGAGCCAGAGAAGAGTTGGATGATAGAGAGGCCACTCAGGCATAAGTTGAGGTAGATGCGAGCCATGATAGCCAAATTTTAGCTAAGGGGGTGACCTATATAGGAGGTGCTAGGAGGCCATGTGGATGGAGAGACTATGCTATACAATTGTGTATATGGCAATACCATAGTGGCTGAGACACAAACATGTAATAAAGTTGATTTAATTATTACTTAAGTTTTTATTTTGAAATAGATATTAGAGGTAGATAGATATTATGAGATATGATAATGATATAATATATATTTGGGTGTGATTTTATAGGCATAGATAAGGATGAGGAGAGGATATGGGGTCCCATTTTGAGGGGAACACTCCATGATGTCTTGGATGAGACTCTGTATCTGTATGACCCTACTACATTAGAGGACCTTAGTGTACTATCTACCCTAGCTCAGGTAAGCTAGTTTAGATTAGCTGGAGAGATAATGAGGTAGATATGAGCATAGAGGGAGAG
This sequence comes from Torreya grandis, assembly GCA_037957365.1. Classification (NCBI taxonomy): domain Eukaryota; kingdom Viridiplantae; phylum Streptophyta; class Pinopsida; order Cupressales; family Taxaceae; genus Torreya; species Torreya grandis. Next base: position 577,662 of record JARHVA010003437.1, read on the forward strand.
GATGTAACCACCAATAGAGATGGGTGTAGGTGAGATATAGGAATGGAGGGATTGGGTAAAGGAGAGATATATGCATCTATATATAGTGATGTAGATTAAATAGGCACATATGACACCATAAACCTAATTGGTATAGGCACATATAATGACCCAGACCAAGTTGGTGTAGGCATAGGTGCAGATAGTGCACTTATAGGGATAGGTAAAGGGATTGAGATTTTAGATGGCCTCTTTTTAACTTACTATTTTGAGGAGTCAGACCAAGGCCTCAATAAGAAACATGGATAGGCCACAAGATAGATATGATAGAGCCTAACTATAGAGCTAGAGCATTGTATATAATTATACTTGTTATTTCAAAACTCATGAGATGTATACACACACACACACACACACACATACATCTCATGAGTTTTGAGACAATAAGTACAATTATATACAATGCTCTAGCTCTATAGTTAGGCTCCATCCTATTATATATGATTTATCATTTTTGCATGTTGATGTTAATTGTGTATGTTGTTATCATGGTTGTGGTTGTGGATGCTTTGGATATATTTATTTATAGCACATGTATTTATCTATTGTTGTATATTCTATAGGAAATATATGAGATGTGGTTTATTTTATATCATTATGTAGAACACATGCATGGTTAAAAAGAAATAGGTAAAAAGACTTAGTAAAATATAATCAATCAAAAATGTTCTACACACTATTTCAAGTTGGTAAATGTGTAATAACAAGAAAAATGACTAAGTATAAATAACCAAGGGATGATAAAACAAGATAAAAAGGAATTTGTTTTTAAACCAAAGTGAAAGAGTTTTGCATCAAATTAAAACAAGTAAAATCATACTAAATTGCATTGAAAAGTATGAAAATAATGTAATAAAATGGAAGGTATATAAAAGGGGAAAATGGTATAAAAACAAATTAAGTCAATTAATTATACTATAAATCACATTAGGAAGTATAAGAGAAAATTTTTTGGCAAAAGATTGGTCTTAAATTTATCACACTAATTTAAGTTGGGAAGTATGAAAAATTCAAGAAATGGTTGTATTCTTACATGCACTTGGAAAATAAGAAGATAAAAGTGAAAGATAAATGAAGTAAGCATAAAACATACTAAATCAAGCTAGAAATCATGTTAATGATGTGTAACTTCATAATCAATCACATCTTATCTCATATTTGACACAGTAATTTTGTTTGAATTATATTACTAGAAAATTTTGTGAGGAATGTTGGGTCCTATCCACAGTCTTACACTGCAACTCACAAAGAGAACACCACTGGGGTGGAAAAATAGGGACAAATTGGGTAATACAAGATGTGGGTAATATGAAGGAAAAAGGTGGTAATTTGTGAGGAATGTCAGGTCCTATCGATGATCTTGTAATGTAACTCATAAATGAAATCCCAAGGGGAGTGATCAGTAGACAAAACAATATTTTTCAAGAGGAAATATGAGGGATATAGGGAATGAAAAAAGAAGTGTAAAAATTAAGACTTAGGCATCTTATGAGAAGACCTTAAGAGACAAGAGGCATACTAAGGACATGAAAAGACACTGAGTGACTAGTGACCATCAATGTACAAAAGAAACCTATTTGTTATAGACACAAAGCTTTGTAGGCAAATAAGCGTGATACTAAGATCAAGTCATGAAGGTAGATTGGTACAAGAAAAGGTAAAATGGACCTACCTTCCCACATGTAGTCATATAAAATGTGAAAATTGATAACTTGAGTGTAACTTGTGACACCTAACCCATAGGTCCCTCCTACTTACTATCATGACCCTCATAAGACCTTTTCATTGATTCCTAGTCATCTTTAGCCTTCCAAACTTGATCCCAGCTCAGACAAACTCTTCTTTCCAGGACAAATCTATCACCCTAGGTTCCATTAGCTTAAAAATATAACACCCAACTTGGGCTATAACATCAAGCCCTCTAGTGTTTGATTTTAACACTCCTATTTGAGTGTATTTTTACCTCCAACTGTCAGTTCCTTCTAGTTCTTATCCCTCTTCTTGTCAACCTAATGTGAGCACATTTAATCCATGATCAATAGATCCATATAAAATCCCATTCAAAGTTCATTTGGAAAGGGTCAGAAAATATCATAAAGAAATCAAGAATACAAGCAAGACTACTCAGGAAATCTTCCTTATTCTCTATATACAACTAGCCAATACTACTACAAGGTTATCTAAATCCTTACACTAGTCCCTATCGACTTCAAGCACACCTAATTTTAGCATTTTTATCTTCATACACACAATGCATAAAACACATCAAGTGGGTGAATTACATATGGCTTGTTCCCTCTTAGGAGTATTGGTATGTAGGCAGTGTGCCCACATAAAGGGGTGTGGATACACGTTCAGTACATCTTACACACATTAACCCTCCTCTTTTCCAAAGTTTCTCAAAGCATAATGGAGTATAGGGTTTGAAGATTAAATCAGATCTACAAGGATTTCCAAAGACATCCAATAGTTGAAATTTCATAGGGGTCACATAGACACAATGAAAAAAACCCAAAAAGCTTAGGTATCCTAGACAACAATGGTAAAAGTGGATTACAACACTAGTGTCACTAGTGTCCTATTTTGAAAATCCTATCCAATCATAAAATGAAGGCTATATCTTGATTTTTAGTAGTGTCTCAGTCCTGCATTATGGATTTTAGACTCTGTCTTAGTTGTCTTAACCAGTTTCTAGCCAAGCCTTAATTTCTATCCCTTATTACTATTTTTAGAAAGGTTAAACTTACAATCAAATTATACAAATAAATAGCTTAATTATTGAAAATTTATTTTTTAATTTTACTAATCAGACCCTTTAACTAAATTAGAAATAATACACCAATATTCGCAAAACTGTTAAATCATTTGGTGAACCTAACTTATTTCTTTTGTGCATAAAAACCCTAGAAATCTTAGGGTAAATTTCTTACTGATTTTACTTATATTTTTATAATTTTTATTTGCATAATAAAATAAGAAATCAACACTAAATTTTAAAAATTTGTAGTAATTTTAAAACAATTTTCTTTCAAGCCCTAGTTATCCATACTAGGTCTCGATATTTTCCTAGAATTCCAATATTTATCTGATTTTTTACTTGCATACTTAAATCAAAAATTCACTTTAAATTTTAAAATTTCATAGTAATTTTGAAAATCATATTTTATAAAAAACCCTAGTTGCATACACTAGGTCCTTCTAAATCAAGAACTTTCCAATATTTATTTGATTTTTTACTTGTATATTTAAATAAAAAATTTGCATCAAAATTTGAAATTCTATAGTAATTTTAAAATAATTTCATTCAAAACCGTAGTTTCCCATACTAGGTCCTGATATTTTTCTAGTATTTTTCCTATATTTTTTTGATTTTTTACTTACATATTTAAACCAAAAAATTGCATCAAATTTTAAAATTTTATAGTAATTTTAAAAATCATATTTTTTGCAAAACCCTAGGTATATACACTAGGTCCTTTCAAATATAGAATTTTCCAATAATTTTTTGATTTTTTCTTGCATATTTAAATTAAAAATTTGCATCAAAATTTAAAATTCCTTAGTAATTGTAAAATAATTTCATTCAAAACCCTAGTTGCATGTACTAGTTCCTATTTTCTTCTTGAGGTATCACCTTACATGTTTGTGAGCTTATTTATTATCCTTTTTATACAATTTATAGTTTGTTATTTTCAGGACATTACATTTCTTATTTTTAGTACTTTCCTTCCTAGCACCTTGATTTTTACAAACTATTACAAAAAATTCAATCATTTTTCAATTTGTTTTCCTACCTTAATAATGGCCTAATATAGTAGTTTTGATGAAATTGATAAAAGGAAACTTTAAGCACTATTAACTAAACACCCTAACATGCAATATGACATGCTTAAAATACTTTAAGAGGAATAAAAAAAAGTGAACAATGGTCAATCATCTCAAACCATAGAGCATCTAGTTGAACATGACACTATGGAGGCAACTATGTCTCAATAACCCCCTATAGTATCCTAACCTTCCTCTATGTCACCATCTACAACTAGTACATCTTTGTCTCCTGATGTAGCAACCATTGTGTAATAGATCAAATCTCTTCAATTCAAGGTGATACATCTTGAGCAAGGTGCCTCTAAACCTACATAGGCTTTGAATTCTTTTGCTCTATTGCATACACCATCGACACATCACATTGCTTCTACACCCTTGCCACAAGGTTTTATTCAACCTAAGATTACTCTATATGATGGCAAGGGTGATCCAGAGACACACTTGAGATATATTCATGCAACATGCTTGGATTATGTACTAAGTGACTGGCTACTTACCAAGTTATTTCTATAGAGTCTAAAATATTATGCTTTACAATGGTTCTATAGTCTCTTGAATTAGTTAGTGAATGCATTCGATCATTTAGCTGACATGTTCCTAGCTCATTTCAACATCAACATTGATGATAAGGCTTCATATGCCCAAGTTACACAATAGAAATAAAGGTCAAATGAGCATCTCACAGATTATGTTCTTTGATATAAGACTATCTTGGCTAAAATGAGTAGCCCCATGGCTGTCAATAGTTATAATATCTGTTCAAACAGAGTCTTCTACCAACTTTACATGAGTCAAAAATGTTCAAAATGTTCTCTTCCTTCATTGAATTATGTCACACACTAAAGTAAAGGGAAGTCAAACTAATTTATATGGGAAAATTCAAGTACACAAGTATATGAGTAATAACAAAGTCTCATACAAAGTCAAGGTCAATAATAACAAGAGTCAAAATCAATCTATAGTCAATGTGGCTTCAAAACCCCCTCAACATGTAATTTTATCAGTACTTACTCTATGAAATTTTACCAATCTACCAATTTCTCTGGCTAGAGTTTTATAATAATTATTAGAATGTAATATCATATCTCTTCCTCCTATTCAGGAAGTTGTTCTAACAAATCCTCTTCCACAAGGATATGATCAACATGCATTTTTTGAATTTCACAAGGCACCAAACCATACAATAAATAGATAAATTAGGTTAAAACACAAGATACAAGATTGGATAGATGATAATGTTATTATTCTTGGCAGTTCAATTGAGCCTGCTCAGGCAAAATAAGCATAGGGTAAAAGTTTTAAAATATTTTGAGATCCTTTCTCATAACATTTTAAATAAGAGACAAGGGATACATTAGGTGTTCACCATGCATATCATACACATCCTCTACTAGATACATATAGGGCACTTTTAGTTGAGTTACATCCTTTGAAAAACATGATTGGTGTATATAATTCTGGAGTTCCATCTAGACCTTCCATTTGCTTCTCAGAGTAGGAGATAGTCAAGGATGATTCAGATTACCATGCACTCTTTATCTGAGCTTACATTCATAATCATCTTGTTGTCTCCAAATCTTACACCCTAGAAGAGAGTGTTCAATCCTCTTTTATATTTGGGTAATGTTGGAACATTTGTAGGCATGTGGGTATACCTATAAAGGAAATAAACCTCTAGATTTAAAGGGCTAGCTCCCTGAATATATCTCTAAAAAATAACCTCTATCTAAACCAGCTTGATGTAGAGGAAAAGAGTTATAAATTGCATAAAAATGAAACCTAATCTAAGATTGGTGATTCATGAATATTATCTTCCACATGAATATCATATTCTAATACATAATACAACAAAATGCACAGACCATTTTCAAGCTCTAATTGGTTCTATCACAAGTATTTTAGTATAGAGGTGAGATGTATAAAATAAAACAAGGCAAATGAACTAAAAGGAAAATTTCACATTCCAATAATGGTTATACACTTAGATAAACTCAACACACTTGAACACATTCTATATGACCTATTGGACTAAGAAATTTTGCTCAGGTATGAAGGATAAAGGACATAAGGATGGAAAATCATCACTTACTATCACTATGCATCTCTTACACACTCAGATAAATACTTGTACTAATGCTTAAAGGTAGAATATAACATCAATCTAGTAGGGATTCACCATACACTAAATGGTTATTTTTACACTTGGCCAAGGGCTATATTTATAGAAAAAAGGAAGTGAGAGGAGGAGGCTTTTAACACCAAAAAGAGGAATCAATATATTAGGAGTCTCCATCTTCAAATGCAACCATATTTAGAAATGATGATCATTTAGGCTATTTGATTTATCCATGTCACCTAAAGTGGTTACACAACTAGCTTGCTCTCTCAAAGATGGTTCCCTAATGGTTGCACTAGTAGAAATAAGATATTTTTGAGTTGAGTAATGACATCGATGTGGTTATGTAAATGAGTCCACTTTTTATTGATTTGTCTTCATGCTAATATATTCTCACCAACTTTCTGAGGTGTGAAACAGCATAGGGAAGAGTCACTTTCATTTTGTTGGCCTTGGAGATGAAGACGTCTGAAGCCTATATGTACATCTCCTTGGCATTGTTAAGATGCTGGCCCCAGCTTGACCTTAGTCAAATGTTCAAATCCTAAAAATCCCCTTAGCCAATTATTCCTTTGATTTTCCATCAAAAAATGACTCAGATCATGATCTAATCAATGGTGAGATGAACCCTCTGATCTACTTTGGTGGATGTAGAATGTGAGCCCTTAGATATTTGAGCATTTGAATGAGGACCATCGATCTACCTGAAACTCATTATTTAAATGCCAATGGCTAGTTCATCACCTTGAAGTTAACATATATATAACCATTATTCTACTAGGACCATTATTTCAAGGTATTTTTCTCATACCTTTGTTTCAACATTTTCCCAAATAATTTTCCCATGAATCCTTTCTCTAAAAGAAATAACTTTTTGGGCCCTTTCTTAAACTTTAAAGTAGACGTTTCCTTTGATATAAATATCCTTCAAGACTTTGAAAAGTGCTCTTTGAAAGGCTTGAACATGCCATTCAAAAAGATCAAACATGCCCTTCAAAAATATTGAACTGGACACTTTCTCGAGAAAAGACCCTTTGGAATTTTTGTAAGTGTCCCTTTGGGATTTTATAAAAGACCTTTCAAAATTTTTGAGAGAGCACCAATTCCTTCAAAAAAATGTAAGAGCCAATTCTTTCAGATAAAATGTCTAAAATAATTCCTTTAGAAAAATGAAAAGGACCAATTCTTGAGAAAAGACCCTTTAGAAATATTGAAAATGTCCCTTCAGAATATAAAGAAGCATCCCTTTACTTGAAAAGTGTCCCTTTGGACTTTTTGAAAGTTTCCCTTCAGAAGAGAAAAGACCCTTTGCCAAAATTGAAAATGTACCTTTGGGAATCTTGAACTGGACACTTTCATGAGAAAAATATTCTTTAGAAAGATTATTTTGGACAAAATGTCTAAAACAATTCCTTCAAAAAATTTTCAAAGTGCCCTTCGAGAAACTTGAACTCGACCAATTATTTGAAAGAACAAACCCTTTAGAAAAGTTTTAAAGGACACTTTTCCTTCAAAAATCTTGAAGATGCCTTTCAAAAATCTTGAAATGTGCCCTTCAGACTTTTTACAAAGGAAACTTCCATGAGAAAAGACCCTTCAAAATTTTGAAAGTGACCCTTTAAATTTTTTAAAATGTACCAATTCCTTTAGACTTTTTGTTTTGACAAAAAAGTCCAAAACAAATCCTTTGAGACTTTGACAAAAAACCCAAAGAAAAATCTTGCTGAAAGAAATAACACTGGAGTAAAAAGACCAAAATAACACTTGTAAAGATACTGAACAAAGGCTTTCAAAGGAAATAACACTTGGTCTTTTTGTTGTGGGGATAAATGAATTAAGAATGCTACAATTAGCCAAAATAAAAGATGCAAAACTAGGTGTGAAAATTGGCTAACATTCTTGGTGATTCCTATGGGAGGCATGCCTACTATGCCTAAGACCAATTACCTAAATCCTTCCATTGGGCATGGAGTCATGCATATAGGTACTCAAAAATGACTTGAATAGGATCTTGGCTCAAAAACCACAAGCCGGTTGATTCAAATGCACAAAGGTAGAGATGCACACCAAACAAAAGGAAAGAAACACACTTGTGCACAAAGCACTTATAGAACACAACAAAAAACTAAAGGAAACACACACCTAAACTACTATTTAAAAAATAGAATTATAAATGCTAATAACAAGAATTTAGATGTATCCCACTCATAGGGATAGGAAAATCTTCTCCATTCATCTTGGTTAGCTGAAAGGAGTTACTTTGCTTGACTTGCTAATGCTATAAGGGCCACTCCATAAAATGTCAAACTTTGTATGTCTACATATTTTTTCTCTATCCTCATCCCATTTTAGGACCAAGTCACCTTTATTGTACACTCTTGCACTTTCTCTCTTGTTAAAGGAATTTTTCATCAATAATTAGTGGTATTTCATGGCCTTGTGTGCATTATCTCTTATAATTCTTACAACTATATTAGTTTTGTTAATCTAACTTCCATTAGAGTATTTTCAAGTAGTTCTAGATGATGTACAAGGTCTAAAGGAGGAAGTTCTTGAGATATGAACAACCTATAATCTCTCTCATAAACAAGCACAAAGGGAGAGTTACCAATTAATCTTTTAGGAGTAATCCTATCAGCCCATAAGGTCATCTTCAACTTGGTGTGCCATGCTCTTTGATTACTCTCCAATGTCCTCTTGATGATCTAAATGAGATACTAGTTAGTATAATAAGCCAATCCATTACCTTGAGGGTAATATTTGGATAAGGTACTCAAGTGAACTCCATTTCTATTTTCCCAATCAAAAGTTTTAACACTTATAAAAGCAAGTGCATTATCATAAATGATAACATGGGGAACTCCAAACCTTGTTATAATGTTATCAAAGAACTACAAAATAGAATTTTAACTTGCCTCCTTCAATGCAACACCCTTTACCCACCTTGTGAAGTAGTCAGTAGCAGTCAATATCCATTTGTGTCCAACACTTGATGGAGGGTTGATCACACCAATGACATTAAGGCCCCATTGCATGAAAGGCTAGTCTACTTGGATAGGATTAAATGGAAGGGCTACATGTTTTTGTTTGCTTATAAAGAAGGCACATTAAGGACACATCTTAGCCCAATGGTAATAGTCCTTAAAAAGACTAGGACAATAATAACCATACCTCATTATCTTTGTAGCTATTGTCCTAAGAGAGAAATGACCTCCATTTGCACCATTGTGAAACTTTTCTAGCAACATATCAAGCTGATAATTATTAACACACCTCAAAAACACACCATTCATGTCTTTCCTAAAGATAACACCATCTATAAGATAGTAAGGAATGGTTTGGAATCTAAAATACTTCCTTTAATACTTTTTCAAGCCATTGGGGCAATCACTATTTTGAAGAAAACTAATGATGTCTTGTGTCCAACTTTGAACTTGTACATGATTAGCTGGTTGGGGTTGAACTTTGCTGATCAAGAATTCATCCTTTGTCTCTTGAAAATCTAAAGCTAAATGCTCACATAACCTTTTTTCTCTTACCAAGTTTGTCACCTTAATATCCACATCATACTCTATCACCTTTGTAATCCACCCAACTCTATTTTCATTAATGTCTTTGCTTAGGAGAAAATCCTTTGTGCTAAGATGAGAAACCATGACATGTATCTTGTTGTTTGAAACCATGTTTCTAAATTTTTTCAATCCTCTTATCACTGTTAGAGCTTGCTTCTCAACAAATGTATACTTGACCTCATAATCTTCCAATCCTTGGATGAAGAATGCAATTAGTTTCTCTACCTCTTCATCATTCTTTTGTATAAGCATAGCTGAAATTATATCAAGGTTAGAAAAGGTAGAGAGTATGAAATATTTAGAAAATTTTGGGTTTAAGAGAGTAGTATATTTTGCTATTGCTTGCTTGATTACCTTAAAACTACTCTAAAGCTTGGTTCTTCTTGAGCATGGCTATGATAGGCTTTACCATAGTTGTAAATATTGAAATAAACCTTATAATAAAGTTTATTTTCCCCAAGAATATTTGAAGTCCTTTCTTGTGTTGAGGCAAAGACAAACTTAGAATAGCCTCAATCCTCTCAGGGTCAATAGAGAAGCTTTCTTTTGAAATAATATGACCCAATAACTTACCTTCATGGATAAAAAATATGCACTTTTTTGGATTAAGGGATATTCCATACTCCATACATTTCTCAAAAACCTACCTTAGATGTTTCATATGATTAGTATCATCCTTGAAAAAAATATTTATATCATCAAGGTACACAAGTAAAAAACTTATTGATCAAACCTTTAAAAGCCATCTCCATTGCCCTTTAAAATGTAGTTCTAACATTGGATAAAATAAAAGACATATTATTATAGGAAAAGGTCCCCCATTTTTTAGTGAAAGTTGTCTTTAATTGATCCTCTTCATTCACTAGTATTTGATTGTAACCTGAATAACCATTAGGAAGTGAGAAGCATTGAGAACCTGAAACAACTTGCAAAATTTGTTTCATGGAAGGTAGTGGATAATTATCCTTGAGAGACACCCTATTAAGGTCTCAAAAATCCACACAAAGTTTTATCTCTCCATTATTATTTTAGATAGGTACAATATTAGCCACCCAGGTTGAGTGTTTGATAGGAAAGATAATCCTAGACTCAATCAACTTGGTCAACTCTTTCTTCATGTGTTCTTCTATCTTGGGATTGATAGGCCTTTATTTTTGCCTAACTAATTTAGATCTAGGTTATAACTCAATGGTATGATGATACATACTTGGATCAAACCCTTTAAAATATTTATATTCCTAAGCAAATATGTCATAGAACTCTTTGCATAATTCAATAAAGGCCTACCTCTCGGATAGAGAACATACCTTCCCAATTTTTAGGAGCTTGTCCTTGTAAATCATGACTCTCTCATAGCTCTCTTATTTTGTTGACATGATGAATATTTATTTATTATTTTTATCATCTTAATTTTAAAAACTCTCCAAATTAATCATCCCCTTAGGTATCTTGTTTGTTTTCACTAAATAACTTGTTCTTTGTATTAATCATGTGATCTCTTTTAGTTCCTTAAGGAGAATCTTGTCTCATTTTATAAGAAGTGTGCAATGTGTTCATCAATTTCAAACACTTACCATGAAAATTCATTATATATAATATAAGACCTCATAATGACCTTGATATGGGACTAATCTTTCTCCTTTCTTACATCAACAACTGAATAAAACTATGCTCTTATGTCAATGAATCTATTAACATGTTTATTTGCATCCCTTAGTATGGGTTGTATGTTGAAGGCATCAAAGTATTCAAGTATGTTCCATAACCTATGATTTTAGGATTTAATAAAGGGATTATTTTTTGTATCTTGATTTCTCACTTGGTGGATGACCAACTCACTATCCCCATAAACCTTCAAATTCTTGATCCCTCTCTTCTTTGCCCATTAGAGGCCATGAACTAGGACTTCATATTCTACCACATTATAGGTGAAACTAAAGTGGAATATATATGAGGAGTGGTATTTATTATTTGATGGAGAAAATAACATAACACTAAATCTTGCACCTACTTTTCTTTTTGAGCCATCAAAAAACATTTCCCATATTCCTTCAAGTTCATGGTCTTCATTAGTGAGTGAAGGATTGAAACATTTTTTTCGTGTATACAATAAAATCCCAAATTAGTTTCTTATATGAAAGTATATGGATAAATTCCATCCATTTTAGTGCTATAATTATCAAGGAAAATATCTAAAATACTTTATAGGGGGAAGGATGCTTCACCTTCCATGACACCTTCTTCTTCTTTGCTAATTAGGATATTCTAATTTGAACTTGTCTCCATGTATGGATCAATATGAATCCTTGCTAAGGGATGAGTCCTTATAGTCACCTTGGTTCCATATCTTATTTTAAAATCTATAAAATACTATTTATTAGAAATGTACCCTGTTATCTTAGCAGTGAAGTTTGTTGACAAGCAGATAACAAAATGGGCTGGAAGCTCTACCACCACAACATCTTATATAATGGGGAAAATTGGGAAACCATGTAGAAAGACTTTAAAACCTTAAAATAATACCACTATCTTGGTTGGAGTCCCATCAAGATATAACACACCTTTACTATGTAGTTCATAATTTAATCCCAATTTATCAGCCACCACCTTAGGCATGACAGTGGTACTAGCTCCACTATCTACAATACAATTGTGAACTAATTTATCTCCCAAAAATGAGTGTGAGGTAGAAGGGTGGAGGATTTTTGTATTTGGTGGAGGGATCTAAGACATGATTTGGAGAATTGGTAAGGGATACACTTGTGTTTTAAAGTTTGAGGGGTTACATGAATGCTCACAAGCTATTCTTGTAAGTGCTACTTTTGACCAGGCATATGCAAGACTTCCTAAAGAGATATGCTTGTCTTGGTATTATTAAAATAATAATAAATATTTAATGGGGAAGTATTCACCTTTTATTTTATTCCCTTGGAGTCACATGTACTCCCAAAAAATCTCCTAGATCTCTCTTCTTAGCTTTTGTGTTGGCTTCAATTGATGTGCTTTGATTGAACACATAATCATCCTTCATTGGAAAGTTCATCATACCTACACTCTAGCTACTACCTTCTCCATGAATATCCTTTTACATGAGATTCACAGATTTTGATGTCACATAAGGAGTATATTATTCTTGTGCCACCAAATCTTGTCTGTCTTCTCCACCATCATGCATAAACTAGCCTTGGGGTTATCCCCATTAGTCCAAATGATCTTCTCCTTGGACTAGATTAGCATGTACTAGAACAAAAACCTTTGTGTAAGGAGTGGAATTAGGATTATAGGCATTTGTCTTCCTATTTAAACCTTGTTGAACTTTTCCTCTTCCTTTGTAGTTAAATAGGGGTGGAACCCTATAGCCTTACTGAGGATAGTATTGAGGATTAGGTGGAGTATTTGCTTGAAATTGAGTTTAATTGAGCTGAGCTCATAATGACCAGATATCATCAGATTTGTCCATAGAATTATCCAAATTCTTGGGAAAATATCTTAGCTTGACATTGGAATTAGGAACTTGTGCTACACTTTGAGCTTCAACCAAACTATGAGACAATAAAGGCATGAAAACTCTTGGAAGTTGCTTTCCAAATTATATCAAGATATTATTAGCTTAAATAGATATCTCATATGCATTTGGTAGAGTGAATATTCCCATTGAATGTAACATCCTCCACCACATCATTATCTATACCCTTGAGATAAGTGGGGAACACAAAGCTTAGATGAGGTCTCATGATAGGTGGCAACCTATGCCATGTCTTTTGAAATATTTCATTAAAATCTCCCATGGATTCTTTGGGACCTCTCTTTATCATGTTCAACTAATGGATTAGTGAAGCAAGGTCACTCTTATTCTCAAATATAGTTACCAATAATTCCCCAAAGCCATCCTAACTTGTAATGCAATCACCTTCTAAAGTCCTATACCAGTCAAGTGCCTTACCTCTTAGAGACATGACAAGCAATCTAGTGGCTATGTTGGCTCGGGTGACATTATGGAAGTTATAAAAATTTGAGATGTCCCTAATATGGTAAGATGGGGTAATAGGATCCTCTCCATTAAAACCAAGGAGAATCTTTTTAGCATAGGGAGAAATAGGGTCGTATGCAAGAAGATTAATTGGATTTTGTGTGTTAAAGGCTGAGAAAGGTTATTACCTATCCATTTATCTTCTTTCCTCTTGATCTCCTATCTTTTAAACTTCTTCTTCGTCTTCTTCTTCTTCAAAACCTCCTTGTCTAAGATATCTAAGCATTAGGAATGGTTTAGGGTGTTGTTCTTCAAAAAGAGGTTCAACTAAAGGGGCTTGGTAAAAAATATTAGATGACCTAGTGAGGACCATAAAGTATAATGTGGGAAACTTGATCTACAACTAGAAATTCTCACCTTTTGGAGTCACCAAATTCTAGATTAAGAATATTTATACAACCTTAGGCTTGCCAAGACTAGCATTCACCTTGACGTGTAAATAATTGGTCCCACTAGGCATGTCAAAACTAATGTCTCCAAATCTTGCACCCTAGAAGAAGGTGTTCAATCCTCTTCCAAATTTGGGAAATTTTGGAACATTTACTGGCATGTGGGTATACCTATAGAGGAAATGAACCTCTATATTTAAAGGGATAGCTCCCTAAATATATCTCTACAAAATAACATCTATCTAAACCAACTTAATCTAAAGGAAAAGAGTTAGAAATTCACAAAAATGAACCCTACTCTAATATTAGTGATGCACATAGATTATCTTCCACATGAATATCATATTCTAATACCATTTTCAAGCTCTAAGGGGTTTTAACACAAGTATTTTAGTATAGAGGTGAGATGTATAAAATGACACAAGGCAAATGAACTGAAAGGAAAATTGCACATTCCAAGAATGCTTATACACTTACAGTAATTCAACACACTTGAAAACACTCTATATGACCTGTTAGACTAAGAACTTTTGCTCATGCATGAAGGATAAAGGACAAAAGGATGGAAAATAATCACTTAATATCACTATATGTCTCTTACACACTTAGAAAATTATCCAAAAAACTTGAAAGAAAATAGTCTTATACTAATGCTTAAAGGTAGAATATAACATCAATCTAGTAGGGATTCACCATACATGGTGTGGTTGTTTTTACACTAGCCCAAGGACTATATTTATAATAGAAAGGAAGTGAGAGGAGGAGGCCTTTGATGTAAAAAAGAGGAATCAATCTGTTAGGAGTCTCCATCTTTAGGTGCAACCATATTTATAAATGATGCTCATTTGGGCTATTTGATTGATCCATGTTACCTCAAGTGGTTACACAACTTGCTTTCTCTCTTAAAGCTGCTTCCCCAATAGTTGCACTAGAAAAAAAAAGATATTTTTGAGCTACATAATGGAATTAATGTGGTTATGTGAATGAGTCCACTTTTTATCAATTTGTCTTGATGCTAATAACTTCTCACTGGCTTGCTGAGGTGTGCAACAGTCTAGGGAAGAGTCACTTTCATTTTGTTGGCCTCAGAGATGAAGATGTCTGAAGCCTACGTGTATGCATCCCTATCATTATCAAGATGATAACCCTAACCCAACCTTAGTTAGATGTTCAAATCCTAAAAATCCCCTCAAGAAATTATTCTTTTGATTGGCTATCAAAAAATGACTCGGATCATGATTTGATCAATGGTGAGATGAACCCTCTGATCTGCTTTGGTGGTTGAAGAATGTGAGCCCTTGGATCTTTGAGAATTTGAATGAGGACCATAGATCTTATTGGGACCCATTATTTAAATTCTAATGACTATTTATTCACCTTGAAGTTGATGTCCATATAATCACCATTCTACTAGGAACATTCCTTCAAGGTATTTTCCTCAGACCTTTGCTTCAACATTTTATCGAACAATTTTCCCATGGATTTGTTTCTCTAAAAGAAATAAAATTTTGGAACCTTTATTAAAATTGAAAGTGGAATGTTCCTTTGATATAAATACCTTTTAAGACTTTGAAAATTTCCCTACAAAAGGCTCAAACATGCCCTTTGAAATGCTCGAACATGCCCTTCAGAAATCTTAAACTGGACACTTTTTTGATAAAAGACCCTTCGAACTTTTTAAAAGTGTCCCTTAAATATATTTTAGAGGACCTTTAAATTTTTTTTAGAGAGCACCAGTTCCTTGAAAAAAATGTAAGATCCAATTCTTTTGGAAAGATTGTTTTAGACAAAATTTCTAAAACAATTCCTTTGAAAAAATGCAAAGGACCAATTCTTGAGAAAAGACCCTTCAGAAAGATTGAAATGTCCCTTCACAAGATAAAGAAGCATACCTTTACTTGAAAAGTGTCTCTTCAAACTTTATGAAAGTTTCCTTTCGGAAGAGAAAAGACCCTTCAACAAAATTAAAAATTTCCCTTTGGGAATCTTGAACTGGACACTTTCATGAGAAAAATACCCTTCAGAAAGATTTTTTCGGACAAAATGTCTGAAACAATTCCTTCAAATTTTTTTCAAAGTGCCCTCTTAGAAACTTGAACTGGACCAATTATTTGAAAGAATAAACCCTTTGGAAAAGTTGTAAAGGACACTTTTCCTTTAGAAATCTTGAAATGTTCCCTTTGGACTTTTTGCAAAGGACACTTACATGAGAAAAGACACTTCAAAATTTTGTAAGTGACCCTTTGAAAATATTGAAATGGACCAATTCCTTTGAACTTTTTGTTTCAAACAAAAATTCCAAAACAAATCCTTTAAGATTTGGACAAAAAACCTAAAGCAAAACTTTGTTGAAAGAAATAACACTTGAGCAAAAAGACTGAAATAACACTTTCAAAAGACTAAAATAACACTTGCAAAAAGATTGAAATAACAATTTCAAAAAGACCAAATAAAGGCTTCCAAAGGATATAACACTTGGTATTTTTGTTATGGGGATAAACCAATTAAGAATGCTATACTTAGCCAAAATGAAAGATGCAAAACTAGGTGTGAAAATTAGATAACATGTCCTATTCATAATGTTCTCATAGATAATAGATCCAATGTGAACATATGCACTCTGACATTATTGTAGAATTTGGGATATTCAAAGCAAGATATTACACCAATGGACATATTTATCAATAAATTTAGTGGGCATATACAAAGTTCATTAGGTGAGATTGTACTTAGGTGAATTTTTAATATTTTACTTGGATGAACATGGATTTAGAAACTTTGATTAGTACCTTTTATAGTTCATAGATACATGAAATTCATTCATGTTAATCAGGTTATTATAGTTGGTGGAGTGCCATATGAGTTACCACTCCCCACTTTAGAGCCATCTTCCACTTTGTAGTCACTAGTTTTATTTTAGCCACTAGTTTCAATTTTTCCACCAATTTTAGTTCTCCCTTTAGTTTAAATTTAGACATAGTTGAGACCTCCATGTCCAACATAGAGAGTTTATACACTTCCATATAGGTCTCTTTTATTTTTTACACTAATTTTATTTCTCCTTTTAGTTCAGATTATGACACAGTTGAGACCTCCATCACCAACATAGAGAGTTTATACACTTCCATAGAGGTCTCTTTCAGAGCAACCATAGTTTTAGAATTATAGACAACTTTTACCTATAATGTTCACACCTAGAGAATTATCATTGAGATATTATGCCTCTACAGATAGAGTAAATTTTTAGAGAGCTTCTCATACTACCAGATGGGTCCCTAAGAGCCCTATAGTTGCATCCACTTCTTAGAGTTATAGGGGGACCTCATAATTGGTTTTTACTTCACATATTTCAAATAATTTATAGCATATACAACTTTTAGAGCCATCGTATCAACCCTTCCATCATGCTTCATGATCATGCATGATCCCTCTTTTTGATACAAGACACATGATAGGGAGTATTGCATGAGACTCATCCGTTAGTATCATTTCTGCTCAGCCTTACTTGTACATAGCTTATTTTCAACTTCTTGTACATAGTTTCACAATATTTCTTGCAAATAATCTTCTCATGATTAATTTTACATATCTTATATCAAGAATACCAAAAAAATAATAAATTTTTTCAAAACCCAAAAACATTCAAATAATTCAAAAATTGAAAAACATTTCAATTATATGCATCATCTATGCTTTACATTGCTACTATCATGCTAGACTTACATTTAGTATTTTATGATCTTGTTTGTTAATTATCTACATTACCATGCTTCACTTGATCTTCTTTGAGTGTGTTTAGTGACATATAGATCCTTGATTACTTCAATCTACCCACTAAAGGGGCATCCTAATTTTACATTCAAGACACACATCAATATATGTTACCCTTGGGGGTATCTTCTACATGACCACACCATCCATGTTATATCATTCATATACCACACACTCTAGTTATCATGTTGATGTACATTACCTACTAGATTACATAGATTACTCTATCAACACTCACTAGTATATAACACTTGTGTATTTCTTAGCATCTACATAGTATTGTACTCCATGCCTTACATAATTTCAATTTTTGCTTTGATTAGTTAGAATAAATTATATTTCTAGTATTCACATGATTTTCTTTCTTGCTTTGTATAGCTAGATGTGATTGCATTTTTTAGTTTCTATTTATCTTTTGTATGTGCCTTAAGACATTTTACAATGTCCTTTGCTTCTATTATTGTGTGTGCCTTAGGACATTTGCTAGTGTTCTTTGCCTATACTCTTATCCATGATTTGTGGCTTTCATGCCAACCTTGCTTAATTTAATTTAATTACATGTGTATGTGGCATTTGAAAATGCCTTGTATGCTTTCTTTCTAGTTGGAGTGATGTGTGCCCATGTCCCTTATTTGTTTGGCCCTTTGATCACTCTTGTATATTTCTTGCTTCTTGCCTTATGTGCTTGTTTACTTATTTTCTTCTCATTGTTTATAATGCCATGATCCACATCATGCATTATATTGATTTCTTGGATGCTATGATGGACATCATGCTCCATACCTCCATGACAACTAATAACTAACCAGACTTCTAATTTTAATTTAGTACATTTCACATGCTATTACATTATTATATATATCTAGGCATCCCCCTATTGATCTAACAATCTTTCATTACAAACCATGTTATATCTTGAGATATCTTATTGATTATCATATGTATATCATGTATCTTTGTGACATAACACACCTGTAGGGCTCTTTATTTTGAGGACAGTCATTGTAGGGTCTTCATTCCTACCTTAAAAAGAGGGGGAAATAAACAAGGGTTTTGTCATAGAGATCAAAGCTCACAATGGTTGAAAAAGTAGTTTTAAAATACCCAAAACAACAACTAGACTTCAAAATAGGTAGAACAAACTAGGTACATAGTGAAAATTTTAAAATAGTCATCAGATTTAGCCTATGATAATAGTACCAATATTGGAATATACTGCTAAACCCTCTAGTGTCCACTTTCAACACTCTTATTCAAACAACAAAAATATCAAGTTTTCTAAAAATAGATAGAAAATTAGGTTTGGCTATAGTTTTGTACATCCAGACCAGTTCAAATATAGTAATTTTAATACAATTTTTCTCAAATAATCTAGATATAGGGGGCGTCATGTGTGACATGATTTCTCTCACTTCTAGTTTAAGATACATTAATCGGTATAACTTCTAGATAAGAATCCATGTTTTAGACACCAATGATTAGGGGCAATGTGCTTGGCACATCTATCTTCTTTTCTTTCCAAGTTTAACATATTACCCAAACATTCTTAGTATTTTCATGCCTTATTCCATCTATAGATGGTTGCTATTATTTTGGATTGGCTTTCTTACAAGCCTAACCTCCACATTCCTAAGTGGCTTCCACATAATCCTATAGCCTAATTTTAGAGTGGTTTTCATATAAGCCTAATCTCCACCTTTTTTGAGTTGGATAAGAGTGGCCTAATTTTCATCACACATTTGGCTATCTATGCCATACTTTCAGATTACAAAGCATTCATGAGATTTAGGTTCCATCTCATACGACACACATTTCATACTTGTACTATTTCATAAATTCACTTCATGAGGCAACGATGGAGCCAAGGGACTAGCTATCCTGTGTATTCTTAAGCCACCTAATCAAATGGATTGGACACATAATATAAACATCTATTAGCACATGCATGATCACATAACTTCACTTAGTGAGTGATAATGGAGCTAAAGGGCCAGCCTTTGCATTCTTTAGCCACTTTCAGAGAATTGAGCACTCAGCTCCATTTGTGATATTACTCTTGGGACATCATCATATAACATTACTCAACATTACTCAACATCACTCTACATCATAACAATTTTTATATTGGTTCACATACCCAATGAGGTGTATTCATTCCTTTCTCTTCCTCTCTCTCTCTTACCTAGCTTTATACATTCTTATTTTAGATATATCATATCTAGTAAGAACTGATCTAATATTTTTTTTCATTTGCAAATTTACACTTCACAATGTGCTCCCTCTATACACACCCAAAATTACACATTTTCATGAGCTTTACCCTTGTAGGTAAGTTTAGGTACACTTTCTATTTTTTGTTTATCCTAGTATTTCACTTTGCTACATCACTAGCATAAAGGGTGGCAAATATAGCCATATAAAATGTGAAAATTGGTAAATTGAGTGTGGCTTATGACACCCAACCCATAGGTACCTCTTGCTTGCTCTCATGACCCTCACATGCATCTTTTCACTAATTCCCAATCATCCCTAGCCTTCTAGACTTGATCCTAGCTCAACAAGACTACTCTTTCCATGACAAATCTATCCACCTAGGTCATGTTAGCTTAGGACTATAGTGCCCAACTTGGACTATAGCACCGGGCCCTCTAGTGTCCACTCTTAGCACTCCTATCTAAGTAAATTTTTACCTTCAATGGTCAATTATTTCTAGTTATTTTCCCTCTTATTATTAGCCTAATGTGAGTAAATTCAACCCATGACCAATATATCCCTATAAAATCTCATTCAAAGTTCATTTAGAAAGGGTTGGAAAATATCATAAAGCAAACAAGAATACAAGAAAAACTATTCAAAAAATCTTCCATATTCTCTACATATAGCCAACCAATACTACTACAAGCTTATCCAAATCCTTGTATCAATCCTTAGCCACCTCAATCACATCCAATTTTAGCATTTTAATCTTCATACACACAATTACACAAAGCACATCAAGTGGGAAAACTATATATGGCTTGGCCCTCTTTAGAGTATTGGTATGTAGGCAACATGGCCACACAAGGGGTGTGGATACATGTTCAATTCATCTGACACACACTAACTCCCCTTCTTTCCCAAAATTTTTCAAAGAATAATGGAGTCTAGGATTTTAAGACTAAATCAACTCTATAGGAAGTTCCACAGACATCCAATAGTAAAAAATTCATAGGCATGGTCACATAGACATAGCGAACAAAACCCAAAAAGCTCAGGTCTCCTAGAAAATAATAGTATAAGTGGATTACAATGCCAATACCACTAGTGTCCTATTTTGGTGCTCCTATCCAATTATAAAATAAAGGCTAGATCCTAATTTGTGATAGTGTCTCAATTCTACACAGTGAATTTCAAACTCTGTCTTAGCCATCTCAGTTAGTTCCTAGCGAAGTCTTATTTACTATCCCTTATTACTATTTTTAGAAAGATTAAAATCTCAATAAAATTATACAAATAAATAGCTTAATTATTTCATACTTATTTATTTATTTTAATACTCCCACCCTTTAACTAAATTAATAATAATACACCAATATTTTCAAAACTAATAAATCACCATGACATGTTCCCTACTCTTTAGGACCTCTTACATGGCCTTCAGTCTACAGTGAAGATTGGGTACTTGTATGAGAATGTAGGTAACACTAATTTTTTTTTAATTATCCTCTTATAATCTACTATCCTACCATACCCTAAAGGATCTTAGCTTTATCATGAAGCCAAATTTAGAATTTAAGCTTTGAATATAACAAGTAGATGTGCTTTGAATCACATCTTTTAATGTCATTTGAATTTTTAAGAATATTTTTGAATTTTATATCATTAAATTTTGTAAAATGATTTGGATTTTAAATTTTTATGGCTGTTTAAGATTCCTCCTCTATACAGATTTGGAATGACCAATCATGAGAGATGTAGTGATACACACAAATGAGTTTTAGGCTAAGACTAAATGAGGCTGAGTAACCAAAGAGAAAGAATGACTAGGACACTTAGGCTTAACATTTAATGAGCATGTGATATCAAGTCTCAACCATGTATATTCATAGTTTGTAGAAAAGGAAGGGAAAAAGGAGATCCAAAGGTGGATCGGTATAAAAAAATTAAAATGCGATACATTATTTGATAATTGATCACATGGTAAAAGAAGACAAGGACCAAAGGGAATAGGGTTTGTATAACTAAGTCAAAATGAAAATTATCTATGAAAAATAGAGATAAGAAATCAAAAAATCATGAAGGCACAAGAAGAGAGTTTTGAGAAAAAATCAAGAAAGAAAGAAGTAATGATAAAGAAAGACAATCATATGAAAATACAAATGATAGGATAAGTAAGATATAGTACCAAAAAGAATCACCATATAAGAAGAATTTGAATTTGAAATAGTGTTAAATGATGTAAGAGATAGATAAGAATAAATTAGAGTACACATCTAATCAAAATGTAAATGTAAAATCACCATGTATGTGCTCATAAGTACTGATAAATCTTCCCACACACATTATCCAAGACATTGGATAAATATTTATGAAGTGGGATACAAATTGATACTAA